>WBNH01012362.1:349688-399202 GCA_013401255.1 Urocolius indicus | reverse complement strand
CCGCATGCGCCCCGCCCGCATGCGCCCCGCCCGCATGCGCCCCGCCCGCATGCGCCCCGCGCGCCGCCTCCTGCCCGCATGCGCCCCGCCCGCGCTGGGAGCACGATACATAATTGCAGGCTTAGTAGCCGCTATCGGGGGTCCCAATGAGGAACGCCCGGGGAAGCTGGGGGGCCGCAGCTGTGGCTGTTGATTCCCAGCGACGTCCCCGTGTAAAGATTACCTTCGGAAGCACAAAGCGGGAAAGGCGTCGTTTCTGCCCTCTAACGGCGTTAAGTGCCTTTTGACAGCCGCATTTGACACGGGTTGTGGTGCAGGGGACAGTTTGCCCTCGTCCAGCCACACTCTTGCGCCCCACAGCTGCCCGGCTGGGCTGCTTGTGCCTGGGATGGTTTATAAACTCCCACTGTGAATATGGCATAAACGAGATCCATTGTGAGTACAGTGACTCACCTCAGGCTCTTCCCGTGATCTTTCAAGGGAGTTCTTGGTTAAGTAAAGGTGAACGTAAAGGCACGTTGCACAGCTGCAGCGTTGATCACGTTCAAGAGTTATCTGTTGTTCGCTCTAGCTCAGTCCCTAGGATTGTCCTTACCTAGATAAGCTGAGATATTGGCTGCAGATCAGGTGTCGCAAGTGGGCACAGGGGAATGTTCTGTTTGCAGCATTGTATCCTCTGTAAAATAAACACAGTTACAGCGAATGTTGTCCTGGCAGGTTGCTGATACCTCCCCATCAGTACACTCGCACCAGCACTATACTGCAGCTTTCCCTCCCCTCCAGGAGGAAGGCTACCTGCCTCCTCTCTGGCTTTCAATCGTTTTGGTTTTTTTTTCTTTTCTTTTTCTGCATGGATTAGATGCAGGTAAACTCAGCATTTAAATCTAACAGAAAAAAAAAAAAGTATTTATACATCAGAGGAGTTCTTGGCCTAGACCTAATTGGATGGACAAAACACCTGCCAGGTGGTATCATGTCAGCCAGTGATCAGTTGCAACTTTTCTAAAGTTGACTAGTTTGTATTCTCTTATTTTCAGAGTTTTGTAACACTTTTTTTGGGAGAAAAAAAAAATCTTGTTGGTCTGGAAAATATTGGTGTTCAACTAAGAGTCAAGTTAAATTTGAGAAAATTAGGCAATCATTGAACTGAATCAAAGGCTGTATTTTCACAGAAAATTCAGAGAAGCTGCACTAAGGGAATGAGATCTTTATTTGATTATGCAATCCACGTTACAGTCAAAAGTCTTTTGCTAAATTATACAATGTGGAATGAGGGCAGGCAAAAAAAAAAAACCCAACTCTGAAATATTTGATCAGTAAGCTTTTGAGAGAACATATTGACTGTATATTGTGCAGCACCAATAAAACTGTTGCTAGAAGTATTTTCTAAAGCAAAATTGACTCTTTCTGTCAGTATTTTCTCATGGAGATTTCCTCTTGAAAATATCAAGAACAGATGGGTCTGAAATGGAATTACAAACGTACTGCAGCTATTTACTGCCATTTAGTGCTGTACTATTTGCTCAGCGATTAATTCTTTATTTTCACAGGCATGCGGGGAACAGCTGTAATGTCTTTGCAAATATAATTTATATGATCTTTAGAGATTACCAGAGAAAGAAAGATAAATCTGTCAATGGTGTAATCACAAAATTGTATTAAGAAATCTGTCTCTATTACAAACCTACCCTCTGTTGACAGGAACTCTCAACTATTAATATTGTTCTTCGTTCCTGTTGCCTGAAGGCTTCATGCATTTGGTCATCTTTCATGAACATGCACCTCACAATATGTGTTGTAAAAACGATATCCCCATATAATATCAAGCACCCTGTTTCTCCTCAGTGACGTATGAAAATCAAAGAGTGTTTACATGGTCCTTATGTTTGTGGGTAATAATATTCTTGTGATCATTTCAAGGGACAGATAAAAGCCCAGGATTGCAAGAGCAGAAACTTGCTATTGCTGCAGTTTTCTGTGTTCTTTTTCAAAATTAAAAAAAAAAAAAAAAAAGCAAAAATAAGTTGCTGCTGCAATGTTACCTTCATATTCTTCCCATACCGTTCACTATTTGTAGACTGTCCTTTTGACATTAATTTGTGTAGTTATTGCTCTATCCTTTTCAAATATGCATCAAAAATTCCTCTTTCATAATATGTTTAAAGTGCTTAATGGTCATGGCTAGAGAACAGTGCTCTAACCAATATGCCTTGTGATTGGTGTACCTGCTGCCTTCTTAAATAATTCATCATACCTAGAGAAGAATATATGTGACCTTATTCTCACCTTACTCCCACTTTTTCTCTCTGAGAGTAGTTTGTACACTTTTGCATTAGAGAAAGGGCATGATCGGAGTGTGCCCATCTTTCTCCCTCAAAGTGTATTTTTTCCCCCCAAACTGCAAATACCGCATCCTCACCACCACACTGAAGCTAACGGTACATTACACAATGTATTAATATTGCTTGAAAAAGCTCCATAAGGCATGCTTGAACTACACATGATTATGTCACATTAGGGTATCCTTAGGCCACCTCTAACTGTTTCCTGTGTTTGAACCATCTTGCATTTAAAAGAAAGGCTCCCTAAGATGCGGAGTGACTTTTTGGTCTTACTAATAAATAATGAAAGTTGAAAGGTGATGTAGAATAATTATTGTCTTTATACTCCAGGAAACTATGGTGAAGTTATTGTAGGGAACAATAATGGCAGAAGAGTTACAGGAAAAAAAGATGAAGAGAGCTTATAGTTTTCAATTTAAAATGTAAACTTGACCTGACCTTTTAAAAATAGGTATTTGTATCAGCGACTGCCTTTTTTTTTGTTTAGGCTTAATTGCCAGAATGTTTTAGGATGACAGTAATGAAATTATTGTACTGGAATGACACAAACATCTTGACTGTGTACACTAATGTCACTGTAACTCTCAGGAGTTGCAATCACTCTGGGCTGTAGCTAGATCTTATATATGTATATGTTAACAAATAATATATTCCTGTCTGTAGCGATGTATCTAAAGGAAAATGGACATATGGCCCTGCCAGACTTTGGTTATATGAGACTGTAAGCTACACAGGCTCAGGCACAGGCCTCAGACTTTGGCTATATCAGACAGTAAACAATGGACCTAAAGAATCGTCAAGGATGAGTTGTTTATTAGACTGTAGATATGAAAGAAACTGTATGTGGGAAAGAAACTGTGTAAGCTTAGAATAGAAATTAGATAAAGAAGGAATTAGGTAAAAGAATGTAGTAATTGCTACTATAAAGATATAGTCATAGTTAAGCTTAAATCATATTTTGCTATTAGGTGTGTGAACAGAGCGTGATAGACTGAGCTATCCAATCATAATACATTGCATCATGTATTTAGAAAAGATTAACTTATGTAATGTGATTGAATGCTAAAATAAACAGCTTCTGCATTAACCATATTGGTCTGATGTGTAGCCCATGAATCCAGTCTCACGAGGTGGTCCCTACACCTGTCCTGTATTCTCCTGACTTTTGCTCTCCTCCCCCCAAGTTTGGTCTCTTTTTTTTTTTTTTTCCCAAGCATAACCATGATGTGTTTTCAATGTGTTCTTCATATTCCACTTTCTCAGTAATCCACCTCATGGTAGAAGACTGATAGGCGTTTTAATCTCAGAATGCCCTTCATGTTTGTTCCCTTTTGTTCCCAGCATTAGATTATAGGCAGCATCAGCTGGGATCAGAATCAGATTACTCCAGAACAATATGTGATCTTGCAGTAGAACAAGTGCTTTATTAATAAAGTTACACTTGAAAAGGGAGATGGGCAAATCTATCTACTGGAGCCAGATGGAGTAAAACTTGTATAAAAGACAGATTATGACATGGCTTCAGAATGGTGTTTAGAAAGTGAAACAGCAGCAGAGACTGAATTGGCAGAGTACAAGAATTGGCTAAGGAGTTGAATGAAACTTTTGAGGTGACATGCAAGAAACTTCCAGACACAAGAAAATATTTTGCAAAAGGACAAGAAAGATCTTTCCTACACACTGCCTTCTTTACCATTGTGAGCTTATTTGTTCTTAATTGATTATTTGCTTACAATTCTCCAAGGAAAAAAAGAAGAAAGGCTGGCATGTACAGATCCAGCCTTCCATTTACAATAGATGCAAGAAATAATCAAGATAATTTATGATGCAGGTAAGCAATACGAACAGTTTCCATAAAGACATGCGTATGTCAAGGCTTTGAAAACCTTGAGCCATGGATCAAGCTGTCTGTGGATGGGCAGCGTTGTGTTGGGACACCTTGCCCATGGGGCCGTGCACTGTCACAGCATCTGTTGGAAACCCAATGTCATGGGCTGCAGAAGGAGAAGTGACTGGTGCTGCAGACAGTGCTGTTGCCTAAAGCTCTGGGACTTTAGCAATGGTATCTGATTGCTAGGGAACCATTCCCTGCCTGTGAATCGCTTTCCAGACTCCCCAGTGCTTTTTGGGAATACTCACCAACACAAGCATTCAGTTAGGCTGGTTATCTCTCAGTTCCAATCATGGCAAACTTGAAGAACGTAAATTGCGCCAGTGGAGGTTCAGGCTGGATATTAGGAGGAATTTCTTTACTGAAAGTGCTGCCAGGTATTGGAATGGGCTGCCCATGGAGGTGGTGGAGTCAGCATCCCTGGAAGTGTTTAAGAAATGGGTGGATATTGCACTTGGGAAAAGGATCTAAAGGCCAGACTTGATGATCTTAAAGGTCTCTTCCAGCTGATACGATTCTATGATTCTATAACTAGCCTCAGTCAGTGCAGGAATTTGGATGAAACAGCTTCTCAGTCACAAAAGGAAGCTCCTGCCCCTGCAGAAAAGCAGGAAAGACACAGAGCTGGGGCAGAAGGTGACTGAGCTCTCTGCTACTGGTGCCAGCAAGAGGCTACGAAAGGGGGGTTGTCAGTGCTTCCAGATAGGGCAATCCTCAGCTGTTGTCTTCACCTGCTCCCCTGGCTTCTTGGGGCAGACAGACCAAGTCTAACTGTTTCCTAATAGGAGCTACCTATTTGGCCTCAGCACTGAGCCTGTAAGGGATGAGTTGTTAGCAGCAGATGCCAAAGAAGTGCCAAAAACCCCCACACAGGCTACAGAGGAGACATAGGGAAGTTGTTGTAGCGTAGTTGAGGTGAAAAAATAAGCTTTTCGGTAAAAAAAAAAATCACACTTAAAAGGAAATTCTCAAGGTTGCAATTGAAAAATGCACGTCTTTGTTTCCTAGAAGCACTCAAGGCTGACTCGCGTGCCTTTGTTTTCAAGTCCGTACAAGGAAGCAACCTTCCTGCCTTGCACGTTAAATAACATCGGCGATAACGGGGACCCCAACGTATTAAGTTTAAAGAGGCTTGGCTGGGGCGCTGGGGCGCTAGGAGCGACGCTGATTCGTACGGCGCGCAGCAGCAGCCCCGGCGAACGCAGCGCCCTCTGTCCGCGCCCCGCAGCCGCCGCCGCCCACTGCCGTGCGCTCCCGCTCTCAGCGCCCGAGCCTGCGCATGGCGCCGGGGCGTGTTTCCTGCGCATGCGCAGCGGGCCGCCGCGAAGCTTGTGTCAGCCGCCCTGGCCGTGTTGCCGGCGGCGCCTCCTTTGTGACAGGCGCGCCGGGCCGGGCCCCGCCCCCTGCGCCGTGTCGGGCGCAGACGGGAGCGGAGGCGCCATTTTGCGCTGCTGCGGGAGACGGTTTGTGAGGCGCCAGTGGCACAGGTAGCGATAATAACCAACAACAACAACAACAACAGCAGCAGCGGCATTACCAGCAGTAGCGGTTGTGGGTACAGTTGCTGCTCGGGACTAGCGTCCCCTTTCGCCTAGCTTCCCCCCCCTCCCCCCCGCGGCCAGGATTCTGCCGACATGAGCGACGTGGAGGAGAACAACTTCGAGGGGAGGGTGAGTAGCCGTCCCGCCCGGGCCGTGCTGAGGCGGGGGGCCCGTGCCCGGGGACCGCGGCGGCTGCGGACGTTCCGCCGCCCTCCGGCCCGCGGGTGGGGGTGNTGCCTTTTCCTGGCTGCTGGCCCGCAAACGGCATCTCCCCAAGCCGTCAGGGAGGTATGGCCTTTCGTTGTTAAACCGCTGAAGCTCACGCAGCTGAAGGGACCTCTCGACAAGCCGCTGTGGTTTGGTGACCTCGCTAGGGCTGCTTGTTCCCTGCGATTGCTGCGGGGTTCCATGGACGTGTGTGACTAGTCCCTTCTGTTATCAGTATTATTTTTTTTTCCTTAGTGACGATCAGGGCAAGCGGGAGTTAGAAGCTGCTTGAAACAGGAATGAAATACCTGCTTTGTCCCCACCCCATCACCGTTTACCTGTTTTGGTTTTTTTTTTTAATTTAATTTTGCAGAGGTTTTTTTCCTTTTTTTTTTTTTTTTTTTGTTTGCTGTTCATTCTTTAAGAGATTATTTAGAGGAACACCTGAGCATCCTTTTGGTGACTTTCTCTGATGAACCAGAGACAGCAGCTTTGCAGTTTAATAGGGCTACCGCTTGATGAAATAAGCCATGAAATTTCGGAGGAGCAGTGTCACAGTCCAATTGTTTTTACATAGATATTGTTACCTTTTCATAGTGTTAGTTAAAAAACAAACAAACAAACAAACAAACACGTTCCCTAGACTGAGAGTGCTGTACCTGGCTGTGCAGTGACTGCTGCTGCTTCCTCAGGTGAGGTAAACAAAATCTGTTTCTATACTGATTGCTTGGACAAAGGTGGCTAAATAGCTCTTTTCAACTAAACAAACAAATCACTAAATAAGTCTGAGAAAGTTGAGCAACAAGTATGCTATTTTGTTAATTTTTTTTTAGGTTTTTACTTCAGTCTCTCATTTTACAGTTATATTTACATTTTTGAACGTTATTTTCCTGTCTGAATTCCCATGGTGGTTTATTATTAGGAAATACTTAGGTTCATTCTCAGAATATTTGTATTGAGTTCCTTGAAGGATCTGTTGTCTAGCTTCACGGTTTCAGTATTTCTGCATGCCTTCTGACAAATGTAGAAGTAGTGTTTTGGGAGTATGTGAAGTCTGGAAAGTCCTGCGTAGCAGTTTCTGTGACTGCTGCTTCATAGTTGGCTTGTTTGGGGTTTGGGGTTTTTTTTTGGTTTTTTGTTTTGTTTTTTTTGTGGTGAAATATGTACCTGTTGGAAAGAGCTACTGACCCTGTCAAGTCTTCATTTGGAAAACTTGTATTCTTTTCTCTCCCTAACACTGTAATTTCTCAGTCAATCTGGCACGTGGTGGCATCTTGTCTATTGGTATTTTTTAATAACTAAACACAAGGACAGGCACTTTACTTATGGGTTTGGGATTTTGTTCTACTAATGAAGAATAGTTTTAAGTAGGTTTTCTTTTTCTTCAGTTCTACATTTTTGTGGTTGATGCTACAAAACTACTTGAAAAAATATATTTCAGGCTGTAACAGTATATATTTCATATGCTCAGAGGCATAAAATTAAGCATGTATAGCTTTGGGGCTTTAGTTTGCTATTCCCAGTTGGATGGGACTCATGCACTGAATGGCCTGATGCTTCGGTTTGTGATACACGGTTACATGGAACTGAGAGAGAATGGCTTTAAGTTTTCAATGGAAGAAAGAACTCCAGAAACTGGGGGGTAAGGGGGGGAGGGAGAACAAAGTTATTAAAGAATCAGCATTCCTGGAAATTGCCACAGATAACAATTCTGAGTACCATTTCAGTCCCATTTGCCCCTCTAGTTTAGCTATTAAATAGTGTATTGTGCTTTTTTTTTTTAAAAAAAACAAATGCCAAGGGAACAAGGGAGTTGAAGTTTAGTGTAAGTCTTTATATTCTATTTTGATGTGTGTTGTCCCTAAAGAGCTTGAGTGAAAGTTCTTGCAAGTCCTGATGAAGTCTGATACCAAGATGAAGGTGTTTATCGATATGTATGAGGTTTTGTCTTAAAGTGAGATTATTTTCTCACAATATGATTGGAAATTTTACATTAAAAAAAAACCCACTTATTTTTTGCAACTATTTTTAGATACTCTCCATAGATGTGCGTTACCTCTAATTTATTATTTAAAAATAATAAATTATTTAATCTGAACAGGAAATTTAGGATAGTCATGGAAATAACTTTCCAAATAGATTACTTCTACTATTTAAAAGCTTGCGTTTCTGAAGCGTTGGGTAAAATCATTGTAGGCATTGTTGATTTTCTTTTTTTTTTTTTTTAAATTATTAATATTGAGCTCACTGATTTCTTTATTGGCTTTTTTAAAGCAAATATTAATTATGCTCAGAATAATTAACATCTGCTCTGTTTGTGTCGTTTTGTTTCAACTTAAGCAAGTTCTGTATTGAGAATGTGACTGGTTGAACAGAAGAAATCCCCCCTCAAGCAAGTGCATTGATTTAATGGAAAGAAAATGACAGAAGAATTAAAAATATAGTGGATCATGGGATCACAGAATGGTAGGAGTTGGAAAGGACCTTTAGAGATCATCTAGACCAACTCCCCTGCCGAAGCAGGTTCACCTAGATCAGGTCGCACAGGAACATGTCCAAGTGGGTCTTGAAGACCTCCAAGGAAGGAGACTCCACACCCTCCCTGGGCAGCCTGTGCCAGGGCTCCCTCACCTCAACAGTAAAATAGTTTTTTTCTTACGTTTAAATGGAACTTTTTGTGTTCCACTTTCTTCCCATTACCCCTTGTCTTGTCACCAGATACCACAGAAAAAAGGGATGGCCCAACCTCCTGACATCCACCATTTAGATTTTTGTAAATATTAATGACACCCCCCCCCTCAGTCTCCTCTTCTCCAGACTAAACAGCCCCGGTTCCCGCAGCCTTTCCTTCTTTTTGACTGCTTATATTTTTCTGTCACCTTAGAATTTTGGACTTTTTTGTTTTCACAGCACTTTCGTGAAGTCTGAACTACTATTTTGCTTGCTAGACTACTTGTCCTTCTTTCACCCAATGAGTATTTTTTTTAACAAGGTCAAATGATTTTTGAAATTTCTGTGTGATGAAGGATTTTTTTAAATTCCCATTTCACTTCCCATGCTTTGTTACAGAAAGCCTAATTTAAGGGTTTTTTAGTTCTTCCCCCCACCCATGTTCTTTATGATATGCTTTTACAATGAGTGGAAAACTGAAGGAATGCCTTTTACAAACTTTTGCAATTCTACTTTGCTATAGAAATGTTTCAAAAGCTTTTAAAATAGTTACGTTGGAAAGTAGTGTTTCTTTGGAAGAGTGGGAGGAAGATAAACAGTAGCCATAACTCGCATCAGTTATGTGGTTTATACAGTTGTACCAGTGCGGATGAAATCTGTTGATGTGACTGATGTCCTCCTCAGCTCAGTTGTCTAAATTTCTTGATAGTTTTTCAATAATTGTATTTATGTGATCATGAGGTAACATGGAGATGTCTTTTCCGTAGCAATTTATTTCTTGTTGGTCTTTCTGGGAAGACAAAAGGTAGAAAGGATGATAAATGCCATTCAGTGCTCTCTTTAATTGCTTTGAGCTGCACATCTTATCCAGAAAATCACTAACTGAAGGTGCAGCCTTTAGATTTTGTGTTTGTTTCTTTGGCTCCAAGTTCCACTTCTTGGTGAATCATTAATCCCATTTCCTGGCATATATTTGAGGAAGACGCCACGTCTTGCTCTGAGGAAGCATGCTGTTACGATTGAGATTTTTTTAAATAATTATTTTAGGTGAGTGGAGTTTTTTGTGTGGATTTTATTTGGGGAGTTCGGGAGAGGTTTTTTGTTGTTTTTTTTTCCCTTGGAAAAAGTGTTACTGACAGATATAGCATTTGTTTTGAGGGAGAACTCTCATCTGAAAAATATTTGGAAGTTATTTGTCTTTTCCTACAGACTGTAGTGACAGCAAACATAGGTAGTTTGGCATGGACACAGTGACTGTCTGCCTCTGTGCTCTTAAGGTCTGAAGGACCGAGCAGTTACATAATGAAGTCTAAGGCATTAAAATACATACTGCTTTGTAAGACAGCTGAGAAACTGAGTTTAAGAAATGCAGTCTTATCTGTGGGTCTTAAATGACTGAAGATCTTACAGCAGAAAGATAAGAAAATGTTGAGGATTCAGAGAGAAACTTTAGTCTTTTTCGTCACAGAAAGGAATGATGGTGCTAAGATCGGAATGTATAGATTGCTTAAAAGACTAGTACAGGATTGAGAGATTTTAATGCTTTGGATAACACGGTGTCTATTTTCTCTCATTGAAGGTGATGTTCTAAGAAGGAATGTTAACTAATTTTCTCGTTCATATTGCAGAAGGGATTTAAATTGTTTATGCGGCACTATGAGGTTGCTTTGTGATACAGTCTAAGAGCTTGCTAATTATTTTGTTACAGTAGGAAGCAGAGGAGGAAAATTCTCTTCCTTTGTGACTTGAAGCTCTGAATCTCTTAATCCCTGCCTGTGGTCTTGCTGGTATAAATCTTATTAGGTACTTTTTCAGAGTCATCCTTAAGTCTTTAAACTCTTGCAGATTATTGTGATTCCCATAGTCTCTCCTTTTGAAGCACTGTAGGAGATATAAGTAGGTGATCTGTGTTGCATCAGAAGATGAGATGTAATTGCCTGCCAGTGACAGACACAGTATGCAACTGCTAACAGGTAATCTCCGTTCAGATGCAGTTTACGTCTATAGTTACTCCGAGGAAGTTTTAAATGTGTGAGAACTTACACTGTCACCTTTGTCGCTCCAGTTTTGAAGTTGTTTGTTTGCAAGTGCAGCCCCTAAAGGACATAAGTTCCAAAACGGCTCGACCTTCGTGAAGTGATGTAACATTCGCTTTTGGCAACTTAATCAAGATTTGTTGTCATAACAGATACTGTTACAAACTATGGACAGTGTCAAGATGCTTCAGTTGAGTAGATAAGCACACTAAGCTAGCTTTTACATTGCGCGGGAGGGATTGTGGGTCCTTGGTATCTGTTTTTTGGTGTTTTGTTCAAGTTTTCAAAGTTCTTATTGTTCAAGAACTGATCTTTCAAGTGTGAAAACTGTGGACACGCAGTATCCTTATGAAGGACTGCCTGAGGAGGGTGATTTCTCTGTCCTCTTTATTGACAGATGTTTTCTAAATCTGAATGATGTCACATTAAATGTTTTTCTATATTGAGGATTGCTTTTACTGGAAGTGGGAATAATTCCCAGATAAATTGATAGTTGTTGCAGGGGATGAAGTATAAAGAGAATAAATAAGGAAGTTACCAAAAAAATGAAGAGTGCAAAACCAGAGGCAAGGTGATTAAAAAGCACATTGGTGGTTTGAAAAGGAAATGGGGGAAGGGGGTTTATAGCGTGCCATGGATTTCAAATGTAAAAATTAAAAACATCAAATAAAATCTGGTAATATTTAAGTGCACATACATCCTTTATTTTGGTGGATGTCCTGTGGCTAGATCAGCAGATAGCCAGCTTTGATAAGTGTAACCTGTAGTGCAGGCCTGATATATAGTCCACATGTCACAACCAAGCTTTACATTTGGCCTTCACTGATAAGTTTGTTAAACCTATTATCCCAATATTAGCGTTCCCCACGTGTCTTGTGTCCTTTTTCTTGAGACGAAGGGGAAAGGTAGTGTAATACTTGTTAGTAAAGAGTCTCTCGGGTTCCATTTCTGGTGAATTTATTGTCTTGAAATGTTAGGACAGCATCCTTTGCAAAGAACTTCAGCCCAAGTAACAAAGAATTTAACTGCAAAAGAAAATGCAAATTGGGACGTAGGCAGAGTAAATGAATTAAGAAAACATTGTGAGGACAGACAGGAGGAGAAATGCTGCAAATGAAGTGTAATACACACAGAGGGGAACATGGTATGCTTTTTTTTCTTTTTTTTTTTTTTGTGTGAATTTACAGATGTACATTAACATATTGTTACACTGGGTTTCTTAATAGCTGAGCTCCCTAGAAATGCTTTATGCTATAAAATGTGAGGAAATCCTAACCTGCTCTTTGTTTGCTTGTTTTCCTAGTTTTTCTCTTGTGTGCATTACCATGCAAGAAAAAAACCCTCCTGTCTTTTATTGGATTGCTTTGAACTGTACTATTATACATCTTGTTTTATATGGATTAAGTTGTCTGGAAGGAAAACAGGATAACAATGAGGAAGAAAAAGTAGGAAGAAAAATACTTTATGTTGCATATATCTGTGTGCATGTATTACGCGAGTAAGTATGTGCATAGATAGGTTTTGACTGGGAATCTTTGGCCGTTCTGTTGAACTGAGAGTGTCATTATAGTAATAATGTGTAGGAGTAGAATTTGTTATATTTGATACTGAGAAGTATACAGTTACTTCTTGAGGGGGGGAAGTCACAGTTACTGGTATCAATACTATAATATATTTGTGCTAATTAGTTTTTAGTGTATCTATGTATCTTACAAAAAATCTGAAAGGGGAGGAGGGTAGCTATGAAAATAGAGTAAAACAGCAAGAACTTAGTAAGCTTATTATTAGAACTTAGACAATTATATAGTTTTAAAGATAATTTTTTTTAAAGAAAAAAAGTTGTTTTGTAAAATAGTTTCTTGCACTTTACCTGCTGGCTTTTCAATTTGATAGATAACATCTGAACTCCAGCAGAGTTTTATAATCCCCACGTGCTTAAATATACTAAATGTTCTTTTTCCATTAAGGTTAATGTTCGTGAAGAAATTGAAGAGTTTTTTCCAAGAATGTGGAAGATAAATCAAGATAAAAGAAGGCTAATGAAAAGTGTTAAAGCTCAGAAAATTAAAATTGAATGGGGGAAAAAATTGAACAGAAGATTGGTCAGATAGAAGCACTTGAATATTTTTTTTAAGGCTATAATGAATTGTTTGAATTGGGGAAGAATACACGAAGTATGAAAAATGAAAAACTCAATGAAGAATGAAGAAAAGTAGAAAGCAAGAGTGAAGTAGAATTAAAAGAATCTGGAAGAATGAATGGGTCCTAGGTTAAGTAAATGTATGGTTTATGTTCCAGTGTCTGTATGATCAAGTTGTAGATGAATTTGCATGATTACTTAGTTAATAGAGAATTGGTGATCTGGTTGAAGCAGGGACCTGTTTGAGGAGAGCATACAATATTAACAGTGGGTTAGCGAAATGAAATTTGTTTTGGAGGGTATTGCCTAACCACTTGTTTTTCAGGAGCAATCAATATAATAAAATTACTGTACTTAAAATGTTAGGAGTTAGGCATTTATACAACCAATACCATTTTTAATACTGTCTTTTTTGTTAGGAGTCTCGCTCCCAGTCAAAATCTCCAGCTGGGAGTCCTGCTCGCGTAAAATCGGAGAGCAGGTCAGGATCTCGCAGTCCATCGAGGGCTTCCAAACATTCTGAATCGCACTCTAGGTCAAGATCAAAATCAAGGTATGTCCAGAAAGTTACTTGTCTTCTGTCACTGTTATTGCTTACACCTGTTCTTTTGGTACCTCGATGAGATTTCTTTTTCCCTTTTAAAAATGATAAACCTTCTGAGGTGTGTTACAACAGGACTGTGTTAATTTGCATGTTAGTGTTTATCTAGGTGGGCAAAAGTTGAGGAGATATTCCATGAGTAGTGAAACGTGGATATGAATTGAGAAAGTAATGTAAGTAGAAACAGTAATGTAGAAATCACAATTAAAATGTGTAGGTTTAGCTCAGAAGAGGGATTGCATCTCAGTGTGGAAGGTATTACATCTCAATTCTGTAAAAGCTCCTGCTTCCTTTCCCAAAAATCTTTTGGTGGAGAACTGTTGGATGGACTTCTTTGGGGGGCAGGGGGGAAGCGAGAACTGTAGCAAAGTTAGTCTGTGTTAGGTAGGAGTAAGCTTTGGAAATGTTGGAAGACGCTACTTGGTTTTTGATATTCCCTTGTTGGAGGCTTTAAAAAAAACCATCTAGGCTTTGAAAATGAAATCCAAAACCTATGGTTTCAGTTGGATATGGACAGCTTCTTCATTTATGGGAGCTTTACGATTTAAATTCCATTTTTGATACTGCACAAGTCCTTCTCTGTCCTTTTCAATCCAAAGTGTGTGTGCAGGGGGAAAGAGTTCTCAGCTCTGAGAGAGTTTGCTCAGAATGGAGGAGGCATGTCTGTCTCTTTTGCTCTAAATACGCTATAAATGCTACCTGTCTTCTACCACTCTACTGGTGAAAATGAGGAGACCTACCAAATTCTTCTCAAAAGAGAAACCCAAAAACAGTACTTGTAGCTCTTGAGGTGGAAGAGGAATTGCACAGTTTCAGGCTGTTTCTCCTCATCAGTTCATAGGAGAGCTCAGTAAACCATCTTCCCTATTTGTACACTTCATACTGGGGTGGACAAAAAAAAAATTACTGCGCTCTGAATTCCTGAAGTGCAACCTAGTGTTACAACTTCTGTTTTTTACAGTGTTCAGCCAGATAGCTACCTACCTGTTGTTAAGACGTGACGCTTACGTGAAATCATGCACCTCTGGTGGAACAATGCCTGTTTAAAACTGAGCTTATCGTTGGTTAAATGTCTGCAAAGAAATGCTTGAGGAGTTCAACAGGTTGTTTTATTTTTTGATCTGGAGTAGTTTTCAGACGTGGGTGAAGTTCCATTTTTAGATGCTATAGCACTTTGGTGCTGGTAGATCTTTCCATTTTTCTGTCAAGACAGTGTGGTATATCCGTGTCACTGTTCAAGTGTTAGTTACATGTACAAACAAGCTGATGGAAGTTTAAACTTGGAACTTCCCAAAAATTGTTGCAAATATAATCCTCATTGTACACCAGCACACTCACAAAGTTAAGAATTATGCTACTGAGCAGTTTATTAGGGATCCATTCAGCATTTAGATGTGCAAAGTAGAAGAAAGAATTACCTGTAGAGAACCTCTGAAAAAAAATATTTCTCTAGGAAATGTACAGCTGAAAATTGAATGCATTATGTGCCTTTGACCTAACTAAAAGCTTTCTTTTTGTTGAAGATCCAGGTCCAGAAGACATTCGCACAGACGTTACACTCGTTCCAGATCCCATTCCCATTCTCATTCCCATAGGAGACGTTCTCGGAGCAGGTCGTACACACCAGAGTACCGTCGTCGAAGGAGCCGTAGTCATTCTCCAATGTCCAACAGGAGAAGGCACACTGGCAGCAGAGTATGTCATGTTCACCAAGGCTGAGTATCAACAAAACAGTTGCTGCTTACGTCAGAGTAGTCCAGGTTACTCGAAGGCTGAATTTAACCTGGTGTCTTGTCACTGGAGGATACAGAATTTGAGGAGGTGGGGGGAGGGCATTCTCTGTCCTTATAGCTCGGCACTTACTTCTTTGGTCTGCGGCTGGCAAGGCAGTTAGAGAAATTAATTGAAAGCCGCACCATTGCAGGTCACTATGTGCAGATAGGGTGACATTTGCTTCCCTCTGCTCTAGAAGTTAAACACTTCTGATCTTCTTTGGGTTATGGTTCTAGGTATATGTACACTTCACAAAAATGAGACCTTTTCTGTGCATACCTGCAACCTGACAGTATTAAAAAGATTGACTAGAGGAGCCAAAGAAAAAAAAATTCTCAAGGATTTATATGCTTATAATGTTAAAGTTGCTTGTGATTTTATGCTTGTAAGTAATTAATTTGACTTAACTTGAAAAAAAAATAAGCCTATGTGTTATTAGCTAATATGTAAATCTTAAAAGACTAGAAAAAACTGTAGTCATAAACAGGATCAGTAAACCTCTCAGAATGTGAAGAAATATCTCTGTATGGACAGTTGGAGGAAGTACAGGTGCACTAACCAAGTTCCAAGGTAGCGAGCACATGTCATTCTAAGAGATTTCTCCCAATGGCCTTCTGTATAATCCATTTCAGTAACTTTGCTTCTGGTTCCACATCGCTTCAGGCTGATATAAATGAGTGCTATTGCACACAGGTCTGCCTATTCCTTGGTAAGAGCTGTGGTACTCTGATCCTCTTAATCTGTTTCAGTTTCCCAATTCTGTCAAAAAGAGTATAGTTTTTTCGCAGGCTCACCTTGGTGAATCAGCAGCTCACAAGGACCACGGAATACCAATGTGAGGGTAAAGACAAAGTATATGGAAAAGGGAAAGACCGCAGCAGTGCTGATACAGAGTAGCTTTAGCTGTTGTGAGGCAATGTTCACAGTTGCAGTTTCTGTGGATTGTTGCCAGTTTGCAATCACATAGTAAACATGAATGTAATGTCTTTTAAAAAAAATGGCTGGAGCAACTGAACTTCAAACAGGTCAGCAATTTTCCTGGTGAAAGGTGAATTAATCCATTTCACTACTTTAGGAAATACAGTCTAATACTTTTCTCTGTGAAAAAGTCTTTTTACCTTGGAAATGACCATGAAACACAAAAGTAGTTTTCATGGTGAATTTCACATTAATTCCAAGTGGGGTTCTACTAGTGTCAAAATGAAACTCAACCTGATTTGAAGCCCCTAAATAATGAGATCATAAAGACGCCAGGAAAATTGGTAGCAGTTTTGCCCCTTCTGGTCTTGTAGAGAGCTTGCATACTGTGTTGATGGGAGGCAGTGCAAAAACCTAGTGTAAAAGCTGGTGATGGAACTGTTATTTGTCACGTAGGGTGCATACTGATTCCTGGTACTTCTGTTGCCTCAGAAAAAGTAATAGGGTTTAAGTGTAAGGAGAATGTGGGGGAAAAAAAGGACAACATGGGTATGTACTGATTGGAGGGACTTGTCAAACAATGATTTAAAAGACCAAGAGATTTCATTAGACTAACAAGAGTTTCTCTAATAAAAGCCACATAGCCATTAATGCCACTGAATTATCAGATTGAAATAGTGTAAAAAAAAAAAAACAAACAAACAAACCTAACCCTAAACCTGTATAATTAAAACCTGCAAGTGACAAAATGTCAGGTTTTGTTACGCTCTTGAGCTGTGTCATGAAACTGTCCAAGATTCTTGTCTTAACGGAACTTTGACCAATGGAAGGGAAGAAACTTCAAATCTATTAGTAACCTGGGCATCTTACTTTAACAATGGATTCCTGAACAAAAACTCTGAAAAGAACACCATGGAAGACCTGAACCTCATTGTTCTTTGAGTCAGGCTGAAAGGCAAGCTCTGAGGCGTAAATTACTGTCCCTCAGTGGCTTTGAAAAGCTGAAACACAAATTTCAAACATACCAACTTCCAGTTATTATTTTAGCAGAAACATTAAACCCCTTTGCTTCTTGTTACCATTAGGATTACTGCATCTGCTAAGAGGTGCCAGAAGCTTAACTGAAAAATGTTAATTTTGATTAAAAAAAAACATTCTTACCATGGCATTAGATCTGCTCTCTGGCCTGTGGAGGAGCTTTGAGCCTGATAGAGAAACTGTCCTGGTACAATTTCATGTTTGACTTTCATAAGTTGAAGTGAAATGTGATAAATAGATCTGTATCCCACATCACGTTAAAGAATCAAGAGTCTTGGTCTAGGAAATTGTGCATGCTTTTGGATTGCAGTTTCACAGAACTGGCCTTCAGCATTTGTTACTGTCTGTATGAAAGAAGCAGGTGATTTAATCCTGTTTACAAGTGGAAAGGGATAAACTTTCACATGTAAATATTTACTTTCTGTAGAGTTGGATAGGAAATGTTAAGAGGGGAGGAAGTTTCGGTAAAAGCTAAGTTATGATTCAGCTATCCATTCTTAGGAGCTCAAACGCATTTAGTGTGCAACTAGAGGCAGCGGCACTCTTTAGATACCAGTGGAGACTGCAGAAAGGCTGAAAGTGGGAGTTTGAGACTGGCCAACCTGTTTGTAGCACAGATTTGTATGTCATATCTGCACTTGGGTGATTTTAGTGTGAAATATTAATAACGTAGGTTCCTGTTATTCTGTAGCTTTTCTGTAATCAAAATGCTTATTTTTTAATCATCTGAGTTTTTCACCAACACAAGAAGCTTGTCTTTTCTCTAAAAATCATGACGGTAGTTGCTCTTACACTTGGAATAACTGGAGGTTTTCACCTTTGTAATAAACCATGTTTAGTTTTCTTCAGCTTAAAATCAATAATTGAGAAATTGTGTGTATCAGAACATAGAATTTTTTTTTTCTTAAACTAAATTGGAGTTGAATGTTTTTCTTGCCAGGCTAATCCGGATCCTAATACGTGTCTTGGAGTGTTTGGTCTCAGTTTATATACTACTGAGAGAGATTTGCGTGAAGTCTTTTCCCGTTACGGACCTTTGACTGGTGTCAATGTGGTTTATGATCAACGGACTGGACGATCAAGAGGATTTGCTTTCGTTTATTTTGAGAGAATTGATGATTCTAAAGAGGTAAATTCATGCTTTACTGCTTCTAACAGGTGTGCTCTTTGTGCATTGTCTTTGTGAATATCTCTGTAAAAAAGAAAAAAGTTTTGGAGTGTGTACCCACTGGCAGGTTCCCACAGTGAGATTAGTATAAAATATTTTGTGCAAACAACTGTGGCATGTTTAAAAAGATGAAACATTTGAGTTCAGTGTTCAAAACTCCTGAGCATGAGGTATCTGTATTGAATCGCTAATGAGCATCGTGCTTTGATTTTTAGTCTGTTACTTTAAAATGCAAGTAAATCTTTAGACAGACATAGAAGGTGTTTCTGAAATATTTTGAAAGTTCACTTCTCGAAGCAGTTTTCTGTATCTGTCCAAATTTGGAAGATTCCCTTTCCATTTTCTTCTTTAAAAGCGTGTCATCATGCATTTGAAAAAGAATGGGATTCATCTTGATTTGTGCCTTGCTCAGTGACTTTGCTAACTGTTCACACCTGGACTGAGATGTTGTTAGTATCATTGATCTGTAAGAAAAGAACTAGAGTATATGAACAGCAGCCTGTGTTAGGATTCACTGCAGTAAGTGGTACTTTCTTTACCTGTATAGGGATACTGTGAGCTTTACTGCATTTACTGAGGTTGGTAGATGAAATTGCTGTTAAAAGTAAAGACACATCCTTTCCTTTTTTTTTCCTTTAAGCCTTCATTGTGGGATTATATCTTGCTTGTGGACAAACTGAGTTGTAGACTTCAAGCATCTTTTTTATTGATTAATAGTCTCAGGCAGATGTTTCAGATTTACTGTTTGATTCTGATTCCATTCGATAAGTATATTCATAGTGCTTGGATGTGACTCTTCTTCGCATTGAGAGGAGGGAGAGTGATGATTATGGAACCTGCTATCAGTAGCTGAAAAATGAAAACTCTGATACTAGTTGATATCTTAATGTACAAGATGTTTTGTGGATGACTTGGTTTAACTAGACTCAGTTCTAATCTTTGATTTCTAGTGTGATCCAACAGAGAATCAGTTTATGGGAAGAGTAAGGTTTGTAGATGTGTATATGTGCGTGGTTGTTGCAGGTTATAGGCGTAAGTAAGAGGACACAAAACTTCCTTTAGTGTCCCTTCTGTATTTTCCCCACTATCACTTGACCAGATTGAAAGAGTTACTGGAGTGGGTAGCTGTGTATGCATCTGTAATGTCATACTCTTATTTTGACTTTTAACTTTCTGTTTCTTTGTACTCGTTGAGTTTGGTGGGATTTAGAAAGTGTGACTGTTGTAGAAAATTTAGCATCCAAAATACTTAGTATTTCTTGTCACATTCATGTGTCAGTCGTATGCTTTACAACTTTCTGTGTCTTCAGAAGTAGGATTTTTCCTAAACGCCATGGGCAGTGTCATGCACGACACCATGCGTTGCTTAAAGTGTTCCACGTAAATAGGATAAAGGAATTTGGTTTGTTTAGTATGAGGCTATTTTGGCAGATATTACAGAATTGGAATGCAAAGAGAAGAACAGCGATATTATTTGCAGTCAGAAGTAAGGAAATCAAGATGAGCAGCTTAAGCAGAAACTAAAATTACTGGGAATGTAATAAAACCTTTTGCTTAATTTTTTTTTTCTCCCCAATGGACTAGTATGTGAAGAGAGGGTAAAAGATACAAAACTTCTCAGTACTTGGAATTTATGTAACTGACATCCTTTGGCAAAAAAGACAGGAGAAAAACTTATTATTTTACTTACTTCATGGGCCTTGAGGACAAATTTGAAGATGGCAGTAAGCAGCAGCTAGTTTAAAATAAGGCGGTATAGCTATAGGCAGGAAACTCTGTGGCAGCCCCTGTGGGAGGCAACTGAAGGATGTGAAGTATTTCTCTGTGTGGAAGATAAACTGAAAAGCTGAGTATGCATAAGAACAATGAAACTGGAATTACTTTTGTTCTGAGAAAGTAGACCTTTCATCTTAAAAATAACCAGAAAAAAACCCCACACAACCTGCCCTCTGTCCTCCCATCACCCCAAAAAAAGCCAAGAAGACCCCAAATAAAACCCCCCAGGACCCTAAGAATTTGAATAGAGAGAATATTAAACTCTAGATGAGGTTCTAAACTAAATTCCAGCCCTTTTAAAGCAGTCAGAGAGGGTTTAAAGATGTGTAGAACTCCATAGAAAAAGGAAGATTTCCCATCATCTTCACTGTTTTGCTTCCAAGAGAGGTGACATGGGGAAGCCTCTCAACTGACATACTCTCAAACATTGTTAATATTACAATTCTACAGCAAGTGAATTGTCAGTAGCTATGCTTAAAATCTCAGAACTTGGTTCAAAATAGGTCAGTGTCAGTACTATGTGTATTCTGTTGCAGCTGAAGTCCTGCAAGATCTTTGTCGTCACTGGTTGGTTACCAGTTGTTGTGGTTTAGCTACACCACCTGCATTTTCTGTTTCCTAATGCTAATTATAGCCTTTTGACAGTTTTGACCAACTTTCAGAACCTTTTCTGAAGTAGTGTTCATTCACAAGACAAACTTTATACAGACAAACTGAACTGTTAACATCAATTGCCAAGGTCTGAAGAGTAACAGCTTTTATCATTTTAGTTTTGTAAGACATTTAATCTATGCTGCATTAAAACCCATTTAGAAGCATCATTATGAACCAGTTTCTCCTGTAGGTTGCGGAAGGAATGCTCTGTGTATTGGTTGTGGTATCAAAAGGAACCCCAAATACACTAGAAAGAATACTAAAAGGTCTCATGTGTTTGGAATTACAAATTGCAGACTTCTGGAGACTGAAATACTATGAAATTGCTAATACTTCGAGAAATATATCCAGTTACTCATTCTGATTGTCTTAAAGTCCTGTATTTCTTGACTCTGAAACTCTTTTAACTATGCTTTAATACGCTTAATCAGTAGATGTTTTAAGTTCAGAAAATTATATATTCAAACTTGTAATTGGCAATACTATAATAATAGCTTAAAGAATATACTCAAACTAGAGAGTATAAATTGACTCTTGTTCAAATGGACACTTGACTCCAACTTGGCAGGCTGCTCTAAGTGTAACAAGCCGAGTTTCTTAATTTTTTTTCATCCCATCAGGTTGTATTTTTTTTTTCAGAATATCCCTTCAAATGTCCGAGTTAAATCGAGATCTGAACTAGTGACAGCAGCGATGTGGTGGAGATAATGATTTTTTTAGTGGCACTAAATCTAATATAGGAAGGTCTGCAAGTAAAAAAATAAACAAGAATCTCTTCAAAAACACCAGGAACAAAATAAGACAGTACCTTCTATAGGCTTGTTTTAAACCGTGAAAATGCATTTTCAAAATGAGGCCAAACATAAATTGCTCGTTGGACTGTTCAAGTGTGTTCAGTCTGTACATCGCTAACTTCACAGTGATATCACGTTATTGAAGTAATTGAAAGCAGTTAAAAGCTGAAATAAAAGCTTGATGATCTTTTGTAGTAGAAATGCGAAGTGACTGTGACATCAGCTCTGCCCAGTCAAGCATTCGCCCCACTTCCTTCCTCCCATACCCTGCTCCCGGTGGCCACAGTGCACGTTATAGAAATTTCCCACTGTTTCCATGTCCAAGCTGCTTTTTGTGCATTATCCAAACAGGAAGATTACTTTCTTCCTTTCAGGGAGTTAATTCTTGAATGCTTAACTAATCCCAGTCACCAGCATAAGGTTGTGCACAGATTCAAAAGTTCATTGTTTCCAAACTCCTTTTACTCTACCTGAATGCTAATACACGTGGAAAACACCACATAGGGGTAACACATATGAAATGAAACTGAAATCTGTTGGTGTCACACTTCTTTCTAACTGTTTTGAGCCACTAGAGGCCGTCATCCTGTAGTTTGGGGACTGCTCATATTGTCAGACACCTTGCAGGTAATAATTTGAAGGCTTGTGTTATTACAGATAGACTGCTGTAGGTTTAAAGTTAATCTAACAGTGAATTATGTCCTGTGCCATTCCCAGTCCTCTTTCACTGTTTTCTGACTGCAAACATGTAGCTGTGTATTCTGGCCTACAAGGTCAATTTTTCCTTAGAATTTGCAACCAAAATTACTAATACATATTTATAGGAATCCAGTTTGCTTGGTTGCTTGCTGTAATCGCGCAAAAGCCGTGCAAGTCTCTTCACAACATTTTGGATTTTCTTCCAAATATCTTACAAAGAATGAAATGAAAATGGGCTGTTGACAGTTAAAGGCTCCTAAGAGGATGTTGTGTGTCTGAAAACCTAACGTCATTTTATTTTTCTCTTCGAAAAGTTTCATTTGATGGTCTGGAAAATGCACTTCTCTCTCTTTAGCAGTGTTTGAGAGTGTCTTCTGCATTGTTAGAGCAAGTGTGCGATTGTTTTTTGCTTTGACATTTAAATGTTCTTAACACAACATTCATGCACACTCAAAAACAACAAAAAAAAGGCCAAACGAAATCTGTTTTGACTATGACGTGCTAGTCTAATAAAAATGTGAAATCCTAAATTTCGTTATAAGCTGTTTTAAAGAAAACTCGGAAATGTCAGTAATTAGAATTACTAACATGTTTTTATAGCCTTTGTACAAAATAAACACACTTGTATCACTTATCTGAAAACAGATTTTCAAATAGGGCTTTTGGTCACGTTGCAGCACTTGTTAGCTGATAGTACTTCAGTACTTTATTTCCAAGACCTGAAATGTGCATGTTAGGAAGGATGCAGAGAATTTGGAAGGATCTTTGTAAGGGATTTCCAGTTGCTAGTGGTCGATTGGGTGATACATACTGCCAGTTATTGTTGGATTCATAATGGCTTGTTTCAGGTTTTGGCTTTTATTCGTTTGGGGGATGCAGTTACAATTTTTTTAAGGTTTTTTACATCTATCTACTAAATATTTTGATTATTTAGTTTTTTTAGTTGACGGTTCTTGTTGACTGACGGCTTGTTGAAAGCTAAGAAAATTAAAGCTTTAACACAGAATAGATCATCAGTCATGGTGCCCAGTGTGTCTTGCGTTTCATGCAGACTCTAACTATGAATCTTTATCCACTGAAATATGACACGTTTCTTTGTACTTCCAAACCAAACAGTCAAATCTCAGAATTAACTTTTCAGCTGTCCTGCTGGTATATTGCTCTTCCCGGTGCTGCTCGCTATGGCAGAGAACTCTTCCTCTTGAAGAGGTGTTTGTTCTTTTGACTAGATAAGGCATGTGCCAGATGTTCTGGATTTGAGGTGGCTGCTTGTCAGCTAAGCTTATTATTCTGCAAGTTCTGTGTAGGACAAAAATGCCATGAAGCAGAAAATCCCTTACTTTTCAAGATAACTTTCATATTGCTGCATTTTCAGAAAGGTGCTTTTCATCATGAAGCCAACTTGCCAGCCAACTATACGCAGCCTTCGTTTTCAGATGTGCGCACACGTCTGTTCCTGGGAGGCACACACAGATTTGCTTTAATTTAGAGAATCCGTGTAGAACAGGACTTGGGGGGGAAAAAAAAAAAAAGCCTCAAGACTAGGAAACTAAAGCTTTGTTTTATCCATAGAACATATTTTAATGTGTGTTGATAGACTTGAAGTGTTCTTTGGTTCTGCCTTGCAGTTAGCCAAATGTAGTTGTTAATGCTTTTGTAAAGGAGCAGAGCTCGCTAGGTGGCGATGTGGTATAGATGGCAATGGCATCATTAAAACACAAACCAAGTGTAGTTACACTGGTGATAATTCATTCACCTCCAGTTTGAGGACATCTCAATTAAGTCATGTGGGTGTCAGGTTTTTGCGTCCTCCTCCGTGTAACTGTGTTAATTTGATAAGCTTCTTGTTAGAGCGCGGCAAAAATTGCATTTCTGCCTAGTTAGTTGTTTCATTATTTTTATTTTTTTTTTTAGGAAGAAAGGAAAAAATGCTCTGCTTAGAGGCAGCTCCGTGTTTTGAGTTGCCTCATAGTTAAATAATAGCAAAGTGATAGCGTTTCACTCCAGATCGTAACAGCATCTATTCTCCACACGTGAAAAAATTAAAATAACGTGTACTGGGGCTAAGAGTTGTGCTTCGTGGCTCAAACCAAATGGCGTGTACTGATATTCCAGAGATCATAGAGCAGCTGATGGAAGGCTAAACACAAAAAAAACCAATTTGCTGTGGGAATTTTAATAGCTGTTAAGTCCAGCATTAACTGTCTGTTAAATTATTACAGTGGTGGGTTTGGTTTTGGGTTTTTTGTGGTGTTTGGTTTTTTTTTAAAGTTACTGTTGCATGAATATCACTCTCGAAAGTATGCTGTGCTGCTTTAGAGTAGACAATAGAAAAGACTGTTTCCATGATTTTGAGTTTGTGAAAGGCCATTGTATTGATTCTCAAAGGCAGAGAGCAGGGGCTGGAACACCCAGCGGGTGCGTGCACAGGCTCGCGCGGGTCTGAAGGCACCGGCTCTCAGGCGCAGACCCTTTGCCTATCGCTTTAGCGAGCTGCTATTGTGAGAGTGAGTGGGGAGGAAGGTTGTAATTAGGTATCCATGTAGGCTGAACCCGCCATTTTACTAAGCTCTGCTGGAATAGGTCCTTGTAAGGGAGATGGCAGGAGGCTGGGAGAGCATGAAATGGCAGCCGACTAGCAGTAATCCAGCCATATGCACCCTACAGGAAGCTACTATTTTGCACAGCTTTTGAATCCACCCGTCCCCTCTGGGTCAGAGGCGGCGGTGGGAAAGATCCAATTTTCAGTAAAAGCTGTTTCGACTTTCAGGTTACTTTCCTGGTGGGTAGGAGACGAAGTCTAGGGAAAGCGAGAGTGTTAGTGGTTAGCACCGTGCTCCCTTCAGAAGGGATTGTGTGTCACGTTACTGCGGCACCCCAGTGCGGTCCTGTAACGCTGCGGGCAAAGGGGCTGGAGGACACAGATGAACCACTCGCCACAGTGGGGCACTAGTAACCACTCTAAAGAAAACAAGTTTAGCGTGTGTTTTTCTGATGCGTTTTGTACTTAGCCTTCCATTGCTACCAGGAGGCTGCAGGTTTCACGTTCTTGTTCCTTGTCTGTCCTGCAGGCAATGGAGCATGCAAACGGTATGGAGCTGGATGGCCGGAGGATTCGAGTGGATTACTCAATCACCAAGAGAGCACATACACCCACTCCAGGCATCTACATGGGCAGGCCAACACAGTAAGGAGTTCAGCCATTTCCTGTAATGGCACTAAAATGGATTGCAACTGAATGCGTGGAGTATGGTTGAAGAAAGAGAGCTACAGATACTTTATCAAAATCGGAGTTACACCAATTGTATTTTATCACAAAGTTACTAATATATAAAGAACATGTTGCTGTGGTTCATGTATGCAATTAAATTCTGCTTTAGTTCATTGTGTCTTTATTTAAAAGTACCGAAGGCGTTAGTGTTTTAAAAAAAAACCCTCAGCACAGTCAGTTGATGTACCCTGAGCTCACTGAAACACCGAGGTGCTCATTTGCTGTTGATTGTGGTGGGAATTTGGCTGAAATCCCTGGTGGGTTTTCTGAGCTTCTTTGAAAGCTACTTCTTTTTTTTTTTAAGTGTTTCATTTTTAGATTGTTTCAGGGCCTGGTCTTAAGTGTCTGATTTACAAAGAGTCTTAAAAAAGGCTTTTAAATAATTTAAATCAAGAAGAATGGTAGATATCTAAAGTAATTTTATTGCTTTTTCCCCTAACAGCAGTGGAGGAGGTGGTGGTGGTGGAGCAGGTCGTCGCCGTGACTCATATTACGATAGGGGGTATGACAGAGGATATGACAGATACGAAGAATACGACTACAGATACAGGTACCTAATTTTTATTGCTATGAGAACAGTGCATTTGTTGGAAAAGCTAAAAAGTTGGGTGACAAAAAAACAATGTTACTGTACTTTGTAGTAAGATTGTGCATACGTGCTTGCTATGCGTTAGAGCCTCATTACATTAGGTTTTGTGGGATTAAAGTAGTTGTAATTGTCAGTGTTCACGTAATTATGTGGTAAGCACTCAAGCAAGGGGTTAATTTTGCTACCTGAAGAAGGTAGAGCATGCACCCTGTGAATCTAGGGGGCAGACAGGGAGGGAACGCATTTTTCCGTGCTGTATATAGAACCAGGAACAGCTGATACACAGTGCTGTTTAAAAAGGGGTTATTTGTAGATGGGATTTTTAATGCTTGACATTTCATGACCATCTGAGCCTCCTGAAAGTTATTCAGAATGTTGTTCAACAAGGATTGTAGGCATCTGCAAAAGCACTTTGTGTGTTTGCAAGGCTAGTTGAGAGTTTCTTAAATTCTTTGTCTGGGAATATCTTACAGTTTTAAACACATCAAATAGAGAAATATAAAATCATTTGTTAAATATCTGGAAGGCACAGCCAAATAAAGCTGAAATCAGTCATGCAGGCCAAGTCTTTTGGTGCGAAGGAAGTGGTTCTGTTCTGTAGAAATGATGTGAGTTAGGCTTCTTTCATAATGGCTGTTGTTGGGTTTCTTTTTTAATTTCCTTTACAGGAGACGATCGCCGTCGCCTTATTACAGTCGATACCGATCACGATCGAGGTCTCGCTCCTATAGTCCAAGTAAGTAAATAACAAGTGAATAAATAGAACCTCATTGGTTCAAACCTTGTTGTTACTAGTATTAATTGATCCGTGGAAATTCTGAATGTGAAAGCAAAAAAAGCTGAGGTGACGTGTGTGAAGTTGGTTTATAGTAGTAATCATGTGTTTTGTGTTTCTTTTTTTGATGCAGGGCGCTACTGAAGATCAGAACAGTTCCAGCCGAGGATGTGATTTTTTTAAATACAAAATTCAGATCTTAGCTTCCATACTGCTTTCCCTCCCATCCTCCTTTCCTTGTCCTCCATCCAGCTCTTTTACAAATCTTTGGTTCATCTAGAATATACATGTTTTCAGTTGAAGTATTCCCGTTTTCCATTCCTCCTTATTGTAATACTCTTAAATATTGTAATTGTTGTAGTTTTTGTGTAGTAAAACATCTTAAGCAAAATGAAATAGAGAACCCAAAGTACTGATACGTTTTGGAAGTCATTCCTGTTTTGTTTTAAAACAATTGGACCTCCTGACTAATCCGAAGAGAGCATTGGTATTTTTAAAGTTTGCATGTCATATGTAGTATACACACTCAGATACTTCATTATGAACCTGCATTTCCAAGTAACTCTTTAATCTTTCTGTTAAAATGTTTACCTGTTACTTTGATAAACGAGTAAAGACTTTGAGCCTTTTCTGAAATGACAAATTGACTTTAGGTAGTCATGAACCAGAGGTTTTGCGGGTTTGTGTTTTTTTTTTAACAGGTGGTTGCTTTGAGTGTAGCCTATTTGAGCTAGAGCCAAATTTGGTATTTGACTGACTGGGAAAACAGATCCCTGTACACTCAAAATTAAGGCTGTGTTTTACAGATAAAAGTTTCTGGAATTAAGTTAGAACTGTAAAAATTCTGGGGGTTTTACTGTATTTGGCTGAGTATTTCCCCTTAATGCAGGAGAGAAAACATTTATCGAACATAGCAATTAGTTATATAATTTGCTGTTCATTTAAAACCAAAACAACACAGCAACAAAAAACTTCTGGGCATTGCAGCAATGATTAAGTAAGTTTTGTTTCCAGTTCTTGGCATTTCGAAAGTGTGGATGGAAAAACCTAAAACTATGTGTAAACCTTTTTTTTTTCCCCCTCAATAAAAGTTAATTCCACTGAGATGTGTTTTCTTGTCTTTTGTTCTGCATTTTGTGTCACCTGGGAATGTCAGTTAAGTGAGACTTGATAGCGCTGAATGTGGATAGTAAATGTCTTCTCGGGAGCCCTGAGAGTTGGCGTGCGCCTGGCTGGGGTGGCAGAGCAGAGTGGGAAGTCCGACTTTCTCTTGTGCCATCTTTGGCACTTGGTGGAGTCGTGGAGAGATGGTTTAAGGAGCGAAACACTATTGACTTTGTTTAGGTTTCTGGCAAGTGTTGCCCTGTGATATAACTCGCCATGTGGCTGATTGAGTGTTTGTTCTCATTGTCAGAGAACACCAGCAAAGGAGTTTGTCATGACTTGAGGAGGATAGGTGTGTGAAATTTAATATTGTTAACTATTTGCCAATGTCAGTGTCGGGAACTTATTAACAAGTAATTAAACACTAACATACATACAACTATTGTAAAAGCTTGATACAGTCAACCAGGAGAAACTGGTAACAAAACAAGTTCTAACTTCCTGGCTATTGCTCAAGGCTTTCTATCCATAAATTGCAATTGGAAACTCTGACTAAAGTGAAAGTGAAGTATCTGAAACGCTGAAGTTAAATAACCTTCCAACTCTGGTGATTTTCCTGGTGTTTATTGGTGATCCAGACAAATGTTAAGAAAATGTTTCTCTCTAAACCGAAATCTCAGCGTGAACAACTTGGTATTTTTAATTTTGTTCTTGCTCTTTACAAAACTGAGGAGAATAGAGGGCAGAAACTAGGAGATCAGCGTACACAGAAGCATGGGAAGTAGTTGCAGGGATGGTTGGGAGAGCCATTCAGATTCAGAGAGCTATAGTAATGGGAAGTGATAAGAGAGGTGGCTACTTCTTTCCCAGGGTGTGGTATTTGTGGCCTGTGATTGTCAAGGATTGAGAAGTGTTGCCTGGAAGCTGAAGACAGAAAGGAGTGTCTCAATCCTTTGCTTGGTGATTGTTAATTCCAACAACTGGACCTCACAATCCTGTTTGTCACAAGCCCACGTGGCAACAGCATTGCCTTCCATTGGGTGCGTTGTGCTTCGTCCTGACTGATGTGATACATGTAGTCCATTTGAAGAACAGGTAAAATGGTAACTCTTGCTGTGTTGCATGTGCTTGTGTATGTAGGTAATTATAAATAGTCGTTGGACTTAAAATGACCATTTCTAAAGCGTATCAGTCCTGAAATGGGTGAGAGAACTCACAGCTGTTTCCTTATTAATGTTTTTTTCCTTTAAAATTGTTTTAAGTGAGATAGTTGGGCAGAGATATTAGTGTTAGCAGTTGCCTGTAACTTCTCTGGCTCGGGTTCTCCCCAAGGCTGGTAGCCTTGTCTTTGCTTTGTTGTGATTGGGCTGAGGAATGCCTTTTATGTAAGCTCCCCATTCTGTTTATGAAGTAACGTAATAACCAGGTAACTCTTACACGGGCTCTCTAAACACAGCCAGTTAATCAGATAAATATTTTCTTCTGGGATTTTGATACTTTCTGGAGTTCAAGATAAGGAATTACAAACATAGTCAGAATCACAGAATGGTAGGGTTGGAACTCTGATCATATGCTGAAGTTTTGCAACAAAGTAAAGAGAAGTCAACTGAAGTAACAAAACTTGGTGGTTTTTTGCAGGGGGGTACAGTAAGCTTGAGATCATCATTGAATTACAGGGAATATTTAAATACTACTTGTAGACGAACCTGATGGTTGATCTGGGATTTTGTGTAGCCTCAGTTCTAGGCTTAGGACATACAATGCCAGATAATAATTGCTCTTAAGCATCATGAGTGCCCAAATGCTTCAAAGAAGCGGCCACAAGAAGCTGACAACAGCTCTGTGTGCCAGCCCCAGGCTCTGTATGCTGACAGCTGCTGGAGACTGGACTGCTGTACATCTGGGGCACAACGGCCTCTGAGAGTGTGCATGCACATGCGTGTGTGTGCGTGTGTGAGGATGGCGTGTGTCAGGTCAAGTTGGGTAATGCTGTCGTTTTCTCATTTGGCTATATGGTTATGCTCCACCTGTAAGCCTTCAGTCTTGGAGCACTTACCAAGGCATTTGCCTGTTGCTGCAACTGTGGAAGGTGTGACCCAGCCAGCTGAAGGATGCTCCTTTGAACACTGTCAGCATCTTTGTATTTTAAACAGCAGTGTAAGGGAGGGCACAAAATGTGAACTCGAGCCGCAGCATCTGCAGTACCAGCAGACATTGTTTCGTGCATTGCTTGCCTTTCAGTTCTGTGTAATATTTCAGGAAGGGCTGCCTCTGCCCACGGGCAGGTAGGGACTGTTAGATGCAGCAGAGGAATGGTTTTCTGCAACAAAATGTTTTGGTCAATTTTAGGTAAAAAGCAGAGTTTCTCTTAAATAGGTCAGGAGTATGTCCTGCAAAAAATGCCATCGCAACGCTTCCTCAGTTTAACCCAAACTTGTTGAACTGGAACAAATGAGCCTTAATATTTCTCCTTTAACTATACAACATGAAACATTAATTAAAAAAAACCTAGCGTACACTGGTGGCTGAGAAAAAGCTTAGAGCCACTTAAGCAGGTCTGTTGTTGCAAGGGACCACCTAACCCAGAATGATTTCTTAATCCTTGTTAATCAAGGTTACGTCTTTGGTGTCAAACAGCAGATACCTTTCGCATTCACATTAACCCAATAAGATAACCTCAGTTAACTGAGATCTGCAAACCTTTAAATCAGTTCTTGAAGAACAGTGGCTGTTGGCAGTTCTTCCTGTGTAAGATTGCTTTTGAAGCTTATAAAGTAGCTATTTCTCTATTGTCCTGGTTTAGTATATATTTTTTCTTTTGTTTTTGATGAGCTTTACAACTGTAAAGGTGGATTAAGAATAGAGAATTGTGGTCACCAAGAACCAGTATTGATACAACTGTTCCGCCTGCCCCATCTGTGATTCCACCCTCATCCTCCTCTCAGTACTGCGTGAGGACCAGGATGTGTGTTCTCAGCACAGCATCTCAAAATCTGAGTAATTTATGATCTGCTAAAACTTCAGGCTGAATTTTTTCATGCCAACTCAGTCCCATTACACATGGAATATGGCATCATCAGTAAGCAGCACAGGCTTTCTATTTGCTTTAAATGAAAACAAAAAACCCAAAATCCTACAGAGAAACTCCTCAGGATAGAACAATAGATTGGTGCTGTGTAGAGACTGGTCTTGCAAATCCCTGGATGAAGGAGCCATGGGCTGTTTGGGCCCCTCTTTCTCACTGCTCCATGTGTGCCCCTGTTTTCGGCGCGGTTGACAACTGTATGACCTTACTCATTTGGCTTGTGGATCCAAGGTTAAGAGAGAGATGTGTATTTACAGTACTTGTTCAATAACTGTCATCTGGCCCTCTGTGTCTCATGGTAGAAACCTTGTAAACTCATGGAGATAAAGAGAACTTGAAAAATGGCCAAAGATAACTGAAGTTTATACCCCACATAATTATTTGCAGTGGCTCCACTCTCTTTTACAGGGCCCGTGGAGGCAGAAGCCTAACTCTCGCAGCAGTGTGGGGAAGAACCACCAAATGCTGCTTACTAAATCACTGTTGATGGTATGTGATTCCACTGCTGGCAACACAGGTATTTACAAATACTGCATCTCACAACAAAGACACAAAATACCTTCACCAGGGATCATTCAAGGTTGATGGTTCTTGTGTGCCCTGCTGGGGTATTTTGTTGCAATCTGGACTGTGGCAGGATGGCAGCACAGTGGAGGGTTTCAGCAGGAGCTGCTGACTTCTGCCTGTCAACTTTCCCAGTAACGCACTTTCTTAATCCTCCAACTCCTGGTCCTTACTCTACATGTCAGTTTTCCCCTTTCTCCAGGCTAACAGATTCAGTGCAGGATTGGGCACAGAGGGGCAACATCTAGGGAACAAAAAGATGATCTGTTCCATCTGATCCCAAATGCCAAATCCCGTGCTGAACTTGACAGTTCAATTCCTTCTGGTTGAGGATTCTCTCTTCCATAAGGAGCTGACAAGTTTGGTTTCTGGGCTGTGGCTTTAACAATATTGTGCTGTAAATGTTTAGAAGCTCATTTCTGGAAAACACAAAAGACACCAAAAAAACCCCACTCCACAACAAAAAGCCAAGCACCCTCAAACTCCCCCTGAGATTTTAACAGTGCATCAAATAGGACTTCAGTACGACTCAATTATTTGCCTGGTTCCACAGGGCATGAACACCTCTTAACAGTTTTCCTTCCTTTGGAGCAATTACTTTGTTACAGAGGAAGGTAGGTTAGTTACGTGTAGTCATGCTTCCTATTAATGTAACACTGACTTCTCTGGCTGCTGCCCCTAGCCAGCTCTGGGGTTTCTGCTCAGCTGTTCTTGCTGTCTTTCTTCTTCCTTCACTGCATGGTGCTGTGCACAGGACACTGAAATAAATGCTCTGTTCTCCTCAGGCAGAAGAGAGCGGGGGAGGGGGCTGGGGCAGGGAGATCAGAGCCAACAGGTCCTAACCTGCATTTCACGTTCCAAAGCCTTTACTCCTCGTGCGTCCAGTGGACATCCGCCCAGGGAAGCCGCCAGCCTTATCCCGGTGGACCGGATCCAAAGGAGCATCCAGCAGGCCTGTTGTCTCTTTAGAGCAAGTAAGGAAGTTATTTGTCAAGCAAAAACCAGCTTCTTGCGTGTGTCTGGGTGTCCTTCGCAAGTTTGCAACAAATGTAATAAAGTGGCTCATGCCAAATCTGTTTTGAGCACAAGTAACTGTGACTGTTGCTGCGGGGTGGGGTGGCCCTGGCCCTCCCTCCAGTGCTGCTGCTTCTCTCAGGGAGTGTTTGATACTGTCACATTAGCTGCTAGTGCTTGAGGGAAAAGGCAGCAAAGCTTTTTCTCTGAGAGAAAAACCGGCAACAAAAAGCTAGTACTGGGCTCGCCTTCACAGTGGAACAGAAAGCATGGGGATTTTTTTTCTTGTTTTAAAATAAAACATCTTTTCAAAGTCTAGATTTCCAGACACACTTGTACACGGTGTGTTTCATTTCCATCTGCTGGGGGCTAGAGAAAAACCCACACGGCAACCCATCTAAGGATTTCATAGAAAGGAGACAAGAACAATAGATCTTCAAAACATAAAAAGATAAAACCTTATCAAAGTTGAAAACTGGACCAGATACTGATATAGCTGAGAACGTTCCCTGGAAAGGGAAGTTCATGCTGGGACAGAGTCATCTGATGTGGTGGGAGGCGAGAAGGTCTGAATTCAGTTCCTACCTCATTGTGCGTAGATAACCTTGGACAGACTGTTTCATCTCAGTTTTCCGTGTATTATGATGAAGTCAACAAATTCTCTTCTTCCATCATTTATTTTCGTTTGGTCCATTCCAGCTTTGGACAACAGCATGCAATTTGTGAGAGGATCTGTGAAAGATTGTTAAACAATTTCATGTGAACCCATAAGTAAGTTTATAAAGTCTATACCGGTACTGACAGATGCAGAACACATGAGTGGCCACATGTGCACAGGGATATCCTTAAGGACTGACCTAGCTGGTCTCAGGCAGGACCAGGAAGGACATTTTTTTCAGTGAGTCAATTTCTAGAACTAAAACACCAAGAGGTTTCCTTTTTTGCATAAACATGGGTGGTAAAGGAACAGAAAACTTTTGCTTCAGCCTGGAGAAGGGGCTGAGCCCCATTTCTCAGCCCGCACTGATGTCCTCATCCCTTACGGCCAAGCGCCAGTGCAGTACCTGCAAGCTGCACAGTGCAGAGCAGTTGGATACATGTGCTCAAATGCCAACACCTTTTTAAAATACTGCAGAATCCATGCTTTAATATTCCTTTAAACTTCTGGGGCTTATTACATCTTTGAGCATACCACACTGTCAGTTTAGCTCTCCAAAGCCAGAGAAACCTGGGATCTTTGCTACAGAAATTGGGATCACTGGAAGATGGTGGTTATCCCTGGACTAATCAAAGAGCAGTAGTACATCCCACTCCAGAGACCTGCAGCCCCTCAGCACAGCTGCCTTCTGCCAAGCAGGGCTCCTAGAGCTGCAGCCATCTCCCTTCCCAAGCTGAGGGACTGCTGCCGCAGCTGTGGGCAAGGCCTGAGAGCTCCTCATCTGCCCCAGTACCAGGAAAGGCAAAACACTTTCCATTCCTCTGCTTCTCAGACAAAAACGGGGTTTGAGTTAATGAGAGCTGCAGCCTTGGGCCCATCTAAGGACTCAGAACCTCCTGCTCCTGCTCTAGGCAGTTCTCAAACCCATCACCAGTCGTGCTGCAAGTCTGGCTGCTCCGTGGCTGCTTGCACAGGTACAACCAGGAGTAACTGGTATCATGATTGGACGTATTGGTTTTTCTGGGCCAGGTTTTGCTAGTGTGGGGCTACAAGGGTGGCTCTGAACTGGGTAGTAATGAGCTGACCATAACCCCCATCCCCTGTACAGCCTGGGGGGGTGGAAAGGAGAGTCCTGGGAAGAATGAGGGGTGGGGGGAGGTGTTTTAAGGTTTGGTTTTACTTCTCATTTTCCCTACTCTGTTCTCATTGTTCATTAATAAATCAAACCAACTCTCCTCAAGTTGAGTCTGTTTCACCTGTGACAGCAATTGTTGAGTGATGTCTCTGTATTTATCTGGACTCATGAGCCCTTTGTTATATTTCTCTCTCTCCTGTCCATTTTAGGAGAGGGAGTGATAGAATGACTTGGTGGACACCTGACACCCAGCCAGGGCTAAACCACCACATTGGGTTGTAGGGAGGGGAAGCGTTCAGATGCTTGAATTGTGGCCATCATATTTTGTTGCTTGAGTCCTGTGAGAAGGAGGTGCTACTTGTGCTCCTGGCTTTTATTGCTTTTTAAGTGGCTGGAGGAATCCAGAGAAGAATGAATTAAAAAAAACCCCTTTGTTCATGTGAGAGTCCACGATTCACAGGGGAAGAGCCACACCAACATGTGTCTGCTTCAGCCTCCTTCCCTCTGTGCTTAGCCTCCCACCTTGCCATTCAGCACCTATCTATGCCTTTCCAGTCTGCTGTGTTTTTCCTTTCTTTTCAGATTGAAATAAGATATTTCTGTGTTGCACCCATGAGGAAGAATCGGGGGAGCCTTGGCCTGAGGTGGCCTGTGGCTCCAGGTGAGCCTGCACGATGACCAGCCACCATGCAGGGCCAACACAGCAGGTCCAGGCATCCCCCAGGCTTTGCTGCCAGCCCCACTGTGTTGTATCCAGGTAAAACACCGAGTGGTGATTTGGCATCCACTGTATGTACCTCCAGGTGAGCAAGGGACAAACACAGTGTCACTGGCCCCTCCATGCCTGTGTGCATCTTGACTGCTCCCACAACCAGAAAAGCAGAGGTTTTTTTCTCAGAGCCCAGTGTGGGGCTGCACTCAGGTCGAGCTGTGCTCAGAGAGGATTCCTGAAATCCTGAGCCCTGGCTGGGGAAGAGATGAGAGCAGTGAAACCAGGAGGCTGGTACCTAACTAGGGTTTATTGAAGCTTCAACCTGGGAAAACTTTGCATGAAATCACTTCACCTGACTCCCTAACCTGAAAAAAAAGGAGCAACCTCACTGGTCAATAGTAGATTGCCAGTTACTCAGAGAGAGGAAGCCTTTGTCACCTGCTGGAACAGCACAAGAAGAGATACAAAGGTCAGCTGCTTCATCTTTTGCTCTGTGACCATTGCAAGTTTTCCTTGAGTAAGAATATCATTAATCAATTTAATTAACTAATGGAGTTAGGTAGCTGGGAAAGTGCTAGACCTATGAAGGGCACACTTGTTTTTTAAGTGAACTCCCCACAGCAGACAGACCCTTGCTTAATTGTTTCCTCCTTCAGCTTCTTCCAGATCTGTTTGCACTGTGGCCTTTGCACAGGTGTCCCTTGTCACCGTCCTCACACAGCCACCAGCATCCCGCTTTCTGGGGTGCCCTTTGCTGTGTAGGGAAGGGGAAGTGGCCAAGGCATCTCTAATGAATGGGAGGAGTAAGCAAGCAAAAATAATGAGAATTAAGTCAATAACAGGGCTGGAGTATCCAAGGTGGAGGAAGTGTGGAAGAACCAGCTAGATGAAGACTTAGAGTTTGCTGCAAAATGGGCAGGTCAAAAGTTATCTAAAAGCAAAAGCTTTGTTTTCTAACCACGGATCTATCCCTCTGCAAGGGATCCTGAACTCAGGCCCCATGGATGAATGAGCAAAAAAAGCTGATGTTTTTGTGCTAACCTGCCCCAGAACATGAGGGTTCCCATGAGAAAATTTACATTTGAGGAGGTGGAGGGAATTAACCACAGCTTTGAACTTAGCAGGGAGAGAAAGCCAATGTGAGAGAAGTGCTTTCTAATGAGACGGGCACCACAGAGATCTGGAGGCAGATCTTCAGGTATCCTTCAGGCATTATCAGAGAGCAGAGTCCTGTAGTAAGGCTGAAGATGAGCAGTGGTTTAATGAGAGACAAACAGAAACTGTCATGTCCCACCCTTTGTGACTTGTCACTTAAACACATTTCTTATTGCTCCACCAGGACATGAGGAGCAAAACAGTAGCTCTGTTTCACTACCCTGTGGTCAGAAAGCTGCTGACAGTCCTTAGCAGCTGGGACTTGTCCTTCCTGGCAGGAGACAGCGAGAGTGGGGGAGCATGGCAGAGTTACTACCCATCACTCCACATATTGCTGGGGGCAAGACCCCAGATTTTGCCTGCCTGAGTAAGACCAAACTCTGCCTCCTCCTGGATCCAACCTGTGTGATCTTTAGAGTGTATTTTTGTCTTTCTCCTGACCAGAACATCTGGGGAAATGTGTTTTTTAAGGAAATGTTGATAGTGACTCCCCTTCTCCTGGAATAGGTGCTGTTTCTCTAAATCCCTGTGAGAGCAGCCAGCCTGCTGAAACAAAGGTGTTATGAAAAGAAAGGAGGAAGAAGAGGATGGGATCAGGAACACATCCCACCACTCACTTCCTGGGGACAACTGCAGCTTCTTCTGGCTCACTACAGCAACAGGCTGGGAAGCATGGCAAAACAGAAGATATTTATGTTCTTATGTTTAAACAAAACCAGTGACATTCAGTCATCCTCAGCAGAGGGGTTTTATTCATATAAAGGGTGGTAACCCTCTTTCACTGCTGGGTATAATGACTTAGGGAGATATCTCACCTCTGCCTGTCCCTCCCCTGAAAAAAAGCGCTGAACTTGATTTTTATGCAGTGAGTTTCCACAGTGTCACAGGTGTTACTCTCTTCAAAAAACAGCAGTCCAAATTACCAAATGTCCCCTTTGTGACAGTGTCAGTCTGTCTCTCCACACAGATAGTCTGTGTTACCCTGAGGGTGAGCTGGGCTGGGTTAGCAGGGGATGAGAAGAACAGGTCTGATGACTTCCCACCTCTGCGTTTTGTCCCCCGAGTTGAGACACTGTTTTGCTCTGTGGCTTCTGTGCCCCATTCAGCCGCTGCATTATGTGATGTTAAGCAAAACTGCTGATGCTCCAAGCATTTAAGATATCCCTTTTGCAAGGTGTAGGTATTTTCACATCCACAAAACTCATTCCCTATGCTAATGTTTTGGGCAGAATGATGAAGCAGCAGAGAAGTGGCTCAGGAGTGCTCTGCGTGTTTGAGTGCTACAAAGGTGCCACTTCTACCTTCACAAGTTTGGAAACATACCTGTTGCTGGCAGGTGCTTTGATTACAGGAGTGTCCCTTTAACAGCATCATGGCAAGGTCTGCATGCTCTTTTAAAGGAATTGTGTGCTCCTATGTAGGATGGCTTTTGAGCGTGAAGTTACTCAGGTGTTTGATGGACAGGAAAATTACACATAGCACAAAGATGCTACAAAATAAAATCCCTCTCCAGATTTTGTAAGAGCTTGCTCCCTTTTGAGATTGGTCTGGATTAATTTTTCTGCAACACTTTCTGTTTTCTTACCCCTCCTCCCCTTGTCCTGTGAAGCACACGGAGGGAAGGAGCTCAGGGAAAGTGTCCCTGGAAATGCTGCAGATAGTTTGTGCTTCCTGCCCTGCCAGCCTTCCTGGATGCCCGAGGCAAAATATACAGTCCTGAACTTCCAGCCCCTGTTGTGTGTGCATTGCAGGTTCCCCATCCTGCTCTAGAAGAGCTTCTCTCTTCTGCCCCTGCCCTCCCAGCTTGTCAGGCTGTGCGTTACTAAGGAGGAGGAGCTGCACTCTCTGCCAGCGTGAGCCTGTCAGCCACTTCCATTTGTCTCTCTGTGGGCTACAGGTGATAAAATTATGTCTGTGTCCAGCAAAGTTTACATCCCACGGCTGAAATCCTACAGCTTCTGGAGGAAAAAAGTAACTCCTGGTTTCATCGCAGCACGCCGCTAGGGAAGCTTAGCAAAACTGAGGGGGAGGGCTCTTATCGCCTGGCTGAACCAGAGCAACTGCCGACGTATCTGGCTCTGGGCTTCACCACCCACCTACCCCATTGGGACTGGTGAAATGGATATGGGGAGGCAACCAAGGTCTAAGAGCAGCATCTCTGCTCCTCTCCCGCTGAGCCTGGCAAGCAGCAGAGAGGATTTCCACCCGAATACCTACCCGAGCAGCTAAAATCATCCTCTGCGGCATGTGGAAATATAAACCTTCATTTTCCCGCCTGCTAAAGCCACCTGCTGTTGTCTCCTCCTGTTTTCTACTTTTAGCTCATTAGTTCCAGTGGGACGGCACTGTGCTGTCTCGCTACTTCTTACCAAAGGCATGTCAGAGCAACTAAATGCGTTTGAGCAGCTGTTTGACCCGCTTGCTGCTGGAAAGCAGCACGGACCGGCATCAAGTCCCTGCTGAATAACAGCCCCAGGGAAGAAGCAGCCATGAAACTCTGGCAGCTCCAAATGCTACCAAGGTCTTTTTGTCACAGTCTCTTCTCCAACTTCTTCTGGCTGAGAAAGATCATCCTCCACGGCTACGGTGATAATTTTATGAGTTGGCTTCTTAAATATCAGCAAAACAACTGCTCATTGAAGGGTGCTGCCAGCTTACTTTCTTGATGATGATATCCATGCAAAAGCTTCCCATAATCTTCTACTAATCGTGAGGAATGTGAGTGGGGCTCTGAAGAGCTACCCTGCAATTTCCAGCATGTCACCAGGTGCATTAGATCAGGCTTAATTGAGGAAGGCTCTGCTCTGGTTCCCTTCCTTTGCAGGAAAGGTTGGTCTTGCTACCAAGAGAGAGTGTTATCTCAATCACCATAATAATGCTCAAAATACAATTCTTCTTTGAGAAAGATAGAAGAAGTGCCATGTAGAAGAGACTTAAGCAGTATTTGGTCATCTAGATGTGTGGCAAAAAGCCAAATGGCATTCATGAGCTTTAGCGACGGCGTCAGAAGCAGAGAGAAAGGAGGTGTGAGGAAGGAATTTCTCGTTTCTCTGCTAAACTGTAGTGGAACAAGGGCAAGGAGAAGGGAAAACAAGATGCAGGGATGAAGATGGCAGTGCCAGCTGGAAAACCTGAAAGTAGCTCAGAAATTTACTTGAAGAAGAGGGAAGGGAAGGGAAGGGAAGGGAAGGGGAGGGAAGGGAAGGGAAGGGAAGGGAAGGGAAGGGAAGGGAAGGGAAGGGAAGGGAAGGGAAGGGAAGGGAAGGGAAGGGAAGGAGGTGTGGGGGATACAGGGAACTGAAGAATCTGGAGAACAACTGTTTGTGGAGAGAGAAAATCCTGAGACACACTAGGGGACAATCACACTGCAACAAGACCAGGTGGCTGTGGAAATTTTGTGACCACCTTCTACGGAGGAGAGTGGGACTGAGCAGGATGAAGATGCAGAAGACATTATGCTTGTCCAAGAAGTCATCTCTGTCAGTGGATGACACTACCTGGAGCTTTCTTCTTGATGCACTTTCCACAACCAGTGCTATGAGTTTCCTTACCGCTCTCCCAGTGTCCCCTGGTCTCTCTACAGCACTGAGAATCAAGTCACCTCCTCCTCTCCAGCTACAGTGAAGTGTCTTGTTACGGAAAGTTGTTTTGTGCTGAATCCATTTGTATGGTACTTTGCTGAGTACAAACTAACAACATTTGAATAAGTAACCATGGAACTTGTAAAATTTCAAAACAGCTGAGAGCTTTGCAGAGAGGAGAAGGTGATGTTTACGGTGCTTATAGAGTTGTCAATGATCGAGAAGCAAAACTTCCGTTTCGGAGGGAGCTACATAAATAGTTTTATTTTTCCTCTTGCAACTAAGACTTTGTTCTTCTTCTGGAGTCAGGCAACTCTTTAGTTACAAACAATATGGATTTTTCAGTACTGCTCTCCTCCTTTCTTCTTTCCTTTACTTCTGGCATGAATTTACTCTTCCTGTCAGACATCGGTTACTGCAAAGCCACAAAGATCTCATCTGCTTTTAACTTCCTCCTCTCGGCTCAGGGTCTGCACTGCTTCTTCTCCAGCGTAGTGCCAGTTTCTTGCCAGAAACTGTCTCTGCTGCAGCTGATGTCTTCCTGAGCCTGAGAGCATGCTGACCCCAGCTTTTCCGTCGGCGGCAGCTCCCCAAGCCCACAGCTGCTCCACCCAAAGCTCTGGTGAGACGTTGCCACCACTGGAGTCCTACTCACAGGAGATCAGTTGTCAAAACAGAGCTGTAAAATATCTGAGTGCAGTTTTGGAAGAACAATCCCCTGAAGAGACAGCTCAGGCATGTTATATTGAACCCATCTTTCACCACCCATCGGTGCTGCTTCTTCTCTGCCCTCTCCAAAACCCCGTTTGAACACATAGGGTTTCTCCAGGGCAGTAAGGCTCCAGTAAATCCCTGACTTTCACCAAATCTGTTCTCAGAGGCAAGTGGGAGCCCTGCAAATGAGGAAACCTACAGAGGCATGAGGAGTGCTTTTCTCTGTAGTTCGTTGACTGAAGCACAATTGCATTTCTGGTGATGGGAACAAGTGTGGATCCAGCTGCTGAGCAGAAAAGTCTAAAAGCGGGATATAGGTAGAAGACAGTGCTCTGCACAGGGCTCCCCAGGCATGAGTGGTCTACAGAAAACCTGACACGACTTCACCTTCTGACTTCAGCCTTCTGGCATGGATCAGGACAGCGACAGGGTAAAGCTCTTGCAACAGGACGTAGGTGCTGATGCACAACAGGACTGAACTAAACTGAAGTAAGGAGCAGAGGAATGGAAGCACGAAGTAGTGTTTAGTAAGGAGTAAAGCAAAGGGAGGCAGGTAGAGAGATCAGGACATGACGGATAACAGCTGGGGAAAGAAAACTGGGTGGGAGCTAAGGTCAGTCGTTGAAAAGGGAAGAAACAGGAGACATAGCTATGAGTTGGGCAAAGAGGTTGGGTATGAAAATAAGCAGCATCAGAGGTTTTACATGCTTTTTCTGTGTAAATACGCATCAGACTTCCCAACCAGCCACCTGTGTTGAACAGCACGGATCCTGTTGCCCCAAAAATATTCATGCAAAGGTGTTAGGGGAGATAGGATTGTATTTTATGAAAAAAATAAAAAAAAAAAAGAGAGCTGCTGAACCGGTCTGCAGTGACTGTGCCAGTATCTGGGGTGCATTGAATCCAGTCGCTTTGTGGGATACAGCTCTCAGAAGGTGGCTGGCAGGCTGTTTTATCACTTGCTACCCTTTTCACTTTGGTTTTTTTTTTTTTTTTTTTTGCTGGAGGAAAAGGAAACACTCTGAAAGTCATCACCTAGGACACCAGTGTTTCAAAGATCAGACGTACCTGTAGCACTTGGGAAGGATGGTGAGTTTTATCTACGCAGGGATGAAAAATCCAATTTCTTGGGAGCCACACATGTACATACTCCTCCTCTGGCTCTGCTATCTTCTCTTCAAGACCTCGGCCAAAGAAAATGAGGGAAGCCAGCACCCCTGCTAGGGGCATATGTCTGAATAGGCACAAGCTTAATAACGTCCCTATTTAAATATGTATAGATAGATACTCACAGCCATGAATTGTTAATGTAAAGCGCAAACAGGCTACAACATTTTTGGGTGGTTTGGCTTTCCCTGGGTGGAGAGGTTAGGGCATCATCTGTGAGGTCAAGAAAACGAACAATACCGGTTCCTTCCCTTACTCCCGCTGCTTTCAAACCACCGGGATCTCCGTTGTTTTCATTCCTGGTCTTTGTGGCTACTACAAAGGAGGGAGCATCGTCCAGCAGGCGCCGTGTGCCCGTTCTCCCTTTCGCAGCCCCGGGACGGGCAGAGGCTGGGACGCAAGGGACACCGAGGGGGGATGGGACAGCAGCAGCCCCCGCGGCGGGGCCAGTCTGGCGCGTCCCGGGGGGCCTCCCCGGGCCAGCCCTCACGCCGCAGCCCCTCGGGAAGAGCCTCCCGGGGCCGGGGGCAGCCTCAACGGCCATTTCGGGAGGGGAGCGCCGTCTCGGCTTTGTGTGCGCGGCTCCTCGGCCGCCGTCGGCTGTTCCGCACGTTGCCGCCAGCCGGCTGAACCGCACGCGCGCTGCCGGTGCGCCGGCACCACCCCCCGTACGGCGCCTGCCCGTTGTTGGAGGGGAAGGGAGCCCGGAGGGGAGCCCGCGGAGCGGCCGACGGCCCCGACAACATGCTTGTGGCCGGCGGCTCCCGCTCCCCGCCGGCCCTCGCCCACCGCTCCCGCTCCCCCGGCGCCCGCAGCTGTGTGAGCCGGCGGCATCTGCAAGGCTCCGCCTGGCCCCGAGCTTCCCCGCTCGGGCACAAAGATGTCCTCACCTCCCTCTCCTCTCCCTCCCTCCTTTCTCCATGCAAGACGCTCCCCTCCCTCACCCACGGGCAGGTTCCTTAACGAATCCTGAGGTGGCAACTGTTACTCTCGAGGGAGGAAAAGAGAGGAGAAAGCGTTATCGATTTTAAAACTCTCCCCACTGTTTTTTTTTTTTTGGGGGGGGTAGATTGCATGGTCCCGACGGTCAACTCTCCACCTATTCAACTGGGTGTAGGTGAACTCAGCTCGCCCTAAAGAGTTTTCTGTTCAAATGCCTGGCTGCAGGAGGACAGGACGGCGCCTACACAAACCCGAGCTCTGTTACTGCCCTTAAATTATCTGTTAGATTGGCTGTGTGTCTGCGGAGCCCATTTTATGGGCTTGTTAACGCCATTAAACCGATGGGATTGAGCAGGTAGCGCACATTCCTGTTCAGCCTCTATTCAGGGACTTCCACAGTAAAACAGGACTAAATGAAATTTACATTTTGGATGGAGGCAAAATGGTGTATCTGGAGCCACCTACCACCCGCAGTATCTGTGTTCGCTCCATTGGTGGGACTTGGCGATTTTTCCTGGAAAAAAAAAGTATTTGATGAGTGGAAAAAGAATAATTTCTCTTCTCCCATCCCCACAGGACGGTTCTCTGTGCCCACAGGCAGGTGTTTTGGGACGTGTCAAAGAAAAGACGGCATTTCATCTGTGATGCTAATGAGCTGATCTGGCCACTACTGCTCTATTCTTCATCTAGGACTTGGTGGCTCCAGTCAAAGGCAGCCCCACCAAATCTATCCAGGATATTTCTTACAACATTAGGCTGTTGAGCTTTTTTTTTCATGACATTTTTTGAACTTCTTAAAGAAATTTACTAGAAAGGAACCTGTTCTTATTGCAGGGCAACTCCTTACTCTTAAGAGGGAACATTGGCCACAGCCGAAAGGGGTTCAAGATTTTGTGTTAATACATTTTCTTCTGGTTCTGTTTTCAGTTTAGTTTAGTTACATACAGTCCAGAGTTTAACAGAGCAACTAACCAACCATAATGCAGTTTCTCATTCCAAGGCAAGAAGAGGTGTTTATCTGTGACTTGTTTAGTCATTGATGGGGACTTCTAATGCAGTCAGGAGTACAATGTTTTGCCGTATCTAAAACTTATACCAAATTTATTTTGGGGATCGTGTAGAAAGAGTTATGGAAAAGAATGGATTTCCAGGAAAGATTAAGTGCTATAGTCAGTATTTAACTGCAAGAAATTAGTCCCCTCTAGCACAAAACAACAAAGCACCCCTTTTGATTTACTTTTTTTTTTTTTTAACTCTGTTTACTCTGATTTTTAGATGTACTTGTTTGGGATTTAAGAGTGTTTGTATCCTTAAAGTGTATAAAAAGATTAATAATCATAATGATGATAAAAATAAAGATACAATCTATAAACTTGTTCTGGAGATTACTGCATTTTCAAAAAGCTTATCCGCAAATGTGTTAGTTAAAAATGTTAGCAAATTAACAGTTTAGGAAGAAGAAGTTAAACCAGGAAAAAAACCCTACACACTCATGAAATGTAATGCAGATCCAAAAGAAAATATTTGCTTTATGAATTTGGGCATGAAACAGTTTTGAAAGCAACCCCGGATTTTTAATATTTTCTTAAATTTCATGTGTGGCTTCTGCATTTATGTTTACAACTAGAAATAGTAATTTGATAACCAGATCTCAGAGGTGTTCAGAGCTTCCCATTGCTTGACCTACAACTTCAGAAGTGCAGAGCAAGTCCTGGCTTGTTTTGCCCTTCGCCAGGCTCTACAGAATTTTTAAGATGAGACTAAGCATGCACAAATATGACGTCTTATGCTATAGGTTTGTAACAAGATGAGCAATGTTTAAAAAAAAACCAAAACAACCACACATAACCAAACCCCAACGTTTTGTATGAGAATAAAACTAATAAATAGCAACTTTATTTGCAGTAGGTGGAAAAAGTGCATGTCTCTACAATAGGGTTCTTGTGGGAATTTCAGGTCTAAAACCTCATCTTTTTCACTCCTTTTTCTTTTTCTTGTTTTTTTTTTTTTTTCTTTTTTCCCCCCACTCATAATTTATTGAGAACACTAAATCCTCCCTTAGGCTACAGTTTGTCAAGTTTTTTTTTCCTTCCTGCTGAAAACACTTTCTCAGCTCTCTGGAAGCATGTATGGGGCAAAATGTATTTTTTTCTTATACAAGAAAGAGTTGTTCTCCCTTTCCTAATTATTAAGACAGCTGAACTTTGAAACCTGACATTTCACTGTTTCTCATTGGATAACACCCATGAACCACTCCGAAGTCCATTTTGAACCTCTGCAAGTTACTTACAGAATGTAGGGAAAACCATAAATTAGGTTGACAGCATTTGCATCCAGAAAGCTGAGCTGGTTTGTTCTGTTTCTTCAAAAGCTAGCATTTGAAAATCCCATTTGCAGCTCAAGAGCATAACCTTTGTCCATGCTAGGGAGTTATTGCCTAAGAAGTTGTGCGAGCACCTGTTGGGCTTTGACTTAGTGGAGCCAGGAAAAAAACTTTTGTCTTATTCTTTCCCCTCTGCCCACACTTTTATCTTTCTCAAAAGTAAATGATTACAACTTGCTGAAAATATATGCAAAATCAAATCTAGCAGCGTTTGGGCTAGTTTTAGCTTCCTAAAGCTTAAGGCAGCATTAAAAGTGTGGGATTAAAAAGTCAGGATATAAGAAAAAAAAAGTTATACTCAAACAAATAATTAAACTATCCTGCAGATATGAAACAGCCCCATTTATTCTTATTGTCTTAGAAACACAGATGTAATTATTTTCAATTTTTTAAGCTTTAAAAGAGAAAGCTTTATGCTAACTCTCCAGTGTTGCAGGAAATTTAACTAGAATTTCCTGACTATCAGGGTTTAATTAAGCAACTTGAACACTCAGTCCCATTAGGTTCCTTTACATCTAGGTTTCGTTGCCATCAGAAATCACGTTTGGATTTTTTTGTTTTGAAAAAAATTAAGATCCTATTTTGACTGGAACCATATTTCTGTTCAAAATTAGGATTTCAGCGCTGAATATTAGTATTAGAAACCCACAGAAAGCTGAAACAAAATGGTACAAAGCCCTGATGAGTTTCCCTGGATCCATCATTTAATGTAAGATATTGAATCATGCAATTAACCTTTTTTTTTTTTTTTTTTCATCCAAAGAACGAAAACAAACAAATTTTGGCATTTCTTTGCTAACAAAAGTTTTACCTGTATTTTCACATTGTTAACTTATGGCAAATAAGGCAGGAATAAGCCTGGTCTTTAGCTGTTGGCTATGAGAATGTTCCACTGACTGTTTACATATAGGCTGAGACTTTATCACAGGTCTGATGCAAGAAAGCTGAATTTTTCCTCTGGCCTCTGTGACCCCATTATGGTACTTTGTTAGTGTGCATTCTGTGAGCTCAGCCTCGCTCCTACAGCATGACTATACGTTCAAACAATGGACTCAAACCAGATTTGCAAAAAAATAGCTTCAAATTAGACTTGCAGACTTAGGTTTATCAAAAGATAGAATTTGTTTCATGTTTTCTTACTTGATTTTTCTAACTTTGGTTGAAGTAGTATTTTAAAAACATTTTAAAGCTCAAAAAAACCCTGTTTACTGTTATAAAACATTACAGAAACCAAAACCATTTTTTTGAAGAAACACTTGGGTGTGAAATCTGTGGAAACTACTACTTAGTCTAAGATATATTTGTGTGCCTCCAGTTGTATCAAGGATTGCTCAATTGAGATGTAAATTGAGCTTTAAAGCAGGAATTAATTAGCATGAAAGTAAGGCTATATGTATGCACTTTAATTTTGTCAGGCTAAGACTCAAAGTTATTTGCACAGGCTATGGTTTATGGGGATGCAGGGGATTTTTGGGTTACAGATCTCTACTTAAATACTTACTTTTGTAGAAGTTTTAGTTACTCGACTTAGCTACTTTTGGCAATAACCAGGCTGTACATAAGTTGTCTTAGAAAAAAATACAGCCAGCCTTCGTTGTCTAATTAATTGTCAGAGAAACTATAACTTGTGGGAAAAAAAATGTAGGTATTTCCTTACATGAAAAGATTATGCCAGCCATTTTATACTGGCAATACCTACCCAAATAGATCTCCTAATCAAAATTTCCTAACAATTTGTACCTAAAAATATCAACAACATGCTAAGGTAACCCCTTGCAAAGGAAGCAGTTACATGGTGTGGCTTTCATCAGACAAAAAAAAAAGACTAAGCCTAATTTATTTTTAACCAGATAAAGAATAACTGAGACGACCTAATGAAATTATTCAGATATAAGCATTAATGGCTGCAGGAGGAGCCAACAATCCTGCAGCACAGCCTTCAGCCTCACAAGTAGTTTAAAATTGCCATATACTCCACAATTCACAAACTCAACTATTCAATCTGCTTAAGAAACAGAAACTCAAGTGTATTTAATATTAGGTTGTTTTCTGATCTTGAGAAAAACGAGTAGCAAACGTTATAATATGTACCGTGTTGGGAAAACACAATTTAAATACAAACACTTCATGACTAGGTTCTTCAAAGGATATATGTGTTAATGCCCATTTTAAACAGTTATTTTCATGGACGTTGCATCGAAATTGGAATGCTTATTCCTGATTAAATTTGTAAAAGACATAAACCAAAGTCTAAACCAAACTATTGTCTGAACTGCAAGTCAATGATTTCATTATCAACCTTAGGCAACAGAGTAAATATATTTTAAGTTATTCCACCAAATTAAAACAAACAAACGAAAAAATAAAGGGGGAAACTTCAGCAGCTGGCATCTCCAAATTTGCTTTTATGTAACAAAATAACTAATTTATACACAAAAACAAGATTAGTTTAATATTGAAACAGAAATATTGCAGAATTTCTTGAAATGCCAACATTACAGTAGAATTTTTAGAGAGAAAGAGAAGACTTTTTTTTTTTCTCTTTCTTGTTAATAAATAACAGCTACTTGGGAGGAACTCTGCGAATCAAAATCTAACCAATACCAGGTATAAAAAAGCAAATGTAGCAGTTTTTTTTCCCTCCAGCTTTAAGATATCGAAGGTCCTGTGGTTGAATTCACCATAGACCTGTGTTACTGCAAGCTGAAAACACCACCATCATACTAGTAAGGCAAAAGAGATTCTGGAGAGGAGGGTCTCATTGTTCTCTCCAAAGGGATTTCATGCTTGGGCTGCTGCCCCATTTTACTCTCTTACTTGATAATTTTTTTTTTCTGCTTGGCAAAAGATCTCCTTGATCATAGGAGAAGCAAATTAAAAACAAAACAAAACAAAACAACAAAAAACCCACAAAAACCCAAAAAGCCCCTGATTTCTCTAAAATGCAGGAAAAGAAAGCACGACAAGAACAGAACAAAGTAAGAATCTCAGCTGAGTTGAAATACACTTAACTAGCAAAAACCACTTTTACTTCTGAAATAATGCCTTCATTTTCAGTTCTTCACTCCTTGCAAAAGCCACAAAAAATGTTTTGTAGCTGGAGGAAGCCATATTGGCAATTCTTCCTGTCACTTGATCAAATAAACTTCTGAATTTCTCCGGCTGCATTATGCATGATACGTTTACGTTTCATCTACATTTTGTTTCCACCACATCTGCACAGATCCCAGGTTTCAGATGCCAAACTGAAATATTGTAAGTTCTGTTTTTTGAAAGTCTCATTTTAAATCCAGCTGTTGCCAAGCAAAAGGAGCACAGGGTGTAAAGTTATATGCGTGCGTATTCAAAAAAACCCCTGTAAGCTATTTCCACGTCATTTAGATGGATTTGATCGGGTTTTTTGCTTTGCAAGATCTGTTTGCAAACGTTTGAAAGGTGAAAAAAAAAAGATACATTGAGAAAATCGGTACTTGAAAAATAAAAAAGAGAGATCCCTGGGCAAAATGGGGAAAATAAAATATATTAAATACTGAACTTTCATACCAGCATGCAGAGATTCACTGTAAGCCACCTAACTCACAACGTTTGATATACCAGAACGCTTATTTAGAAATTCTTCCTAACATTTTGATACAATAATGCTGTGATAACTCTGCACTACTAAATAAATAATCCCTGTACCTTTCCGGTAAGCAAAGCAGCACAGACAGCTAAGCTCTTTGTAATTATTTTTTTATTGGAAACAGAAAACCACCTCCGACAGAGCTGGCAACAGTGTTTTTACCTCGAGCCCCAAAACTTCCGATGCACTCGTGTAATTTATTTGTTTCAAATCACATCAGCAGGGCCAGCCGCCGGGCTCCCGATTCACCGCATTTTGGAACATTTCGTGATCAAAAACTTGCCGGTGGGAGCGGAGCGGGTGTGCCCGGGCAGCCACCGCCGTGACCAGCCCGTCCCGCTCCAGCCGCGGGAGCCGGACCAGTCCTCGGCACTAAGCCGCCGCCGCCGCCGCCTTCCCGAGCTGCCCGGGGCGGGGAGGGGGTGGGGAGGGACCGGCAGCGCGCTCCTCGGGAAGGGCGGCAGGACCCGTCCGTAGCATCGCTCCAGCGCCGGGGACCCGGCTGCGACGAGCCGCCCGCCATCCGCCGCAGACCCGCCGCCACCTCGCAGCATCCCGGTCCGGGCATCGCCGTTCCCGTAAGGCGGCCGCGCCCCCGCTATTCCTTTGTTCGCCGCTCCGCCGGAACGGCTGGGGCGCGGCGCCCGGGTCTCACGGGCTGACCGACCGGGACACCCCGGGACCGGCAGCTCTGCGGCACGGCGCCCACTCACCGCCTTACAAAGCCCCTGCCCGCCGCCCGGGGGGAGGGAGCGGGCTGAGCCCCCCGGCCCGGCCCTGCCCGGTGGCGCCGCG
>WBNH01012362.1:219535-349409 GCA_013401255.1 Urocolius indicus | reverse complement strand
CCCACCCACCCACCGTGCGCCGAGGGGAGAGCCCGGCGGGAGCGGGGGAAGGACGGAGAGAGCTCCCCGTCAGCCGGGGGCCGTGGGAGACGGGGCGGCTGGACGCGGCGGAGGCGTTTGGTGTCTCACGCCGGAGGCGGGGAAGAAGCACATGGCTGAGCTTTAATTTTAAATGGCAGACTGTCGTAAAAAGCCTTGGCTAATCAACGATTGGCTTTGTTTCCCTGGGTAGGGTGTTTGTGGATGTATTTTAACTTCTTGTTTTCTGGGGGTGATAAACATAAGCATTTGAAACACAGGGGGGGAAAAAAAATTTACAATACCTTTTCTTACAGGGATGGCTCAAAAATACATTATCTGAGACAATGCTCTGTTGCGTGCTCATGCATTTGGTTTCTGACTGCCAAAATAAATTACCTCCCAAATTGTGAAACTATATTCCCAATAATGTTAAGATTGGGGAGTGCCCAGTTGTTCTGAGCCGTGTTCACATGGGCAGGGAAGTGGAGGTTTGTCAGGCAGCAGGAGCAAATTTTTGTTGATGATTTGCCTTTTTTTTGGGGGGGGGGATGATTCCAGGTTTGGATTTACTGTTGAAACCACTAACCAACCCGCACTTCTTGACAAACAAAGCTATACGTTCCTTAGCTTTACAGAAACCAGTTCCATTTATTAGAAGATGTTTTCAAGAGTAACAAAACAAACAAATGAAAAAAGTAGGGGGGAGGAATTGCTCATAAGCAAGATTATTGAGTGAGGTTTTTTTGCCTTAATCATCTGATTACAAAGCAGTTTGTGATGTGAGCAGGGAACTGATAGGTATTGTTATCGTGAACTCCTAACCTTCATTTATTAAAAAAAAAATCCAGAAAGAAAACCATTAACAAACGAGAATATTAAATTAAATATGTGCACCCTGTTCAGCAGTGTTAAGAGGAGCTACTAGATAACGTTATATACCAACCATGTAGAAATAAGGACAAGCAGAATGTCTCACACTTTCGGTACAAATGAAATTTATAAAGAATGCAATTAATCTGGAAGAAGAGCATCTAATTCCTTTCATAGGTTTAACCAAGAACACAGTAGTTTGGAGGGGGCTGTTTTTAACTTGGACAGGCAATTGTTTATTTTAGCCAGACTACACAGGATGGGGTTATGAGATATAAATTAATTTAGGGAAAATGCCACGTTCAGCACTGAACGGTTGTAAGAAGTTAATACTCTGGGGAAGGGGTGGAGGGAGGTGTGTGGAATCTATCCCCAAGATAATTATTTGCTGATTTTCTACAAAATGGCAGTTGTGATTAAATTCTGATGAGCGGAACACACTCCCTTTCCACAATCACAAACTGAAAATTAAAAGTTCATAAGAATGCCACTGTGATTAAACACTGGGTTGAAATTGCAAACACTGGTTTTTTTTTGGTAAGGCACTTGGATGCACACCATGAAAGGGGCCGTATTTCACAATGGTCTGGGGCTCCAGACCTCATGGTGAGACATGTCCTCCTTGCATCATACCACCACAAGCGAGATCTTCATTCGCCTGCACTCCTCTTGCATCCCCCCCTCTGTGCCCTGTATCCCACCACCACAGTCTGGCCGCAGCAGGGAACAAAAGCTGGCCCCTCGCTCCGGCTCCAGAGGACGTTTCACCTACCCCTCTTTTAAGGTCACACCGGTTAGAAGTTAGGCACAAAACTACGAAGCGATCCTGTTTACTACGGATTTCCACACGGTGCCACAGGACATGGGGAAATCCATTCACAGTTCGCTAATAAAAGTATTTAACCATTTTTCCATGGATATATCCATTAAAACGTGCCGCAGGAAGCCTATCGCGGGGTAAATGAAACCTTCGGCTAAAGTGTGTTGAATTATTAAGCAAACCCTACTAGATTGCTGTATTAAACACAGTGCTGGCTTTCATTTCCGTATCCTTTCTTCATCTTCAGGCAACATTTTGTTTGCACTGGAAAGGCTCCACACCCCCAAACCCCTCCCCCACAAGCCCACCATTGTATCTGTACGAATGTGGAGAATTATGAATGGCTCCTTAAACCGGGCCGGGGGCGGGGAGGAGGGGGATGGCCAAATCCCTTTGTGTGCTGAGGGTAACGGTGCCTTCGCTTTTCCCCCCCCGCGCCGTCCACCATTACCCAGATGGAAAGGCNGGGGAGGAGCGGGGCGGGGGGCGGGCACTGCGGTGCTTTTCCCCTCCCTCCCTGGGCTCACACCCCGCTCGCAGGGGGGGAGGTGCGGCCGCACAGCCGTTTTTGGGCGGCGGGGGCGAGCACAGCGGACTCCCCCGGTAGAAGAGGCGGCGCGGACCAGCGTCCACCCAACTCCGGTTTCTTCTTCCCCCGCCCCCCCTCAACTTGTTCTGTCCTGTCCAGCCCCCCCCCAANGTAAATGAAACCTTCGGCTAAAGTGTGTTGAATTATTAAGCAAACCCTACTAGATTGCTGTATTAAACACAGTGCTGGCTTTCATTTCCGTATCCTTTCTTCATCTTCAGGCAACATTTTGTTTGCACTGGAAAGGCTCCACACCCCCAAACCCCTCCCCCACAAGCCCACCATTGTATCTGTACGAATGTGGAGAATTATGAATGGCTCCTTAAACCGGGCCGGGGGCGGGGAGGAGGGGGATGGCCAAATCCCTTTGTGTGCTGAGGGTAACGGTGCCTTCGCTTTTCCCCCCCCGCGCCGTCCACCATTACCCAGATGGAAAGGCAGCGTGGTCCCCCTCTGCCCCCCTCCCCAGGCCAGGCCGGGCTGGGCCGGTGCGCGGCTTCCTTGCCCCAGGACTCTCCCCCTCCTTCATCATCCCCCCAATTCTCCTCCACCCCTTTGTCTTTTCTTCCTCCACCCCCAACCCCCTTTCCGCGAGGCTCAGCGCATGGGGCACAGGGAGCAATACAGAAACATTACCATATGGGGCTCCTCCGAGGCTGGAGAGANCCAACTCCGGTTTCTTCTTCCCCCGCCCTCTCTAAACTTGTTCTGTCCTGTCCAGCCTACTCCTAACCCCCTCCCCCTCACCATCCTAGTCGCCCCCCCTCCTTCCCCCTCCCCGCTCCTCCTCTTCGAGCGTGTGTGCGCCCCATCCACTCGCTAATTGAAGAGCTGGGATTCCTCACGTGAGAAGTTGATTTGTAGTTTGAACACGTGGCTCATTCAAAAAGCCGGAATATTCAAGTAGCCCGTTTTTCCTCTCTCTCTCTCTCTCCCTCCCTCCCTCCTTCCCTCTCCCCCTCCCCTTCTCCGTGGGTTTTTTTTTTTTTATGCTGGGAGGCGGCGCCTGCACGCACGTAGTGTGACATTTTCATAGTCCGCCTGCTGCTGCCAAAGGGGCTTGGGGGCAAGACAAAAAAAGTAGTTTTTTTTTTTCTTTTCTTTTTTTTTTTTTTTTCCCCTTCCTCCCCTCCTCCTTTTCCTCTGCTCAGCCCGCCATCCGCGGCCCCGGCGCTGGGTGTTTCCCCGCGCCCCCCATGCGCCCGGGTAGCACGGCAGGCACTTAAAGCTCCCGTTTGGGCTTTTTTTTTCCTTTTTCTTTTTCTTTTTTTTTTTTTTTTTTTTTTTTACCCCTTGAGAGAGAGGGAGGGACACAAGCTGCAGATCTGATTTTTTTTTTTCCCCCTTCTGTCCTCTCTCTCTCTCTCCCTCCCTCCCTCTCTCTCTCTCTCTCCTTCCTCCATCGCATTTTGTTTTATTTCCCCCTCTCTCCCCACCTCCTCTCGCAAGACGAGGGTTGCAGCCCGCCGTGCGCACCTCCCCGAGCCGCCAGGAAGATGAACAAGCTCTATATCGGCAACCTCGGCGAGAACGTCAGCCCCCTCGACCTGGAAAGTCTCTTTAAGGACTCCAAGATCCCCTTCTCGGGTCAGTTCTTGGTGAAGACGGGCTATGCCTTCGTGGACTGCCCCGACGAGAGCTGGGCCATGAAGGCCATCGAGGCACTTTCAGGTGAGCTACGCTCGTGAAGAGCCGCGCTCTCCCCGCCACCGCAGCCCCGACGGCTCCCGCCGGCCGCACCGCGCTGCGCCGCGGAGCTGCTGCATCGTCGCGCTGGGCCGTGCCGCCGGCCCGGGGGGCACCGGCCGGGGGGAGGGTGCGGGTGCGTGTGCCCTTACTGCTCCAGCTCCCCCCGCCCCCAGGTGAGCTGCAAACTGCTCTTTTCTTATGGCGCTGGGAGCCGCCCGGCCTCTCCGCGGAGGCTGTGCGCGGGGTTGGCGGCCCCCCGGGAGCAGCCATCCCGGCGTGGCAGGGCAGTGGGGCCGGGGAGGGGCTGGAGTCTGGACCCGCGGACCCGCGGCGGCTCCCGTGGTTTTTTTTTCCACGCTCCACGGCCGGTGCTGCCCGGCCGGGGACCCTCGCTGCGCTTCGCTGCGCTGCGGGCGTAGTGAGGAGGAGGCGGGCTGCAGGCACGGGCCGGCGGCCTCTCACGGTCCCTTCGGGCACGACGGTCTGCCCGTGTCCCTCCCCACACCCCGCGGACCCCGGCGAGGGGCTGCTGCCTCCCCCGGGCGCGGGTCGCAGGGCTGGGGGCGAGCCGCCCGATTTGCTCAAACTTGGGAAGGGGGAGAAGCCCTGCCCGCCCCCCCGCGCCCCCCCGCGCCGCGCCGCGCTGCCCGGCTATGTATTTCGGTTTCTCTTCGCTGCGCTCACGCACCCATCGTTGGCTGCAGCGGCGCGCCGGCTCCCGGCCCCGACATCCTGTTTTTGTGTTGCTCACACACACACACTCGTTAAAACAATAATTGCTTGCTGTGGCGTGAAGCGGCTCCGCCGGAGCTCGGTTTGCTGGGAGAGGCTCCCTCGGAAAAGCTGGGCTCGGGCTGCGTCGGCTGTGCTGTTTCGGCTGCCTTTGCGCCCCGCTTCCGCGCACAAACCCGCCCTGAGCCGGAGGCCGGGGGGGCGGCGGAGCCCCCCCTTCTCCCTTTCTCCCTCCCGGGGACTGGGCGGCTCGGCGGGGCCCAGCGCGGCTCCCGCACACGGCGTTCGGCCGGTCGCGTGGAGCTCGGGCCCCGCCGCGGGCAGCCTCAGCTCGCCGGTGGCAGCGGCTCGGCCGCGGTCCCCGCTCCCACGGTGCCGGGAGGCCGATGAATGGACTAACGTGTTGCGCTCCTGGTTCCAGCTCTACACTCCTGCGGACCCGCTGCGGGAGACGGGGACGGGCGGGGGGCACGTTGCTGCGCTCAAATATTTTCCCCTTTCTGTTTATCTCTGCAGGTAAAGTGGAGCTGCACGGGAAACTCATCGAAGTTGAACATTCAGTCCCTAAAAGACAAAGGTAATTTATATGAATTTTTTTTTTCTCTTCCCCCTGTTTGCCCTTAGCTGTCCCGTGAGAAGCAATTTGAAAAGCGCTTAGGTTTGTGTTTCCCTTCCCCGTGGATAAATGAACCGCTTTCTTAAACCCCCAGGCGTGCTCTCTGTGCTGTCTTAAGAGGGTTTCTAGAACGTATTTCTAACGTAGCGTCTCGTCCAGGCCACAGTGATAGAATTTAATTTATTGAAAGAAGGGAGGGATGGGGGGGGGGGGGAAGGAAAGTGCCTTTTTGTGGGAGAAACAAGTTGTTACGGTCTGATGGTAAATGCTTGTGAAGATTTTAAAATTTAAAGTTCCGTGAGAAGAATTAAAATCTGGGTGTTAGCAAGAAATGCAACGTGGTGTTGTGAGCTGTGTTAACGGGCAAGCACATGAGCTTTGCTCCAGCAACAAAAAGCATCTCGTAAATATATTGGTATATGTATTTTTTTGATCCTGCCATATTGGACTCTGCAGCGTTTCATAGGCACGTAGTAGAAGTCTCGTGTGTGTTTGAGAGGATTTTTTTTCATCACTGTTTTGAACTGGTCTGTAGAAGCAGCAGGCAGGAGACTTGACTCCTTCCCAGTGAGGACAGGATTTCTGCACCCTTAATTTTTAAACGTATGTTTAATTTTTGCAAGGTAGTAGTTATGTTGGTCCTCATGTAAAGAAGCAATACTTACAATAAAGCAAGGTGGTATTTGTGTACTGCCTGTAGCAATTAAGCCTGCTGCTTTCACAGATATTTAGATGATAGAATACCTGGCGTGCACTAGAGAGTAAAAGCAAAATAGATCAAACTTTCCACGTGCTTATTTCTGTACTCCATTATTCAATCTGGGAAGTATGTCTGTGTAACTTTGTTAAAAGAGGTTTCTGCTATTTCAGGGGTTTTTTTAAAAGTAGAGTCTCTTTAAAAACAGTTGTTTTGAAAAGGTCAATTGTCTATCTTGATGGGTATTTTATCTTGGTATTTTGGGAACTAGAAGTTTAATCACTCTTTAGTGTTAGAGGAAAGCTTTGCTTGAGGAAGTATGAAGGAGTTTTACTCTGCTTAAGGGGGTGGAACCCCCTCTCTGGACCAATTCATAGCATGTTAATCTTTATAGTTGTATTTATTTGATACTTTTCATTGGAAAATATTATGCTGTATATGCTCTCATTTAATATGCAAGGTATATGGCTTTGATTTACAGTAGCCCACATTTCCAGTCTTTCATATATAAAAAATTCTTTTGGAATATATTTTTAGATTGAACAAGAAAATTCCATGGGACATACATAGGAATTGATCATTACCTGTTAGTCTCACTAAGAAATCAATTTACTATCATAATTTACTTATAATTCTTAATCTTGCACTAGTAGTATTCTATTTATGCAGTTAAAACCAAATTAATTTTGCACATATAAAGGTAAATTTAAAATCACTAGTTACCTCCTTTCCTTCCCTTCCCACTCCCTTGGTTTAACGTGTTTTAAAAGTATTTTCCTGCTCTTTCGGATGCCAGCTGAGATGGTGTAAAAGCCCATTCTTCATATTGGGTAGCAAGCTTGCCTTTTTGTCCACTACTCAGCAGTGATCAGAATGGTGCATCTGTCTATAACCTGTTGAAAAGAATTCTGCACTGAACTTCAGCACTTTTCTTGGCATATTTAAAAAAATTGCAAGTGTAACTATCAGCTGTCTCCCAAAACTCTATTTGTTAAACCACTGTTTAATTGTGCAGTATCATGTTGGAATCTATTAGATATAGTTCATACTTACTCTGCTGTTTAACAGAAAATTACATTTCTCATAACTGTACTTCCTTTCCCTTTGTTTCTGCTCCCCTACTCCTAAAATCAAATCTAGAAAGCCACTTAAAATTCATTTAGTGCCTGCCATATCTAAAAGTGACTTCATTATTCATTTTGTAAATGTCTAATACTTTTTGGGGGATAGATGTAAAGAAGTTTGAGATTTTTTTTTTCCCCCCTCCCTCTCTCCATATCTCTCTAAACTTTGCTTACTGGGCATATATTTAGAGTTGTTAGTTATGTGCCACAGTACTTAAATGTTGAGTGTTTTGGTGAAGTTGGTTAGGAAGGTACTTTCAGAGTAACTTATTTGAAGACTTTGTATCTCTTTATGAAAAGGAAAGATCTAAATGGAGGGAGGGGATGTTATTCACCAGGCCCACCCAGCGTGTCTGTATGCTAAAGGCTGGGCAGTGCTTCCCAAAGAGCCCTGCGTGTGCACTCCAGTGTCTGGGGTATGGTTAGAGAAGTGATGCCATTTAAAAAAAAAAAAGAAAGAAAATGGTGGATATGTCATGTCTTGAGTGTGCAATTACTAGTTTGATCAAATGATTACTTCGGAAGAGCAAAAGTTGTTCTGTGGAGCACTGAAATGATTCAATGCGTTGTATTGACCTCTGCTGCTGTGAGGTTGCTCCATGGAATGTCCCAGCTCCCCTCCTTGCAGCCTCCTTACGTATGATTTATTTTTTTTTTCCCAAGCAGAGTGTGTATATATTGTCACTCGCAAAGTAATGTGTGAGTATCTTTCTCCAGAGGCAGCTGAGGTGCATGGGAGGGAAAGGGTAAGGGTTTGGTTTCCTTGTCACATAAAGGAAGGTCAAGAGGTGGTGTCAGCTAGGGTTGCCATAAAGTTGAGCTGAATCCAGAAGATGCTGGAGTGTGCCTGGCTTGTTATTCAGGGTGAAATTCTTGGGCCCAGTAGTCACTGCATTCCAGACCTTGTTGGATCTTCAGATTTGAAGTAGGCACACCCAAGTCTGCAAAATTACCTTCCTACCTGTTGTGGAAGGAAGGAGAGAGCGAGCTGCTGTGTGGCTTTGCTTCCTTCCTCCCCCATCCCCCCGGAAGCATTTCAGAACAGACAAGAGGATACATGGTGGTTGAAAGAAGGGGTCTGGTCAAGGCTTCCTTGTCGGAAAGGTGGAGAATTATTTTGGGGGAGGTGCAAAGTATTTAATGAGCTCCAAGTAGATTCCTGACTTACTATTGAAATCGCAAGGGAATGTCAAAGGAATGCAGTGTTTCTGCATTCAGACCCCTCCGTATGAAGGAAGGCTATCGCAGTATTTAAAGGTTTAGGTCACTATGCAAAAGTTGGAGAAGGCATTGTAATAATTCTGACTGCTAGTCGTGCTCTGTGGGAGAAGGCAGGGCACTGTTAGTCATGATGGATTTTCCTCTTGAAAGCAGCAATGCAGGAGGAGGATGGTGGCAGCCCATGGAGTATGTGCTCCTGTGCCCATGGAACTCATGGTGCAAGGCTTCGGTTACTACCTCACAGCAATCCAAGAGCAGCTGGTATCTCACAAGGCGATGTACACTGCAATCTGATTATTCAAATGGCCCTGATGTCACTTGTGCATGGTGAAGGGGGAGGGCAGGCACTAACTCCGGGCACCTGGGGTTGTGCCTGGCGCAGCCTCCTGTCCCAGCTCAGATGGGATTCATACCCACACCTGGCCCACCGTGCCTGCTCCCGGGGCCTTCAGGTGCCTAAAATACATAATCTCAAATGTGGCAATGACAAGGGTTTTTTTCCTGTTAGAAGATAGTTTGATGTTTTGGTTTGTTTTTTTTTTTTTCCTTCTTCACCCACCTCAAGGACTCTTTGAGGAAAAAAATGAATTCACTGTATCTCTTTTGGAGGGGTGGACTGGGAGATGAGCAGGAGAGAGGGGCAAAGGTGCACCTTGTAGGTAATGCCGTCTCTTAATGATCTGTGTTATGGGAACTGCAATAACCTGTCAGCTATGCTTCACCCTCTAGTGCTGAAGTATCTGAAGGCTGATTTGAGGAAAATGGGCCCAAAATCCCCCATGCAACCATTTTGCTCCAGGGGCCAGCATTAGGCTATCCCTTAGGCCGGTCTTTTGATTGTGTTGCTAATTTTCAGTATAATGAGGGTTTGTATCAAGGCTGTGGGAAACTGCTTTGCAGGGCTAAAGTATGTATGGTGGCTACGATGGTCACAGTTTCTAAAAATTAACTAAAAATAAAATTACATTGATTTTTTTTTTTTTTTTTTTAGTCTTCCTTCTGTAAGTATCAAGCCAGGAGAAACATGGTAAATGTAAGAATACATGATAGAAAGTATGTCATTTGCCATATTCACACTCTGCTCGGCGGAAAGAGGTGGAGGACTATGCCTGGCTCCAAGCTAGAATGTTTTTTGAGAGTGAAGGGTGAAATCTTTTCTTGTAGTGATTTTTGGGTTTCTATTCTCTATCTCCACATTTATTTTTGCAGATGGGAAGATTTTTTTTTTTTTTTAAATCTTTGGAGGCTTACAATTAGAGTGGAAACAAACCTGGATAGTCGTGATGATTCCTACATAGACAACAAATCATTATGGCAAGAGCAGATAATTATTCACTAACCTTGTTAAATGTTGAAAATTTAATTTTTAAAACTCTTAATATTGTTTGATCATTAATAATAATAACAACAATATAATCCCTTCTCGTTGCAATTTAAAAAAAAAACAAACCCACCTGGAGTACATGAAACATAGCTCTAAAAATATGTCATGAAAGGTTGGTCCTGCTCTCTATTTGATACCTTCCCTATATAGAAGGTGCCCTGAGAACATACTTGTAGTGGGCCTTAAATTGTTCACTAAAAAATATTTTTTAAAGGGTAGTAAAATATAACTAGGAAATGTTTCAGTTTTTTTTTTCTAATTTGTGTTTACCCCTTCCCCCCCACACCCAACAAGCATGGGATAATAATATTTTCCGCTTTTCTGGGACCTTGAAGGTGGTATTTTTGTAAAATGGGACTGTGTTCATTTCATTTGCTCTTTTAAGTGCAGAGGATAGGACTTTACAGTGCTGGAGTCCTTTTGTGGCTGCTGAGTAGCTAGTGGGTGGACTTCAAATGCTTAGTTTTGACCTGAAAAAATTCTGAAATAGCCTGATATTTATCTACCTAACAGAAAATGTAAAGCTTCCCACAATGGCCATGAGAGAGACTCAGGCAGAAGTAAAACGCACCTAATACTTAACCACTGACAGGGCTAGCTCTTCTGGGAACTTCACAATAGAGATTCTTAACTTCTTAAACCTGTTCCTCTCTTTAATGTCATCTCAGCTTTTAGGATTTTATCCTCCTGAGATTTTGGTAACCAATACGTAGTGCCATAGAGCACAAAGACTCTCTTCTGGTGATTTCATCCGTACACGAGTCTGGTGAGACTGGCACAGGACAATACTGATATGTGATTGTTAATTTTTTTTTTCCAAGTTAGAATTTATTCTTGGAATTTGACTTTTCAGAATCAGTAAATAGATGGAGAATGGGTGCAAAATTAAATGATGTAAAAATCTAAAGAGGAAAAACTCGTGTTTTTTAGAGGTAGAAGGATAGGTGAAAAAGTTTTAATAGGACTGATGAACTTAGCAATATTGAAGTGCTTTATGTGTTGCTTTTCATATGTGTTCTCTTTGGTTTTGTTTTTATAAACAAATTGTTTATCTGATTGCCAGTTCATTCTTTATCTTGAATGATGTAGAGTGTAAAATTATATGTTGAGTTTTAAGTTAATTACTGCTGAAAGCTAAGGTAAATCCATAGCTCTCACTTATTTTGTCTAGAAATGTGACATTGTTACTGGAAATACTTGTCCATTATTTTAGACTTGTAGTCTGAGGCTTCCATCCTTATCTTTGTTTTTTACCCTGGGCATGTTAAGTGTATACACTTGTATGCATTCCTATCCTGCATCTTTGCTGCACAAGCGTTATGTTTGCTGTCCAAATAAAATATTGTTGCATGTGTCATCCCAAATCTCCTCAGATGTCCAGGTTTGGGGTGTGCTGCAGAGGCCAGCAAGCCCAGTGCTTACTGGTGCTACTCAGCCTCTCTGGGCATGTTTATCCATGTGGGTACCTGAGTGGCAGTTGCTCCTTCTCATCACCTGAAATTAGTAATTTGGCTTTGAAAAGTTTCTGTATGGAAGAAACAGCTTCTATGTGTTTGGGTGTATTTCAGATAATTAAGAAAAATATATATTATCGTGTTCTCTCCTGGTCTCGCTTCTTTCCAGATCTGCAGTACTGGTTTGTGAGTATGTGTTGAAAGAGGAATATATTTAACCAAGAAAATCTTGATGTCTGTAGTTGGATACCTAGCAAAGAAAGTGTTAGGGTACACGTTAAAATACTGTGCATGTAATGGCAGTAAGAATGGGGCCAAAAAAGGCAGTGTGTTGGGTTTTGTTTTTTTTTTTTTTTTCCCCTGCAAGGACAAAGAAATTTTGACATGTAAAATATGAAATGATAATATTATTTTGCTGAAGCATATTATCATGGTAGCTGCGCACAAGAGAAACCTTTAGTATAAAAGCTGTCTCCTGTGCAATGTAATCTCAGTAGCAATGTTCCTCCCCTATTGCCTGCCTCTTCGTGGTGAGGTGGAATCATCATTAACTGAAACTGTCCTTTTGCAAGACTGGGAAGGTGGAAAACTGCTTCTAATGAGGCATTCTTTGTTTTTAAGCTAAAATTTGTGTAAGAGCACTGAGGAGTCAAAGTGGGATCTGACTCTTCTAGGGCATGAGACTAAGTATTGAAATTTAACTGTCTTGAAATAATAGTTCTTCATCTGGAAAGAGCCCTTCTCCATTTAAATTTTGTTGTTATTGTTGTTTCTTGATCATTCTGTGACTGTAGACTGGTTAGTAAGAAGTAATGTGAAGCGTTTCAAAGAGAAAGTGTATATATATGTGTCTGTGTGTGTGTTTATGTATATACATACATGCATTTTAAAAGATTATGTTACCATACAATAATTTGTAGTTTAATAAGACACCAGCTAAAAATATCTGGAGAATTGATAAAAATAGATTGAGGGTTTTTGTTTGTTTTTTTGTTTTTCTTTTTGCTAGTACTAGTACACTTGAACACAACTGGAGCTGAATGTTCACTTTTGAAAGATTAACTTTCATGCTCAACTGAACTTTAGGAACGCTATTTTAAAATATGTAGTCTACACCATGTGTCTAATACATTTTTCCCCTTTGAAAATAGCAGTGCTTTATTGTTTTAGTTAATTGCTTTTATTTTTAAATGTTCAGTATACAAGTCCCAAAGATATTCCCTTTAAAAATGGAGCTTGGTCTACCTCAATGGAATCTTAAATATTGTAGTGCAGAAATCAAAATTCCAGAGAGAGGGAACCTCTAGTTAATGAAAACAAAAAATTATGTTGGGGGGAAAAAAAAATCTTTAGTTGTTAGTTGGTTCACAATTACTTATTTCCCTGAAACCACGTGTTTCAAGGTGTGAGAGAGAAACCCAAAACCCTTCAGTGAGATGTGTTATGCAGTTGCTCCATGCAGCTTTCACCCCAGGGCCTGATCCTGTGCACTCTCTGCACTTTCTCCCCTGTCCTCTGAGGGAAGTCCTCACCGTGCTGTGGGGAAGCTCTTGGGAAACAGAGTTGCAAAACTGTTCTACATTTGACAGGGAAAATGCACATATCATCTAGCAAAGGCAACTGATACAAGACTGTTCTTAAAAGACAGTTTAAAAACAGTTACAGATAATCCAGAAATTTATTTTCAGTGATAGATTATTTGATTTACCCACATGGGGAGATTTTCTCTGGGATGGTAGTTTTCTGCTTATTGTAGAAGAAGAGTTCAATTTTTCCTCCTACATCTGGATCAAAAATTTCAAAACAACTTCTTTAGGATAGTACTTGAAAACCATAATCTGTAGTATGTTTGAGGAATTTGCATAATAGTATAATCTCAGATAACAGGCTCTGCTTATAATGTAAACCATATCTTTCGTCTTCCAGATGTGAATTAAAATTCTCATGAACACGCGTTAAATAGTTTTCTAGTGTAAGTTTTATGGCAGCCTTAAGAATGTAATGGTTAGGAAAAAAAATTAATTTATCCATGTCTTGGAATATTGTTACTAATTCTGAAACAATTTCTCAGATGAGTTAGCTAACTGTACACCAGCTTGCACAGGTTCCTATCACCATCAAGGTTCCTTACACTGTGAAGAACCCTCGGGTCTTTCCTACTGAAGGAATTGGATCCCCAAATGAACCACCTCTTTTAGAAAAAAAAAAAATAGCACTCTGCTGTGCAGAGAGAGCTATTCACCAGGGACAAGAGGGATTCAGTGCTATGTGTCTTTTAGTGATACTGATCACTGTGGATGCTGGTGCTGATCAACAAGAGTTAATAGAAGTTTGGTTATTTAAGCAAGTTCTAGGTGGTGATGGGCAGCAGTGTAACTTGGTAGCAGAGTTAGAACCTGCTGTAGCTTTCGACCTTGACATAAGTGTTGGAATATCTCAATATGTTTGTTATGTGATTGTATGAAATTTGCACCTGCACAGACATTTTAAGAAACGTGCAACTTTCAAGGATGAGAGGCATTTAAATTATCTACAAATTCAGATTGTTTTTCCATTTCAAATTCATACCAAAAGACAGTAGGTGTGTAGCTTAACCTGTGATCTGTGGGTTTACTGAGGGAACTGTAGGATTGGAGATATTTAAGCTATTTATAATAATCTGTACAAAATGTGAGAAATGGACAGCTCTTAAAACCAGAGCAGATTTTTTTTTAAATACTATGTCCTCGTCATTAAATTTCTTTTCAGAGTTTAACGATGCCAGTGCTCAGTATTGGTGGTGTAAAATTGTTTTAGCACTGTTAATACTGTGTGAATTCAAAGACGCACCTGGATACTTATTCTAATATACTGTTCTTCTTAGAAACCACCTTCCCAAATAACCCCTAACCCCATAACACCTCGTGCTGAGTTATGATTGTAAAAAAGTAGGTAATGATTTATTTACGAAATATTAAGTTTGTTCTCAGTGATGGTTTGAGTTCTAATAGCAAATGGTGAGATCATGTTCTATTTGGTAACTTGTTTTGGGTTGTTGCTTACTTTGTTTCCATTAACAATGTATTGTTTAGAGCGAGTTATATACTTCAACTTAGAAGTAGTCTTTTTTTTTTTTTCTGTTATGTAGTTGAGAGGGAGGCTTTTGTCAGATGATTTCTACCCTTTCTTCAACCCTGGCTGCTCTCTTAGTTGAAGGTGATGACTTTTGACAGATAAATATACCCCAAAATCTGCATTTAATGTAAACCAGTAAACTTTAGGTAAAAGCTGTGGAGTACATACTCTTTGTACATCTGGGCTTGATGATCGCTGTTCAATTAAACTGAAATTATAAGCAAAATTATCTTTTCAGGCAAGTAGCATGTGCTTAACCCACATAAAGTTGAAGATACCCATTACTCCTTGAAAGTAATTCTGTGGAAAGATATAGGAGAGTTGTTACAATTTGTAAAGCTATTGAAGCTTTTAGATTGCTTTACTTTTTTGTTTGGCTAGCTTCAGTAAAATCACAAAGTTGGATTCACTTGCTGTGGTTGGCTTTTGTCCACTTCTGTGACAAATAATCTTACATATATCACTTCTTCCTGGCCCTTTTGCTCACACCACCTGATCCACACAGTTTGCTTACTATGACTGTTATTGGTTTTGCATATGTTGGATTAATTTCAGCATCTTAACATGAAAACACTACTTCTGAATGCATGAATGATAGAACAGATCCAGCACCGCATGTGTGGTTACGTCGGTCTCCTGCTGTATAGCGGTGTGCTGTGTTTTGTACTGTAGGTCTTGAAAATGTCTTCTCAAATATTAACTTTTTAGCTATAGAGTGGTGGTAGAAATTGCATGTGGTTCTGTATTCCAGAAAGCTGCCCTTTGACGAAGTTCTTATTTGTGTCACTGGGTGTATAATTTTGGGTGGTACACTTTAAAAAAAAGATCAGAGGGATGGGGGAAAAAAGGCAAGGCATGGAAAAGTCTGTCCAAAAGTTAGACGTGCTTCACCACCTGAAAATTCCTGAGGAAGAAATGATATTTGACAGGTGATAGTTTTTCTGGAGATGGCTGTGGTGTGTGTCCTATCTGATGAGACCACGGCTAGATTAGAAGATCTTTGCCAGATGTGGGGTGACTGAGCAGCTGCCATGACCTCTTTCTTTTCCCTCTAAAACAGCTCTGAACCTTCCTTGCACTCTGTGGATAAAGTGCATGTGTTTTATAAACTATTAAAACATATCTTTGAGGTCTGGGAGAGGAAAGGGTGGGAGTGATTGTTTTGAGACTTTTAGTAGCTCCGGTACAGTTTGTTACTGGTAGTTGTCTCTTATTGTGTAGCCCAGTGCTAGACATGAAGCTGGTGCTGACATGCTTTGAAATGAGCTGAATTTTTTGGGTGTAATGGTGGGGGAGATGAGTGAAGATGACATGCAAACAGTAATATTAGCATAAAATGATAAGTAACCCCTAAAGAAGGATGATTTCTTCCTGTGGTTGAATGTTTATCTTAGCATCACAATCTTCCTTATGCAGACTTTAAAAAAATTATTTTTAGCTTTCTCTTACTCTTTATTTCTTTAAAATATTCTTAAATCCTCAATTGTTTGGCATATCTTTATGCAGATGGAACTGTTGTATTTCAAAGCTTTGAAAGGCATATTTAAATTGTGCTACACTATGCTCCAGTAAAATCAACCATTTACTAGTGGGGGCAGACGTCGCCTAATTTAGGTATCTTAACAAATCAGTACCGCATGATTGTAAAAAGAAGATTGTAATTACAGGCTTGGTGTGATAATAACTGCACATCTGTATACAAACTAAATTTGAAGTAATTAACTGTTAAATGACTTATTTAACTTGGTCAAAATTATCATTGTAATTCATATGAACTTTGTTTCTAATCTTGACTTAAATATCTCAATAAATACCTATCTAAAACCCTATGCATTTGAAAGCTACAAGTTGCTAAATGCAAATAATCTTGACATTAAGATGGTTAAATTGTAAATTATACTACAGCATGATATGGGCCTTAATTAACAATTAACAAATTAACAATTTTGCTCAGTTTAATACCAAGTGAACTAAATCAGTGTAAATATTAAATGTGACCTTATGTGAAGAGTGTGGCTTCCAGTGCAGAAATGTAAACTTTTTTTTTTACTTTCTGATCATAACACTGTATTTAAATCTACGGTGAGAAAAATCAATGCTCACTGATCTTCATTCTCAAAACATGCACTATATTCTGTTTTCTGTGGAAGAAGGAAAAATAATGGAGTTACAGGATAGCCACTATCACCTTTTAAGTAAGTGCTTTGTATGTCACTTAAAGTTTTTACATTTTTTAGGATATTATGGAAGTGGAGGGATGTTTTTAAATATCAACAATAAAAGTTACTAGAGAAAGTACACTCACACTTCTTCTATACAAGCAGTTTTTCAACATAATTTGTGCTTGAAAGAAACTGTATATTTGAAATGTTGCATAAATTTGTGAACTATTTAATTTTAGTTGTTGACTTTGCTAGTGGAACAAAACAAAATCATTTTCTTCATGCCTGGTGTTAAAGTTCAGGGATTGGTTTCCTATTATACTATGTAGGTCTGTGCACACTAATCAAAGCTGCTATACCAAAACCACAGAAGATTCTTAAAAATCAGATTCTAATTCTTATAAGTTAGATTAAGATATGGAAAGATATAATTAACACTATTTCTATTAAGTAAATACATACACACAAAAAGTGAAAGGGTCTTTATGAACAAGTTGTGGTGATTTAACTATGCCAGTACAAAATATTTGTGAATGTGGATTTACTAGTGTAGGTGTACTTATCCTGACCAGAAGTATTGTCTTATTAAAAAAAAAAAGAGAAAATAAGCTTTGTCTACAATAGAAAATTTTGCGTGGTTCTTCCTTATGAATTTTAGTTCTTAAAACATTAATCAGACAGCTAATTTTTATCCAGCAATCTATCTTTAGATCAGAAGTTAAGGTAGAATATATCATGTATGTTATTTGGCTCCACATCCCAACTGGGAGATGCGGCATTCTAGATTTTTCAGAGTATAAAATTCTTTGGGGCAGTGTGCAGTTGTTTTAAGTAACGTGTAAGCTTTTGCTGTAAGTACAGCTCTGAAAGGATTTTATTTGGTGCTGTTCCACCCATGCAATTTTTTGTGTAATTGAATAGGATTTTGTTTTTTGGGGGGAGATATCTTCAGAGGAAATTACTTAAAAGAAATGACAATATCTGAAAAATTGTTTCTCTCCGAGTCATTTAAGTGTGGAAAAGGCAATAGTGCTTTTTTTTTTTTAAAAAAAAACATTTGCATCTGGTGACATTCATTACAGAAATGATAAAGCCAAACAGCAGAGTGGTCACGCAGCATGACTTCTGGGTTTAGACAGGGCAAGGGAAAAAAAAGAAAACTATTTGGGTTTTGCACCAGCACCACCACATAGTCTAGCCTTCCTCTTTGTCTCATCTGCTTTAGGCCACTTAATCAATTTAAGGCTGTGTGGAACTGTTGTTAATAATGGCCAGCACTTGAGTGATATTTCTTCTTATTGGTATTCAGTTAGTCCAACATTGTACTAGGAAGATAATTACTAGAGCATCAAAGTGAGAATTAGTACCTGTGCAGTGTCTTAGTTATTAAGTGCGTCAGTTTATACTCTACAAGTTTGTGGTTTTTAAACTTACGTGCATAAGATATATTGTTCTGACTTCTTTGATGTGGAAGAACTTGCTTCAGAGCAAAAGTAACAGGCACTCTATGGTGAATTTGGAGTTTCTCTGTTGTAGAATACTTCACCAATTTTTATTTAATCCATTCCTGTTAGCATGGTCTAGAAGATTTAAAATAAGGGATTTACCTTGCAGTGTTTTTTAAACCAGTTTTTTTTTGGTTTATCTTGAGATTGGAGAGTGGAAAGTAGTAATAAGAAACTAGATTGTTTTTTTTAAAAATTAAAAAAGAAACCCCTTAGCTGTATGAGTGGGCTAACTGCAAGTCTTTTTGTTAGACTTCAGAATATCAGATAATGTGTATAGTATGTATTTTAAGTGCTCTGTAAAGTTGTCCTCTTGCAAAGTTGAATAAAATGCCTTTTTATGGAAAAAGTAATAGAAATGGAAGCTTTGACCAGGATGGATGGAGAGTGAAAATGATGCATGCGTGTGCATGTACACGTATGCACACACTGCATTCTTTAAGAATGGCTTAAACACTGGAGAAAGCGTGAACAGGTGTCTGTACATTTGAAACTATTGATGTACTCTGTGTTCTTGTAAAATCAGCTTTTGGTTTATTTTGCTTTTTTGAGTATTAGGGTTTTATTCATATTTTTAGACACTATTATATAGCCAGTTGCTTAAATGAGGTAACTTGCTTTTGTTCATGTCCTTTTTATATCATGGAAGAGCATATATGTTACATGAAGTTTACATGTATACTTACTGTCTGACTAAGTAAGATTTTCCATGTATTTCAGTTGCAGTATATGAGCTTTTTAAAATTAGATGGTGCTTTCAGCAGCACGAGTGTTTCAGTGTGTTTCCATTCCCCAGACTCCATAGGAATCTCTGTTTACTGAGATAATTTTAGGAATTGGGCATTAATTTGTGCCTTTTTTTGTAAAGTAGCCTGAGAGAGGCAGCAAACAGACTTTTCTTTAAAAAGCCATGCGTGGGGTGGGACAGTGAGGCAGCAGAGAAAAATGTACTGGGATGAGTCTCTGAACTATCTTAACACCTCAGTTGCTTTAAGCTCTAAAGTAGCTTGTTCTCAACCTGGAAAGGTTTAAATCAGATAATAGCAAAAAAAAAAAAATTGCTGCAAATACAGGTTCCCTGCTCTCTTGAGTCTGTGTAGCAGTTCTTGTAGTTACAAGCTGTAAGCGGAGCAACTCTTGCTATTTTACTTTAAGCCTTATTTTGCTCCCCTCCACTCTCCAAACCAGAACTGAATTTGATTGGTTAATCCAGAGCATACAGTGTACTTAATATGAGTATGACCAACCCCAGTTTCACTTGAGCCTGACCTGAAAGAGACCAAAGTGGTTTAGACTCCCTGTTTATAACTGTGGCAAAAAGAACCTGGAAAGCATTTCCGACATTCTCTGCAAACACTGGTTCATGGCTGAGCAAGTTGGTCTTGGCAGCATGGTGGCTACTGAGTTTGTCTATGAAAGCTGCTGACTTTATTTAGATATTTTAGTCTGAGAAGGATGAACCACTGAGCTATTAAGACAATCTAATGTTCTACCTCTATTACCAAAAAAGAAGTTGTGAAAACTTTTACTTTGTGTGTGATATCTGTCTCATTTTCTTTGGGTTTCTAACTGATCTGCAAACTTCTGTGGAGTCATAGATGCTCGGAGGGAAGACATGCGAAATAAAAGCACTATAAGGGTATATCCAGGCACTGCTTTGTGGAACAAAGTATCTTGTTGGCTTTTGTAATTATTCAAGTCTTAGTACCATGTTTGCTTCTGAAATGAGACTGGAATATTCTATGACATTTCTTTCTCCTTGGGATCTTTTAAGTGGATCTGAATTCACTGAAAAATTTTTAAAAATCATCCCTTTTCATTTCCCTGTATAGAACTTGTTATCCTCTAATTTGGCCATGTGTTGTAGGGCCATCATATGCAACTTTCAGTCTAGAGCTGCTTCTTAAAACTGATGTAAAAGTTCAGAGTCTGTAATGAAATATTGACTCCTTCAACTAGCAGCTTCTGTGAGCACCAGGAAAACAGGTGAAGGGAGATAAGAAGCCTTTAGCTATTTTGGTGGCTGGGGGGAAGGACATGAGGGGAGGAAAAATAAAAGGTGAGTTTTGGGTCCTATTGTTAAGGGATTACCAGTTTATACCCTTTAGTACTTTAAATAGATGAGGATTTAAAAAAAAAATGTTTAAAAGCACTTCTGTACTTAAAGATGTAACTTCCAGTTTTTCATATACCTTCCCAGTGTTTTCACTGTTATCTACATCCCCATTAATTGCAAGTTAGTGATGAAGTGGGGAAATACATGACAAGTGACCATAGCTCTAAAATGTCTGGTCAACAAAATCAGCCCAGTAGTAAAACTATCTGAGGAATACAGACCCCTGTTCTGAGGAGGGACAATGGCACTTGTGGAGGAAAAAAATCCACAGATATTCCCACCCCCAACAAGCAGGGGAAAAAGCCAAAACAAGGACCCCCAAACCAACCTAAGTTCTTCAAAGGGTTTTGGTATGGGGGAAATGAAAAGGCCTAAAATGTCAAAAGCCACAAAGGTAGATGAAAGCCCATTTTCCTAAAAGATACTGGAACTTCCCATTTAAATGTAAAGCAGTCCTGAACACTTCAATTTAAAAAAGAAAATATCTTAACAGCCATCACATTAACAACACCTGGCAAATGCAAGTGTGTTTTAAATGAGGATTTCAATATTAATATGGTAATGGCAGAATCTTTAGAATTTTCTTTTTAAAATGTCTTTATGGGCCACTCAAGGGGGTTTACAAGTAATGAATATAAGCTTTTAGTCTAATTAGTGATGTGAAGACTTGTTGAGCTGAAATCCTGAAGCAAACAGTAATAGGTGAAAGCCTGTTATCCAGCTGATCTACATAAATATAAGAGCTATGGTCAGGCTTATATTGGTAAATTTACCTCTTTTTGTAAGATGTAACTTGGATGTGCCAATATAAATCTTTTGTGCTTCCCCAGCTATGGTATCCAGTCCACAAATATCTGTCCAGACTCTTTTGGAGTATTTGAGTTTATCTTGCAAGGAGCATGTGCAGCCCTGTGCCCCATTGTTTGGCTGGTGGCTTTAGAATGCAAAGCTGTGTGGTGTACAGGCCCCGTGGACAGCTTTTTGGTAGAAAGCAGTAAACAAATCCACTGTTTTGTGGGCACTGGTAGGAATTTTGATCGTCAGCACTGAGAGACCTGTGAGGTAATCTGAGAGTCATATTTTCATCCTGAATGCTGAGACAATATACCTCTCCAAAGTGGCTACTTTGGGTTGTATGTACAAGATGAAAGGAGGAAAAGTGTAGTTAGATGCCAGCAGTTATGTCTTGCATGAGCTTTGAGGAAAAAATTTCCTTTGCCTACATTTTAAGGAAAATCCTTATTCTAAGTAGTAGTGCATAATGATTTTAAATCCATGTCTGGGATTAAATAACGAGGCAACACAAAAAGAAGTATTGCTGTAGTTTGCCTGTGGCTTACAAAAGCTTTGTCTGCTTGAACTGCTGAATGGGGTCTGAGCAATAACATTTTTCCTTTTCAAATATTCTGCTGTCCAGATCAGTGTGTAAAGATAAAAAAGTGGCCATGTTTGTTAATGAGTCAGCGTTTGAAACCATGCTCCTTTCTGCTGTAGGTAAGGTGTCAAGATCAACTTTGTGGTTCTCAAGTGGCTTGAATTGATAAAATGCAATATCTGTGTTGTGTGAGTTGTAACATACGCTACACAGTAACTACTTTTTAACAGAAGTGATACAAAAACCTCTGTTCGTCAGTTTACTGAACCTGAGCAAGTTTCTAACAAATTCAGTATACCTCTTTTTTTTTTTTTTACATAAGCAGGGTGACCTTTTGCTTTTATGTTTTTCAGAACTACTTGTTAAGAATAAGCAAGTTGAGAGATATACGAGTAGACACAAACAATTGTATACTTATTTATAGATTGCTTAGAATGAAAGTTCTATAAGCTTTGTTTGGATGGACTTATTACTATTTGTTAGGTGATTTCAGGAATCAAATATCAATAATTTTGAAAGACTGAAAATATTTGCTTGAACCCACTGAGTTTCAGTGTGAAGGCAGGAGACAGGCAGAGGCTGCAGCACCTCTTACAGGACAAGGTACTCCAGTGCCTTAATCTGTACTGTTTCCTACATTTACCATGAATAAGGAGAACCCTCCCTTCTTCACCTTGCAACTAAAGAATTGTTTTTCTGCTTTTTTTGTTGTTTTTTCTTTCTGTAACCACACTAATATGAATTGAGAGTTTGTCCTGTAAGCCAGCCTGTTTTTCCCCTCTCTCACTTAGAAGAGCACTAAAAAAACTGATTCACTCTGTTGTGATTGAATATAATCTACTTGAAGCAACCTGAGGGGGAGAGACTAGAGCTCTATGTGTGGGGGTAGTTTTTTGTGTTGGACTTTTCTTGCCTGTTCCTATTTTTCTAGCTACAGAGTAAACAATAAGACACCTCTTCCCCTTTCAATATAAATTCAATTTATTGTCAGCAGTTTTGCATTTGACTATGAGTTGTGAATTTTGTTTCTGTGGTGGTTCATGTTGAGACTTTTTATACAGAAGTCACTTCTTTACTGTATGGCATTAACTACAGTCCATAGTGGTGTGGGTTGGGTTTTTTTTGTTGTTGTTGTGTGGATATTTCATCTTCAGCTCTCTATGTTAAGTCTGTGTTGTGAAGTAAGCTTGAGAAATGATGGGTTTCTGTCTTCATACAGTTCTTTGGAGCTCAGGGAGAGAAAGGGCTATTTTGGTGAGTGGGTTTGCAGAGACATGATGTGTAGCTGTCAGAGCTAGGGGACCACCAACTTGGAGGCAGCACCGGAGAGTGTACTTAATGCTGATGGGTATTGGCATACTTTGTATCCATGATGTCAGTGTGAGGGGCCAAGACTTTTTCCATGTAACCAGTATAGCAGTGCCTAGCTAGAAGGGATGAAATGAATAAGTGTTTTCTCTTTGCATGTTCCTGAGAGTGGAAGTGTAGACCATTTGCTTTCTATCCCATAGGTATTGAGTTCAAACAGTTGAATGGACTAACACTGTTGATGTTCACTTGATCTCCTTTCAAATACATTTAACTCTTTTTTCATAGAGTCTTCTTTAAAAAAGACTAGGTTTGCACTGGGTGCGTTTAAGGCATTAATGTGTGTAGATCATATGGCTGCTGAAATAAGAGTATTACATGGCATTATGGTTGGGAAATGGGGAATTAAGGAGCAGGGAAAAGGAATTAAGGAGCAGGAGGCAGCAGGTCCCTAGGGAGAGAGAGGGAGGATGGTGAGAAGAGTCTTTTAGGAATCAATTCAATACGTGTGACCAAAAGAGCTAAATTTTGACACAACTATGAGATGCACAGTAAGATTCTAAAAAAAAGAAAAATCATGACTGTGAGCAAAAGCATGATACTTTATTGTTATTTTCTTTGTAATTATATTCTGTTTTTAAAATTAATGATCATTAAGAGGAGGTGTGGGGTCTTAACTGATACGCCTTTGCCTAAATATCACTTAAAGCATACAGTGAGATTTTATTAGTGAGTGAAAGCATGTAGTGAGATTTTATTTAATGCAGGCATGCAAAAAAAGGATGATTTTCAGGAGCTTTTTAACCCAACAAGATTTTGATATCTTGAAGAAAACAAGTGATGTATTTAGGGAGGTCAGAGAGATGAGAAGAGTCTACCTGGACTTTAGTAAGGTCTTCAACAGTCTCCCACAGCATTCTCCTGGAGAAATTGGCTGCCCATGGCTTGGATGAGTATTGTCTGAGTGGAATACTGTCTAGACGGCCAGTCCTAGAGAGTGGTGGTGAGTGGAGTTAAATCCAGTTGGTGGCCAGTCACCAGTGGTGTTCCCCAGGGCTCAGTGCTGTGACCTGTGCTGTTCAACATCTTTATCAATGATCTGGATGAGGGGATCAAGTGAGTCATCAGTAACTTCACACATGACATCAAGCTGGGTGAGTGTGTAGGATCTTCTTAAGGGCAAGAAGGCTCTTCAGAGGGACGTGGCCAGACTAGATTGATGAGCCAAGACCAATTGTATGAGATTTAACAAGGCCAAGTGCCAGGTCCTGCACTTGGGCCACAACAACCCCATGTCATGCTACAGATTTGAGATAGAGTGGTTGAAAAACTGTTCAGTGGAAAAGAAGTTGTTGGTCAACTCCCATCTAAACATGAGCCAGCAGTGTGGCCAGGAAGATTAATGGCATCCTGGCTTGCATCAGAAATAGTGTGTGACAAGTAGGACTATGGAAGTGATTGTCCTTTTGTACTTGGCCTGATGAGGCTGCACCTCAAACACTGTGTTCAGCCCCTCACTACAAGAAGGATGTTGAGGTGCTGGAGTGTGTCCAGAGATGGGTAATGAAGCTGGTGATGGGTCTGGAGAACAAATCTTATCAGGTACATCTGAAGGAACTGGGATGGGTTAGCCTGGAGAAAAGGAGTCTAAGAAGTGATCACTCTCTACAACTACTTGAAGGGAAGTTACAGCCAGGAGGAGAGTCCCAAGTAATGAATGATAGGACAAGAGGAAACGGCCTCAACTTGTGCCGGGGGAAGTTTAGGTTGGATATTAGGAAAAAAATTTCCTTGAAAGGATTGCTAAACACTGGAATAGGCTTCCCAGGGACTTGGTAGAGTAACCATCCCTGGAGATGGAAGACATGTAGATGAAGTGCTGAGGGATATGGTTTAGTGATGAGCCTGGCAGTGTTAGGTTAGTGGTTGGACTTGATGATTTTAATTGTCTTTTCTGAGCAAAATTATTCTGATTCTGACATATAAAAGAAAGAGAATGCTGCACTTGCGGGTTTTCTTCTTCCCTCCTCCCATTGCCTTTTGCCCAAGACACATTTAGTATTGCTTCTTAAGTGTGGAGGGTTCTTGTGGGATGGGAGCACTGGGTGTCCCTGCATATGTGTTATCTGTATTTACATATGGGACGTTATCCCTTCAGCGATCACTAAGATGGTTTTCAGTAAGTTATGCTTATTATCTTGGTATCTTTTTGATACTTTACTGTTTATATCTCTATGCACACATGTAGCACAATTACACTGCTTTCCTTATGAAGGGGAACAATGAGGTCTTTTTTGTTTTACCTTTCAGTGTTGCAGTGGGATTCATGTCCCCTAACCACAAGGTTCCATGTCTCTACTTCCCCAGAATAAATACGTTGATGTACAGCCATCAGTAGTGGCTTGAAGTAACTGAATCTGATTACCTGCATAATACTTGAAAATAAGAATTAGGATGCACACAATTCCTCTTAGAAAAGGAAATTATTGTCAAATAATTGCTTATAGATTAACCTTATATGGAAACCAAAGAAGTCTATTTTCTTCTTACCAAATAAAAGGTGCTTTGAGTGTATTTGAAAAAGAGAAACAAGTAGAAATACCTGTGTACATGCTATGAACTTTACAGGTAGCTTTCAAAAACCCCTTCATATGATACAGTGCACAAACGTAATTTGCCCAGAGTTTTTTTTACTTGACATCTGATGATGTGATAGCTATAGGGGCTTTGCATAAACTGTACTTTGAGAATTATGAGTGATGGAAAAGAGATGACACCTAAAATATCAATCTAAAAGAGCTGGCATTGTCTGAAATGGGAGAGTATTTCCAGGAAGACGGTCCTGTACTACTCTTTCCTTTTCCCAGCTGTTGTGCAAAGTTTTGTCTATGTGTAAAAGCATGATTTCTGAAATTGGACACATCCTCGATCTTGCACTCTGGTGAACCCACATCCAGCTTTGTCCCTTAGTCTTTGCTATACATTTATGTTTGGTTCAGGATTTTTCTTAAGGAAGTTGAGAGCTGATTCTCAGAGTTCCTGAGCATGCTGTAGAGGTGACTGCAAATCACGAATGCCATCCTGCAGTAAGGAGTTGTGTTACAGGGCTACCAAAGTGCAGGAGAAAGGCAGGAGGAGGAATTTCTCTGAACAGGAGCTGCACAAGTTATAGCAGCATGTAGGGAATTTGGACTCTGTCTGCTTGCTGCTAGTTCAGTGCTTGTTCCAGTGCTGGGAACGTAAAAAACACCTCTGTCATTTCTATCCATTCTTTCTGTGTGGGAAGAAGAGAGAACAGGGAAAAGGGTTACAAGCTTTGCATGTGGTGGTTGTGTTTTTTTGGTTTTTTGGTTTGTTTTCTTTTTTTTGGTAATTTTAAGAAATAGATTTAGATCTTATTTTAATGGGATCTGATAACTGAAATGGAGAATTCTCAAAGGTGCTCATGATCTCCCACTGGTTCTGTGTGATTCCTCTCCTGGCCATGCAAAGCTTTATTGTTGTGTCTTTTTTTTTTTCTACAGCTAATTGTGATACAGCAATAGTGGGGAAAAAAAACCTCACATGCATCAATAAACAACAAACTTTGAACTTGTGGATTGAGTAACAAGTTAAAATTACTTACAGTGCAGCCAAGCATCTGATGGTGTAAATAGTTTCAAATTGAGTGATTAATGTAGCTATACTTGTATTTTTGAAATGACCTTTCAGTTTTGTACAATAGGTGTCTCACTATTGCCATAAATTGAGATGCACAGTGGGACTGTACCTGTTTTATACTTGGCTTGCCATTTCCTTTGGCTCTTGAAGAATGTGGTAGAGGAACTGCTAACTTTAGAGGTGGTATTTCTTCCTTGCTCCTCTCCCTTCCTCCTCCATTTCAGGATATTCATATGATTTCTGTGCTACAAATGTTGGCTGGTAAAAGTTTTATTTTGCATTGAACTTTTCAGTCATTCAAAGACATGTGGGAAGAAAAAAACACCACTAAGCCTTGTGCTATGTCTTTTATTATTCAGTAAATTTAGAGATTTTTTTTGTCCTTTTTCCAGTTGTTGGGCAGTAAAGGAAGAGATATGTAGGTTTTTGTTCTGAAATTAAATGTGAAGTGTCAGTTGCTCGTGTGAAACTTGCACATGTGCTTCTGGAAAGGGTTTTTCTCATTTCTGTCTCACCAGTGGATATACACTGCTCAGCATGAGCATTTGTTGCTTAGCTTGATGTGGAGCTGGGATGACACCTCTTGTTGATGTGCTGGCTGGGCTGTGGCATGCTCAAATCCTTTTGTGAGTGGCACTCCTTGCTCTCATGAATTTTAATTTGAATCTACAAGTGTGAGAGACTAATGGCAGGACTGAGTTTGAAGCACATTGAATAGTGTATTGGCTGCCAATTTTGTGGTTTGGGATTTTTCTGCATGAAAACTTCCCAGCATTTTTAATACTGAATGAAAATCCCCTTTTATGTTTTATTTGAGGACATAACTTTCAGGTTGCTGAGTGAGATTATTTAGATATTTGAGAGCAGTATGGCATTAGTTCAGGGTGATTGTTTTGTAGCAGTATTGCTAACTGAGATTACAGTTTAAGGAAATCCTTGCAGACCTCAAGGAAATTCACCCTGCGTCGTTGTCGTGTCCCCCCCCCCCCCCCCNCCCCCCCCCCCCCCCCCCCATTCTAGTGAAACTGCTCCTGGTGATTTCTTCATTGTATTGGAAGGAAAAGCTTAAATAGGGTCCAGTCTGATTTGTGTTTTTCCTTCTCCTTTCCTTGCCTATTTGTATGATCAATTTATGTACTCGGCTCTTGATGGAGAGAGAGTGAAACAACTGAAAAATGCCGCACAAACTGAGACCTGTTCATCTTGCTGGAGAAAATGCAATTGTCACTTGATCTCATGGTTGCTGTGGTGTTGGAGGTGACACCTCCACCTGAAGAGAAAATTGGGCAAGGTGGCTTTGTACTTTAAGTGCTAGCTGCACCCTGAAAAAAACCCTGGGAAGGGTATTTCAAGACATAAAATACTCACTGCAGGCCTGTGGGCGTAGTGGTGTTATGGAAAAGAGTGTATTTGAAAAGGATCTGAAGGGGAAAGTGAAAGCTTTCCATTTTATTGCTAGACAGGAACATCTCTCAAACTTGTTTTGTTGCAAGGCTTTACTGGCCTATGTAAGTTTAACAAACTTCTATTCAGTTATAAAAAGTCCTTAAAATGTGAAGTATTTCTCTGTGAGAGGTCAATATTGAACAATTAAAACACTAAGCAAAACTGAGTGTTTGAGCACAAGACATTTCAGCTGCTTTGATGAGTCAAAACGTAGTTGAGACCTTCTAAACCAGACCACTCTGTGTTGTCCCTTCTCTCTTCCTCAGTTCTTTCCAGGCTGGCCAGACTGACCCAACCTGAGCCTAGCTGAAACTGTTAATCTACACATTCTTGTAAATCCCAAGGGTTTTGTGGCATCTCTGGCACTTATTCTCTCACTTTGGGGGAAGGGAAGAGACAAAGGGCTTGGCTGTGAAGGCAGCCAGCACACTGCCAGGCTTTGCAGTAGCACTTCAAAGTAGATGTTTTGTTTGCTAGATAAGTTAAGGCTGATGTAAATTTAGGGTGAAAATAAAATGAATGTACTGATTCTTGCCCCCTGTTCCCAATCAGGATATTTGTCAGCCATATAAATCTTAGAAAACAGTCCACTTTTAGGCTAATAAAAACCCAAAAATCAAAACAAATGTATTTATTCAAAATTATATTCTCTTTCTTGTGGGGATGTAGAATTCTGAAGCGTTGTTTTGGTGAATTATGGAGGGGTATGGAGGGGAACCCGGTACAAATACATGGTACTATCACACTAATTTATAACAGAGTTAGATACTGGAGGCCTTAAAGCTGAAATGGAAATAGTCTTCAAGAAAAGTGGTGACTTTGTGAAATTTAACAGCTGTCAAATGTGTAACAAGTATTTCTGTAACAGCTTTTTGGACCTGAAATAATTTTGACCTCATATTTGCTCCCAGTGATCTGTTGGTTTTTTGAGTTATGTATTTGGTTTTGCCCCTCTTAGTATTACAGATGCTTAAATGTACAACACTGCTATCTATAGTCTATCCTGCAATAATGCTTTCTTTCTGATATTTAAAAACTATTTTCTTTAATTTATCTACAGGAGTCGGAAGCTTCAGATCAGAAATATCCCGCCTCACTTGCAGTGGGAGGTAGGAAGTTACTTTAAAAATTGATATCTGTGCTTAAAACTGTGTGTCTGTTTCTGTCTCTATCCACAGGACTTTTCCCCTTCCCCCCACCTTTCACTTGCTTTGCACACACCACCCATTCTGTTCTGGGGAAAAACCCTTTGGAAGAGGGAACAATAGTGTCTTCTAAGCAATTCAGATAACTGCCTTTATTTCTGCTCGCAGAGTTAACCATAAAAAATGTTGAAATGGATTCTTTGGTGAATGCTGATTTCCTGATACAGTCACTCTCTTCGACTGAAAGCTCCTTCATTTTTGACTTTGCTGGTGTCTGAGCTCAGTAAACTTAATACAAGTTCATATTTAAATACTTGTCCTAAACTTTTACAAAAGCAGAAATTTAATGCTGACCCTTATTCTTTGATTATTTTTTTTCCCTTGTTCCTCTATAGTGGTGGTATTACAGCAAATTGTTTCCTCATGCTGTTATGGTTATTGGCTCTCACTGGTATATTGTATGCTTGCTGTTTACACTCCACAAATAGGGTTCTAATTTTTGCCATAGACATGTTACTGTGAGAACAGATAGGTTCTCTTTACAGTTTATCTACCTTGTGCATGTTTAAAATGTTGTTTTCATGTTTTACTAGTGGTAAGTCATCCTTTTGCCTGAGGGAGATTAGAAGGTGGAGGATTTGAGGATAAAGCTCTTGTAGTGTTGTTCTCTGAGCAGGTTTGGTTTGCCTTCATCTGACTTTGCATCTGCAGTTTCTCCTTCATTTGCACTGCCTGATTGCTTCCTAGCTTTGGAGAAAAACCAGAGGCCTTGCTCTGTCCAAGCTAGACTGTCAACCATAGGGTTTCTGTAAGATAGGGGCATGTACCACCCCTCATTGCTTCAGACCGTCTTTCTGGTGTGTGCTGTCCACATGAGCATTTCCTCTTGCACTTCCTAAACATCATGCTCCTCTCAGCTGAACCGTATGTATCCACTTGATACCTTTTATTCCAAATTAACAACTGCTTTTTTTTTTTTTAGTCAAGATTTTTGGGAAGAATGGTAATAGAAATGGTTGAGGGTGACTGATTTGGGGATTAACTTGTCTTTTGGTATAAACTTCCTCTGAGGATTTTGAGTAGTAATAGCAAGTATCAGAGCAGAGGCATTTAATTCAGGAAAATGTGGACAAACATGGATGTAAGAACTGTTGATGCGTCTACCTGCTCCTCTCTCCTTACATGCCCATAACTATTATTGCTTGTATGTTATTGGTATCTACTCTTTCTCATCTGCTTCCTGATTTTTATATAATTTCCCTCTCCTCCATTGCTGCACTTTCTGTGGTGATATCTGATCTCAGATGTTCTCTCAGCTTCACCTTTTTAAAACACTGTCTTCCTAAAGTTCCAAAAGAAGAGTTAAAATTGTCCCTATTGATGTCTCAGTCTCTCCAGAAGTACTGAATTTGTTTGTGCAAACGTGACCCTCAGTCTGGGCACAGAATTTAGAAGGATGAGGCCCCAAAATAAGTTTTGCCTTCTCTTGCAATATCAAGGCTGTTCACCAAGTACTATTTATCTGCTAACTCTTCCTAGAGTTTTTCTTTGTATGTGGTGGTGGTTTGTCACTTTGCACTAAGCAGGTAAGTTTTGTATGCTCTCAAAAGAGTGCTGATGACAAAATACAGGAACCAGTGATTTATTTCATCAGAGAGTTGTCTTATGTCAAGCTTACCTTGTATTCTGATATTTTCTTTTTTGGTGTTAGAAGACTTACAGAGCTCAAAGGAAGTTTTTGTAAGAAAATTTTGGTTGATTCCTCCTTAATGCAAGTCTTCCTTGCAACCAGTTTCTTGGTAGGGAGAATAAAAGTTCATACATACAGAAAGGGATTTATGTTTGAGCAATATTCTTGCATAATGTTTTCTAAGGGGATAGGGATGTGTGTGCATGTATGGCAGCTGTTGGAACTTTACTTGAATTGTTTCCTGTAGTCCCTCTGTGCCTATCTGTTTGCTTCATCACTCCTTTGTTAATTGCTTGAATCAAGACTGACTTCTAATGAGTGTAAAATCCTTGAAACCAACCCAAAAACAACTGATGAAAGAGGTCTCTAGGTTAGTCAAATCTATTAGCCCTCACGTATATTTTGATATGGAAATAAAACCCACACTTAGTACCCCACGATACCTTTTTACAGTGACACAGGAATACATGAAAAGGATAATAATGATCATGTGATTTTAATTTTCTTTACTAGTATGATCATTATTAGGAAGGTTACCTTGTCAATCTTAGCAGAAGTATTTTCTTAAGCTTTCTTGAAATAATTGTCTTGTTCTGATTTTGTTCTTTATAGCAAGTTAGCATTTTCCATGGGAAGCCTACAGGTGTGTCCCTAACAGTCAATGTGTGTGCTTCTAGTTTGAGGTTTCACAGCTGTTCTTGTGACCCCTGGGCTGCATGAGACTGGGACTCAGCAAGTGTCTCTGCACACTCAACAGACGTGGTCCTTAGTTTATAACAAATCACCCACAAAATCCCTCATAATAAGGAAGGCATCTATAATCTCAAATGCAGATTGTCAGGTCTGGAGAAAGCAAGTCTGAAAGATCAGTAGGGATTCTGGTCCCACAGAAATGTAACTGAAGTGCTTGTAGTAGGAGGTATAACAGAGTTTGTCAGTAGCTCCCACTCCTGAGCAACTTGGAGAACAGTATTGCCTCCTGATTTTTCAAAACCAGGAAAACATTCAGGGAATACATTGAAGCTTAATCTGAATTGAGAATATTCTGTTATATCAGCTAAGAAAGGTTGTCCCATTGTTGACCTAGGTGCTTTGCTCTTCATGCTGTCTCTTAAGGTTCATTAAATGTGGGAGTGAATGAGTTTCCTGTGAAAATCTTGAAACTGTTTCCCTGGTGTACTTATCTAAGAGCCACGTGTGCCTATTCAATAAAATCTGGTGCCTTTAGTAGCATGGAAGATAAAACATTAAACTTCAGCTGGAAGGAGTCCTTCACTTCCCTTTGGAGGAAACAGTATCATGAAGACTCATGCAAGACAGGACACTTGTCATACATTTCCCAACCTATACAGAATAACTGTATGAATGGCCACAGGGTAACAGACGTTTCATAAACCAAGTTATACAAATTCAGATTAACTACTTGCTTTTTTGTCTGTCTTTTGGGATAACTATTCCAACTAGTTTTCTCCTTCATATATGTTGAAGTTACTTAACAAAATACTAACTCTTACAACCAGATATAGCAATTTGACTTGTGGTTGTTTCATCTGAGTAACCTGCAAGTTCACTGTGTACTTATCAGACTATCACTGGGTAAGTAAAAAAAAAAGGTAAGACAACCCATTTAGATCATATTCAGGGCGAAGTGGTAGAAGAAAGGCAGATAATGACCTGCTATAATCTACTGAGTTACTAAATTGAAGCAAAGCCACAAGGTTGCTATCTTGAACTGTAAAAAGATAAATTTCCAATACATTCCATGGCATTCAAGGTTAAGTTTGTGCAAAACATGCCTGGTAACTAATTAGAACTTCACAAGGAGATTTTTGGCAAGATTCTGTGGGTTTCTGTGTCTGTGGGTTGCATACTCTTGTTCTCCTTGTCTAGCTAGGAGAAACTAGAGGGGAAGACGAAGAAGCATCTCTGTCTAAGAAAATGTAGGGCTTGCCTCAGACTGAAATTGGAATCTGAACTTGTAGAGGCTTATTCAGGAGCGTGTTCTCTGCTCATCTAGGAGGTCGTTTGCATTCTCCCCCTTTTCCCTCGCTGGGCTGTCTGCATTTGAGAACTCTAGATCAGCGCTCACATTCCATAAAAAAAAAAAACCAACAAAAAAACCCCCAGAAGAATACATCTTCTTCCTTTGATTTGAATATAGAATATATTTGAATATGGAGTTCAATCCCTTTGAGCAGTTGAATGTGGAGGCCATCATGTCAATTAGTAATTTAAAGGGCATGTACATGGCCAAGATTTAATTTTTTAAATAAATGCTTCACTTGTAAAGAGGTTTGTTTGCTGAAGTAAACACTGAAACAATTAGAGCACCTTTTTTAGTGGTAGTACGGCAGTATAATTTTTCTCTCCTCCTTTCGTCTCCTTACTCATCAAATTCAAACTCCACACTGGTGCTAAGAGTCAATAGAAGTGAAAGATCTGATACACTACCTTTTCCTATTCTTCACACATACCAGTCTCATCTCTTTCCCACTGGAAACAAACACCATGGGTTTATAATCTCTGCAGAAAAGCAAATAAAACTGTATTACTCTTTCCTGAACGGCAGTCTGTAACATACTGTTTTGACTCTGAATTTGTAACCACAAGTAATCTCTCACTTAACTTGTGAATATTCAGCACTGGAGGTGTATTTGCAAGACAAACCAATATGCCTTCTACGAGATGGTCAAGGTTTGTTGACTTAAAACTGAAGAACCTAGAGTTCGTTTCAAATTCAACACAATGGAGATCCATAGAGTCCTTCTGAGAAGGAACAGTTATTTGAAATGTCACCTTTCTTTCCTCTGTGCAACACTATGAAAGGCTAGTTTTCTCATTGTAGAAGATGCTTCAAGAGATTTTCTTTCCAAATATTTTTTTTCCACGTTTAGTGAATAAAACCCTAGAGAACAGACTTTCAGGACACAGATGGTGCCAGAAACAGCACTTGCTGGCTCAGCAGGAAGGTAGCTGTGAAGAGTTCCCACTTATCTTCTGTGGGCTTATTTCCTTATCGGTTTGTATGGAGCAGATAAACAGATACGGTGTTGATGAACTTCATAACAAAAAAGGTAGACTAAAAGCCCAGCCAGTGGAGTGTGAACTTGTTGAGTGAGCAGAAAAGCAAGAAAAACATTGTAAATGTCTATTTCTAGCTTTGTTGTGAGACTTACAGGTTGCTTTTGGGGATGGAAATGTGTGGGAAGGCTTAGATTTCTCTTCCAAAGGCAAAAGGATGTTACTAAATAGGGTTTGCTTTTCCTCACTTCTTCATGGAAATGAGAAAAGTCTTATGGTTATGCTGAGACCTCTAATGTTTTAGATTCTCCAAACAGAAGTAGTAATGGGACAGGATTTTTGGATCAGAGCAGCAATGTGAATGCAGGTTCTGCATTGAAATTCCTGCCAATGCAAGAAAATTTTGAGTTATCTCTACTCATCTTCGTATTGTATAAGACAACTTTCAGTTTCTTTTAAAAGAATTGAGACTGATTCTGATTGTGAGTAAATGTTAGTAAATCTTACAGTGCACATAACTGAGGATCTGTAGTAGATTGTGTTGCTGCTTTGACTAAAACTGCTTAACTGTGTGAGGTGGGTTGTTTGCTTATTGTGTGGTTTTTTAAAAATCTACGGATGCAGTGTAAAAACTCAATTTGCTGAACAGTTATGGTACAGCTTATTCTAGAATACCAAGGGTACTAAGAGAACGGGTGGGGAACTTGTGGATTTCAAGAAAGAAGAAAATCATAAAGCTGTTGTAATTAAGAATATACAAAGCAGATATTTCTCATAAAGTAAGATTCTAAGAGGAGATACAGTAAGATGCATTCTAGAAGAAAGATGAATCAACAGCAAAGAGGTTTAAAATGTATTGAAAGATAAGTTTTCACTGTGAGCTTCTTCCAAAAATCCTAACTTGATGTAGTACAGTCAAAATGTATAGCGATAAAAATGCTATGAGAAAGTTTGTGCATGCTTAGCAATCTACTGCTGCCTGCTAGGTGTGGGAATCTCTGGTAGGGATCTTTTTCTGTTTCCTTTTCAATGTGCTACATCAGACACTAAGTTATCCTTTTTGCCTGTTACTAATAGTCATACCAAGTGGGAGAATGGAGAACATCTGGTAATGACCATTACCTGTCAGTGATCACAAGGTCAACTTATCGCCTACAGTTCTAGTGTTGGCTATGTTTACCTACCATATGACTCCATAAGGGACAGTGTCAAAAGCCTTCTGAAGAGAGATTTCCCCTCCCTGATAGACTGCTAATTCTGTTATAATGAGAAACTGGAGAGATTTATCAAGAGTTATGCATCTCAAACCAAGGTTGAATTGTTGATCAGCTGCTTATTTCGGTTCCTAACTACAGGAGAGAGGTAGAGAAGTTCGTGAGGCAATGCAGAGCTCCTGGGCAGCGTTTTTTCCTCCTGGTCTTGGGTCTGTACTCAAGGGAACACAGGGGCTGCCTTTGTTCTTTTCTTGCCAAAGGGAAAAGATGATAGTTGCCGTTCTTTTCTGCTATCTGGCCTGGGCCTCATTCTCTGAATTAACTGTTTTTCCTGAGTTGTACATGTTTCCCACCATTTATCTGGGCTTAGCAGCAGGTGAGGCAATCTGATATAGGAAAGTGACCATGTCTGTGGCAGACCACCCAGTTTTGCCCTTAAGACAACATACTGGCTTATGTTGGGATTTTAACTGCCTGACTGAATTATAGGGGTGATATTTACAGGTGTATGGGAAGTAATAAACACCTTTTGCAGGTGTTTAAAATACAGGGTCCTTTGACAAACATGCAATAAGCATATTTGTCGCTTGGAATGATTTATTCATGAGTGTTGGCTACAGCAGTGCTGATAATCATCTTACAGTTGTTTAGAAACTGAGGAAAAAATCTATTTGGGAAAAATAATTTTCTTTCAGAATTGAAAAAAAATACAGCATTTTATTTAAATTGGGACCTTATTAAAAGGTAATGCTTTATCAAATGTCTGCCCCCATTTAAGAGTTCACATCCCAGATGCCCTCATTAAAGATACTTTGTGTTCTATTATAGTTGTAGACTTAGAAAAGCAGCATTGCATTAATCAATACAACTATTTTCTTGAGAGATCTTTTGTTCCAGTCGCTTAAGCAAGGAAAAGAGAAGTTAGAGGTGAGGTCAGGGCTCTGCTGTCCTGAGCACCTAGAGGTTATGGATGGTGATCTCCCAGCCACAAGAGCTAGACATAAGGTTAGTACTCTGTTTCAAATAACTGCTCAAAGACTCACCAGGTCAGAATTGGCTTGACTGACACAGTTTGTAGGTGTGAAAGTTGCAGCTCTTTTTCCAGGTGACCAAGGTGATAAGTTGAAGGAATGGGAACTGCAAGACTTTGAACTTGCAGTGCAGGAAATGTGTTGTTGGGTGCATGTTCAGGCAGCTGCTTCAACTTGTATGGTAGAGGCAGAAAGGTTTACTGTAGTTTTTAGAGAAGGTGCTAAAGTGTCACAGCTTTTTGACCAGAATATTAAGCAAGATGGAACAACTGCTGGTTTTTGTAAATGTGAGTAGTAAACTGCGGTGACTTCAGGGCATGGTTTGCAAGTTGTTGGTTAACTCTGTGGAGTTAAGCTGTTGAGGGGGCAAGACAAGGAGTGGAGGGAAGCATCAGCTGGGACCTGAGACTGTCTCTGATGTGAGTCACATAGCTTTGGTTCAGTGAGTTGTCCAGATCTGTGTTGGGAATGTGAACTGTTTTTGTCTGCAATGAGATGGAATGCCAAAGCACAGAAACTCAGTGAGTTTTAAGTGTTTAAGTGTGACCATTCCAACTAAGATGTGCATATTATATTTTCTGCCCAACATTCAACGAGAGAAATAGCAAAGTGAAGAGCTAAAAAAATGTTTCAGTCAAACTGTTTAATAGGTGCAGCCATTTGATCCAAACATTTTATGCCATCTAAATTTGTGCCATTGTCTTGTGACTAAGATGAGAAATATTCTGTCTTCATGACTAGTTTTTGATCTTGTAGGATAAAGCAAAGCATAACCTCCAATCCTGAACTCTTCTGAAATTTTGTAATACTTAAAACAACTGTTAGTGTGCAAGAATCTTGGCATTGTCACCATGAGTCTGCTGGGCACTGTTAAAACAATGTGTTGCTCATAAGCCTAGAATAATATGGTTACATGTTTACCCTGTCACTAAGAATGACTCCAAAACTTGAGAAATCTTAAGACATGCAAAACTTGTTTGCTTCAAAACAATTTTTTTGGGAAATCGGCCACCAAATCTTACTTTTTATTTGCAATTCTAGAAAGATGTCTGTGAAGACCTTTGTTCAGGAGCTCCATTGCTAAAGTGCTGCATCCATTAGCTATAGTTTTTACTATAAGGAGTCACTTTATTCACGGCTCAACCTCTTTATGCAACATTGTAACATGTCCTGTCAGATCTATTCAGTCTGGAAGGTACTTCAAGGAGGTCTACAGTTCAAGTGTCTGCTCAAAGCAAGGTGTGTATTGAATTCAAACCACATTGCTTAGGTCTTTGTCCAGTTCTGGAAACCTCTAGGAATGCAGTTTGCACAACCTTTCTGGGTGACTAGTTCTAAGGATTAATTATTTTATTAGTGAGAACTGTTTTCCTTATAGCTGGTGGGAACATCCGTAGCATAAACTTAAGCCTGTTGTCTCTTGTCCTCCCACTCTGCACCTCTGGGCAGAGACTTAGCCCATCTTCTCAGTGACCTCTAGAGCAGGCTGCTGCTGTACTTCCTTCAAAGTTGTTTATTCTTGGGCTCAACAAGTTCAGTTCCCTCAGACCCCCCTCACTGTAGAGGTGTTTCAGCCTCCAACCATCTTGGTGGCCCTTCACTGCATCAGTTCCAGATTCTTAATGTGCATCATTTACTGGAGATACCAAAACTGGATGCAATATCTACATGTGATTGATTACACTCTTTTATTCAGCATTCATTAACTTTCCTCCACCTATTGTGTGTGCTTCTGTTAATGTAGCCCAAGCTGATGTTGGCTTTTGCTGACAGGGTGCAGGCCCAGCTTATGTTCATCTTGCTGTATGTTCTTTTCAGCAGTGCAGCTCTCCAATCAGATAGTCCTTAACCTGTACCTATGTGGGGAGGCTTATTCCTTCCCCAGTCCAGGTCTTTGCATTTGTTCTTGTTGAATTTAATCAGGTTGCTTTTGGTCCATTCCTTTACCCTGCCTAGATCACTCTGGACGTCAGCCGTGCCATCTGGCATGCTGACTGTTCCCCTCAGTTTGGTCTCATTCCCAAACTTGAGAAGGCTGTGCTGCAACACCTCCTCCAGGTCATTGACAAAAATGTTAAGCATGACAGGCCCTGGGACAAACCACTTGTTTTGGCCTCCAGGTAGAATACCATCCTCTGCGCCCAGCTGTTATTCATTGCAGCATTAGTACTGGAAATTAGACTGTGTGAGGAATCTCTGCAAGTCTGCTACCTGCATACATACGAGGGGAAATGTGTTTGGGAATGGTACTGTGTCCCTGCAGATAGGACTTAGTCTACATGCTGTTGCTGGCTAAATTTCCTTAAATACAATGATAAAGTAATTCATTGTTCAAATCACTTTTAAGTGAGACAGCTTGTAAGGTAAATAAGCAACAGAAATATGCTGCTGTTTTCTTCATTTTAAATGTAACTGAATCATCTTGTTTCTCACTGGTACTCTTAGGAGCACAAACCCCCAAACTGTCGGGGGACTATTTGGTGGAAATTGTAGTTTCTGAAAACTCCATTTTGAAGGCAAGCTTGGTTAGCAAGTTATAATGAAAGTCCCAAAGCGTGTATTTGACCTATGAAAGAATATACTTTCTGGATTAAAAAATGTACTCTTGTCCCTGTCAAAGCTATTGATGCAGGCTTTCTGTGCCTTTGGCTTGTAAATTTTGTCGCTCCTAGGAATGTATTCATGCTGTGCGATATGTTGAATGTTGCTCACTCTAGTTTTTCTGTGAGATAAGGAATCAGTAGTTTTAACTGATCCTGGAGCTTCTGTGGAAGTGCTGATATTAGATGCTGGGAGTGTGGCCCAAAAATTCCTGGTGTAATTAGGTGTCACACCTTTCTGTTGCCATGTATGAAGCTGCTGGTAAAGCTACATGTTTTTATAAACAAAAGTTCTTCAAGTTTGTAAAACTGATGTCATTAAGAAGGTAGTTGCTCTTGTCCTGCTCTTGAAGTTTTGAAATAACTTCAGTTGCCTGCCTTGAAAGAAGATGTCACTATCAAGGATTATCTCTTCAGATTTACCATTTGGGTAATTTGAAAAGAACTGAAGGAAATGCATAAATGAATAGTTCCTGAGGCAACAACAGGAGAAATGTTATGAGCTCTTGTTTGTGGTGGACAAAGGAATAGGAAAAAAAAAACCCAACTTCAAGTGGTCTCAATGATTCTTTTTCTTAATCCACTTACTCAATTTGTGCACAAAATAGGTACGCTCAGCAACACTGGGTCAGAAGAAAGGGTTATGTGTAGTTTTTTATTCCACCTTTGAGCCTTGGGGTGGGTACAAGAATAAGGACAGTGAAAACTTACCAGAGCAATCTTCCTGACTTTCAGCATTTTATAGTCTTGTAACCTACTGACCTAGAAACGATGCCCTTGTATTTGGAAAATGCAAATTCACAGCTGCTGTGGACATCTTAAACCAGTGTAAATACATAGCATCCACAATATGCTGCACTGAAGAGATGCTTGGTTTTAGGGCATGTTCCAAGAAGAACCATCTCATCTCACTTCACGTGCTTTGAACTCCTATCTGTCTCCCAGCTCCTATATTGGAGAGAACAGTCAATAGTAGTAACTCCATGACTGTTTTCTGCCTCTTTGCTTTCCTTATTGTTTTAAAGAGCTTTATTTTTCAGCCATTTCCTGCCCCTACAAAGTTATTTGAGGGACTGGATCTGCACATAGTTGTCACTCATCTTGTTATTTCACTTTATGAAGGTAGTTGCTGCCTAAGACCTGTGTCTATGTCTTGGGTTTTGCTCCTTTTCTTAAAAAAAAAAACCAACCTCCACACCCCACCAGTGGAAAGCTAATGAGTGGAATGAGTTTTGCTGCATTTGTCTCGATCAGATGACATCTCTCTAATATTTTTTTTCTTTTTCTGACAGCCATGGGAAATATTGACACTATCAGTAGTACAGATCCTTTGCTGGGCTTACTGCTGGTTGCCAGGAAATGTTACATTTGAATCATATGTGCACCACATGTTGACCTAACTTTATGCAACTGACTCTGGTGTGGAGGGAGGGAAACAATGTGCTTATTTCTAAGGGGCTAGTTAGTTCCAGCCCAATTGACTCTATGAAGTAATACTAGTCAGCACATCTCTCCTAACACTGGTGTGTGTGGGGCTTTTTGTCTTGTTCACTAGACAAGCAGAAAGTGGCTTTCTCTGATGAGTAGATCTGCTGAGATTGTTGCAAGGGCTGTGATACTGCTACAAGCCTTCCACTTCATTATTTGTGCAAGCATACTTCTACACTTTATCTGTGATCTCCTTCCACTGTGGCTGTTTTGGTTGCAGTCCTGAACTTGGACGTTCAAGACTGAGGCTCCATCCATGCCTCTTTTAGCAGCTCATACTTGATTTTATCTAGTGCTACAGAGGAATCTTGAGTTATTTCTTATATGCCTGGGGAAAGGGATGACATGAGCTCAAGCTGCAGATTTTCCTGCAGAAAGAGGAAGACACATGATTGAGGCCAACAGTGAGTCACGGAATTACAGAATGGTAGAGGTTGGAAGAGACCTCTAGAGATGATCCAGTCCAACCCCCTGCTGAGGCAGGTTCACCTCGATCAGGTCACACAGGAATGTGTCCAGACAGATTTTGAAAACCTCTAGAGAAGGAGATGCCACAACCTCTCTGGGCAGCCTGTGCCAGGGTTCCATCACCCTCATAGTTAAGTTTTTTTCCTTGTATTTAAGTAGAACTTTTTGCATTCCAGGTTATGCCCATTACTCATAGTGCTGTTGCTGGACACTACAGAAAAATGTCTCTCCATCTTCCTGACATCTAAGCTTTAGGTACTTAAGTGATAAGATAACCTCTTCATCTTCTCTTTTATAGGCTAAATAGCCCCAGTTCCAGCAGCCTTTCCTTATAAGAAAGAAGCCCCAATCCCCTGATCATCTTTGTAGCCCTCTGCTGGACTCTCCAGAAGTTCCCTGTCTCTCTTGAGTTGGGCAGCCCAGAACTGGACATGGGAATCCAGAAGTGACCTTTCCAGGGCAGAGTAGATGGGAAGGAGAACCTCCCTTGGCCTACTGGCCACACTCTTCTTGATGCATCCCAGAATGTCATTGGCCTTCTTGGCCATGAGGGCACATTGCTGGTTCATGGTTAGTTTATTATCAACCAGGACTCCCAGGTCTCTCTCTGCAGAGCTGCTCTCCAACAGGTGAACTCCCAGCCTGTACTGGTGTATGGGGTTGTTTCTTCCCAGGTGCAGGACTCTGGACTTGCCCTTGTTGAATGAAGCTGTTGTGGCATTTCCCATTTTCTGGTATGAGTTTATGGGAAGGCAAGAGTTACCAACACAATCTGCATCTATTAGATACTGCCACTTCATCCAGCAGCTAGTGCTAGCTCCTGGAGGCTGGATGCTGTTGTGGTCTGATACTGGCCACTGGGTTGAGGCCTTGGAAAGCAGCAGTGAACACATGAAGAACAGGTGGGAGATCTTTAAGATGAAAGTGAACACCAACTGAGCCAAAAGCTGCTGAGCAGTGGGAAAAGAGATGAAGTTGTATTGATGCATTTCCTTTCAGAAGTTTTTGTGTTATTCTAAAGCCTGAAGCTCCTCTTGATCCTGTGTCTCAAATTGGTAGACAAATGCATGTGGGCAGTGAACGAAGGGAATGTAACTTGAAATAGCTCTCTTATTTTCAGATACTTTGGATGTTGTGGCAATTGAAGGAGGGAATGTGACTAAAAGGCATCAAAACCACCTCCAAGCACATGCCTTTTAGTGGAGCAAATGAGCAGAATTTTTAAAATATAATGCAAACACTCTGCAAACTCTAGTTCACCATTAACTTGGGGGAAGGAAAGATATATTAAAACTATCCTTGCAAACAGCTGCCTTGTTATAAAGCCTAATAGGAGATTGAATCTATGTGTAAGAAATGGATCCAAATCAACATTTCTTGAGACACCTTTTATTGGGTGTTGGTGTTTTTTTTTTGTTAGTCTTAGTAATAGAGTCAGGCTGTTATGTGAGCAGTAGATGGCTAGCTATTCATTCAACACTTTCACATATTTGCTCACATAGTTCCTTTACTGAACTCAGTTACCCAGTGTGAGTGCAAGCAGGAGGCCAACCTCAACTATGTGCTCCAAAGTGGAGGGTTATAATGATGTGCCAGCAGCTTGTAGGTTGATATTCCTCAGTCCTTTGCATTGGATGTGTAAATAAAGCTATAGCCTTCATCTGACTGTGTATAGCAGCTGCTGCCCTTTCGGATGTGGTCAGAGTTGCACAGCTGCTGTCAGTGTGTGCTGATGTCCTTATGTAGATTCAAGCAGATTCTTGCTCTGGGAAACTTTCAAATGCCACCCTCTTGGCATACCTTTCCTCTTCTTAGCATGTTGTTTTCTAGTACCTGTTTCTCTGTCCAAATGTGTGGAAATCTACAGGGACCGTTATACTGAAGTAATGTTTATTACATCCCAACAACAGGATTTCTATTTTTGGTGTGTGATTTTTGTTTTTGAGTATGGGACTTCTGTGGACCTCTAACATTGTAGGCAATGTATCACCTGTTCATTATCCCTAACTTTGTTTTGTGGGTATTGATTGTTGTGCTCAAATGGTTGCTGGTTTAGGTCTCTATTGCAAACTGAGATGACTTGTTAAGTAGTTGGAATGACTGCATAATTATCTTGCTGCCCCTCGATATCACCCTCTTGCCAACATTTAGTGATTAATATGTGTTATCATCCATCAGTAGGTTAGAGTTTCAAACCCCAGAGGCCTCTGTTCCTGGTGACATTCTTTTTTTTTTTTAAAAAACACGTAGTAGATGCAGTGCAATGGGGGGGGGAATACTGAAGACCTGAAGTGCCTTCATGTCTGAAACTGCAGTGGGAGTGGGACCTGTCATGTGGAGGGTGAGAGCTTGATATTTGCCTCTCAGAGTTCCTTCCAGTGACTTTCTCTGAAAACATTTTCGCAAAGTCAAGGGTTAGAATTTGAGTCAAAATTTCAGAAGGTTGGAAAGGTTGATGACTGATAAAACAGCTTTGAGAATGCCATTGATAAATACTTAACAGCACTAATATGATAAAAGTGCCAGCAATACTTATCCTGGGGATCCCTCACCAGAGAATGAAAAATGCAATTCTTATAGGAAGAGGAGTACAGCCCACAACAGTCTCACCTGGGTCTTCTGTCTCATTCCACCCACTGTGTCTTTCTGTGAGTCAAGTCGAAGTAGTGGAGTGAAAACACCCAAAAGGCTGAAAAGGCTAAAAGTGTAAAGCTCTCCCTGAGGACTCTTGTATCTCAAACTTCTCCGTCTGTTCCCTGGGTTGATGTTTAACATGATTTGGGTGGAGAGTTGAGGAACATATATCACTGTTTAGCATGTACCTCTTTTAGCTCGTTATTATACTTGGGTTTGTCAAAGAGACGTTAACTGTGATGTTATTACAGTAAATTGGGCAAAAGTTTCACTCCAGGCACCATGGCCTTGAAACTGTTTTGTAACTGTTTGTCTGCCTGATCCCATGATATACAGCCAAAACAGGACCGTCTTGCCTCCCCAAGGCTTCCTCCCTTGGCTGCTTCTCATGCTGATCTCTCAGGCCTCCACCTCCCAGGTCTGTATGTGATAGAAGTGAGCACTGGCAATTTAACCCTTTTTGTGCAATTACCACAGGACCTTTCTGACTCCAATGAGGTGTAGTGGACTACCTACATCTTTAGGAATGTACATAGATGGCTATACAGCAGACACGAATCTGTCTTAGCTATGCTTTGTATACAGCCCCCAGGCCTCTCAGATCTGCAGCTCTCAGGCTGTGAAAATCATTGTGGGATCTAGGAGGAGGGTGGAAGAACTACAACATGTATCAGGCAAGAATCTTATCTTTCACCTCCTCAGGAGTTGAGAGGAAAAAAAAAATCCATTATTACTGCTAAATGCTAGATACAAGTGCCCATGACTTCTACAGCTTTGCTACATGACTTAACTTCTAGTCTAAGCTGAGGTTCAGCCTATGTCTTTGGACTTTGTAGAAATACACGTATTGATCACTGTTTTTGAGGCTGTATATTATGAAGGTAACTTCTGTCTGCAAGAAAGAGGTAGGAGAGCTCTCAAAGTAGAGTCTATACCTGACTAATGAAATATGTTATCCTGCTCCAATGTGGAAGTGTGGTTTTAGTTACAAAATGGAAGTAAGCCTATGCAATGCTTTATTTCATCTTATCAAACTGTGATCTTGCACCTTCACTGGATATACTTGCAACTGCAGTTTGTGCCATGCTGCTTGGAGTTTGCACGTAATCCAGTCCTGCATCCTTCTGGGAAGCTGTTGTCTTTTGTAAAAGCAAAGACAGAAATGGCTTACTTCTTTTTTGAAGTAAGAATATTTGATTTGCTGAGATCATGTAGGTGTGAATTCTTATACCTGCACGTCAACAGTTCCCACTAATTTGGCGAAATCAACCTGTTTAGTGGCCCTTCCTCAGTTTGATTGTTCACATTTCTATTGTGAAACTGCTATTAATTTCTTCACCATTCAGACAGATAATACCTTAATGCAGCTTCACAGAAGTGAGCCAAGCAATTGGTCATTGAGATCGTAACGTGTAAAGTCTGTTAGAGCTGTAGCCTTCAGTATCCTTGGGCTGTACTGAGAGTTTTGCATCGCTCCCAGTCCTGTGTGGTGTGAACTTCGGAGCTTTTCAAAGTGCTGTCTCAGTGCATGTAGCATGTTAGATATTCATCTTTTGCTTGATAAAGAATGTACAACGTTGCCTTTTGCATTTGTTGCAGTGAGTTCGGTAGTTGATGGGAGCTTTACAAATGCAGAAGAAACCTTCTGGCCTTGAAATTAGGGAGGGAGCTCATCAGATCTATCTGGCCGTATATACATACTTTCCTATGCTTGAGGTAGTGGTAAATCTGAAAAACCGTTGCTGGCAATGCCAGCCTGCTGATGTAAAGATGCTTGGAGTTGACCCCAGGGTTCTGCAAGGCAAGAAATGTTGTCCTGTACCAAGGGGTAACAGGTTTCCAATGTCAGAGCACAGAGGTGCCTGAGGTGCTGCACTGCTAGGGATCACTGCTGCTCCTGGAAGTTGTCCTGTATAAGGAAGGGTCACTATGTGTATGTGTGTTCCTCAATGTGTTCCCAGACATGCGCTTGTGCAACATCTGTGTATATTCAAGTAATTTTAAGGCCTTGAAAAATACGTTTAATAAATGAGTGCCACTGGACCAACTAAAAGTGAAAAAGCACAGCTTTTGGCTTCCAGCAGAATTCGTCCCTTTGAGAGCAGGTGATACATGCTGTGTGAAATGACAGAGAGGAAGTGAAGTTACATGCTCTTTTCTGCACTGGCACAATTAACAGAAAATTGCATTTGAGGAGTAGATTGTAGAGTACACTGTAAGTAGTAGAGTGACAAATCTTTTAGCTGCAGTGGCATTTGATGCTTTTGCTCTTTGGATTTTTCATTTTAGTGGAAACAAACAAGAAATAATCAACAGCTGCTCCAGTGGTACTTGAATTCCTTCCTAGCATCCATGTGGTTGAAAACATGATCTCTGTAGCCTCCTTATGTTTAACTAAATTCAGTGGTTGGGTTTGGAACAGAAGAAGCTTCTATTTTGAAGGCAATAGAAAAGTTGTCTTTGGTCTCAGTGACGAATTTTTGGTGGGTAATGATAGAGTTAGCCTGTAATGTGTAAGAGTGGGCATGGCTGTCTTTTCTGTCGGAGAGCTGTGTGTGTGTGCAGGGAAACGTCTTAAAAAACTCTACTGGCTTCTGCAGCCTGTCAGCTTGGTTCACTATTGCTCATTTGAGTTGTGGCAAATGTGCTTTAGCTGTAGAAGTGAAGTTTGAAGTTTTTGAAAGTGTTGAAAAATAAATAATTCTCAAATATTTGCTGTGTTTAGGTCATAAGAGATTAAAACAAAGATACCAAGTTCCATACGAATTTTCTTTCCTTCAGGAGTTGGTAAATTTATAACTAAGTCAGGGATTATTTTAATAATAGATTTAAGGACAGTGACAGCATCACATTCAAATTGTGACTAACAAGTTAATTATACATACTGTGTATTAGTTCTGCTTTTTGACATTTTAAATGTGACAAAAATGTAGATTATAAAATGGGAGAATTAAAGTCTCTATCTGAATTCCAACATCTCATGCACAGTTACTTTAAAAAATGCATTTAAATAGATCTTCCCAGACTGTCACTCTGATACCAGATGGATAGTTCAAGGGCATTTCTGTAAGTCAGGAAAAGAAAATTTTACTATGATCTGAATCCCAAATTTTGTCCACAAAGAAGAAAACTTTAAAACCAAACTCACCACTGCTCACAAACAACCAACAAAGCCCCCTTCTCTGCTTGTCTTTAAACCTGCTAATAAACAATTTCATAACATTATCTGAAACAAACCAGTAGTGCTTGTCCATGAGCTATCTTCTCATTTGAAGCTCCTGCCTTCCTTCTTGCAAAGAATTTGGTGTTCACCAGCTCAGTTTCTCTGTGACCTGAAGTGAAACAAATAATAAACTTTCATTAGCTTACCTGTTTTCTAACCTTTCTGGTGTTGATATTAATAGGAAAGCAAGTCTAGGTGATGTATGCAGTTCTACTGCACTCTAGAAGGTTTGGTGTTTTATTTTTTTTTCCACAGCAGGCAACTTAGACTGTGGCTTCTAGGCTTTCTAACTGACTCAAATTATTGTGTGAGACTTCATACTTGAGGGCTTACAACCCCAAAATAGAACTCATAGCCTGTGAGCCAAGGTATTCTGCTTTTTGGTGGATAAGAGTGCTCTATAATTCTTACTTGGCTTTCACTTCAACTCACTGTTGGAGGAAGGTGCTTTCTTTTCCCTCTGTTGTCCAACTACAGCAGCTACATTTTTATGCTGTATTCCCTGGATGCTAAAACTTCCTGGGATTTGTAGGACATGCAGCTTTTCTGCAACTCTTGCTTCCATCAAAGGTGGGGGCAGAGGGAATCTCATTCTTGCCCTGTTAGTAGGGGAACCACATCTGGTCACACTGGTGCCAGGAAGATGTTTTATGAGCTTGAACTAAAGGGCTTTAGACTTGTGTGCGTGGATTTTCTAGTTCTTGTGCTATCCCAATGTCAAAAGTGTAGTACTTTCCAAATCACCTTTTAGCAGAAAGCTGGAGGATACCAAGCACTGCTGGTATGGTAACAATCTCTAAGGTGTATGTAGGATAAGGGGGATGGGGGGAATCTTAAACCTATGCTTTTTTTGGGAGTATGGTGAAATAGCAATTGGAACTATAGAATTGCAAGTCTGTATTCCACAAAAATACACAACTCTGTTTGGTGTCTCCTGTTCTTAATAAAACACAACTTACGGAAGCACCCTAGTTGCTTGTAGACATTAATACTTACAGACGGTGTTGTAAATATTACTTTAGACTTAATAGACTATTTCTTCACTAGCAACTTTGTGGATGCTTTCTATGAATTCGGTCTAAAATTCCCAATTCCAATTGTACATCATTTTATGGAAAACTGGAATTTAATTTCTTAAAAAAAATTCTGTATAACCAGAACTGCAAGAGAGGTTTATACTTTGCTGGTCAAGGTAGATATTCTTAATACAAAACCTTTTAAATTCTCTGCTAATCTTCACTGGGAATCTGTATGTTTGATATACATTAGCATATATACACGATGCACACAAGATCCTAAATTAAGGCTTGATACACATTGTGCTTGTCTTGTGAATACTCCGTCAGCTGTTTGTGGTGAATTAATAACATTCAATACAGGAGAGGGATATGATCATAAATAAGCTTACAGCTCTGAATTCCCTAATTCATAGAATGGTAGGGTTGGAAGGGATCTTTAGAGATCATCTAGTCCAACCCTCCTGCAGAAGGAAGTTCACCTAGATCGGGTCACACAGGAATGTGTCCAGACGGGTCTTGAAGACCTCCAAGGACAGAGACTCCACACCCTCCCTGAGCAGCCTGTGCCAGGGCTCCATCACTCTTACAGTGAAATAGTTTTTTCTTAAGCTTAAATGGAACTTTTTGTGTTACTATCAAGTCATACTGTCCTGGGATTTTGGAAGAATACCAGTTGAATTTGGGAAGTGGGGGAAAAAAAAATCAGCTCTAGAAATGCTTCGTACAGAACTTTTGTGTTAGATTGTATAGATTGCTTTTAGAACCTAATTCTAAGCAGGATTTCTCACAATTCTGCGTGTTACCTGTCTGTTCACAAAAAGCATGAGCAGCACTTCTTTATCCTTTTTAAGATCTGCCTTACCTTATTGTGTTCATAAAACCACTTTTCTCATCCCATGGGTTAACTACCTACCCATCAGCTGGTTGTAACTGATTTCTAATGATCAGCATGTTATGTGATGCTTGTAGTTTCTCTTGCTAGGGTATGGCAATATCTGAACTGAGGTAATTACTGTATTAATGTGTATTAACCTCTCTTCTGCTTTTTTTTTTTACTAGAATTGAATTATTGTCATAGCTGTCTCTTGCATGCTTCTTGTGGCTTTGGCATATCTGAGAGCATATCTTGAGGAAGTGTTGCTTTTCATTTCCTTCTGAGAGTGATCCAGATGTAACAATGCTGTCTAAGGAAATCCTGCCGCTTGACTCTGGCTGCAGCTGTAAGGGGGTCATTAACATAGGTTTTTCTCCTTTCTGTTGCTCTGTGCAATTGTTGAAGCTGTTTTCACTGTTGTATATCTGTTAAGCAGTCCATCTCAAGGCAATGCATCAGTGAGAAAAGACTTTTACTCCTGGGAGTGAGAAGACAAAAAATTGGGAAGTAACTGGGGAGAATTAAAACACGTATTTTCTGCCTTTCTGTTTTCTTGGGACGTAGAATATACATGCACTCAAAAGTTACTATATATATAAATGTTAAATTTTCTTACTCCTAATGGTTACTTCATCAAAATAATCACCAAGTACTGTCACCAAAATAGATTATGTTTTGCAGATTTTCATAGCTTCTTCTACAATACTCAAGTGATATCTCTGCTTTGTAACCTGTGATACTTCATTACAAAGGTCACCCACATCATCCTCCTCTAGTCTCTGGGCTGTGCTGTAGCTACTGGGACTTGCTAGAGTGCAGAGTTGTGGTTTGCATCTTACAGGAGTCCTCCAGTTGGGTCTTGAGGCATGCAACTCTTCCAGACAGAGAGGTTCCCTGGGTTCGACTGAGGCTGAGATGTTCCTAGAGTGCAAATGCTGTATTTTGTGTGATCTGGATTGGGAGACTGCCCAGTTGGCTACACCCCACGTCCCTCCCTCAGCAACGGCCCAAAATAAACATTGCACAAATCGTGTATCCCTCAAACAAGCTATCAGTGAAAATTGCTGTACTTCCACTAAGATTAAGACTAATCAAAGAGACCAGTGATTGTGGGGCTTGGTCTTTGCTTAGAGTTTGTTCTAATGAAGCCTTTGCTGCCCCATGAAGGAAGGGAAAGAATATGAAGTGACACAGCTTACAAAAACTTTACCACTAATTGCTTTTTATGTTCTTCTGCTACACCATGATCTCTCTTGGTCTCATTTATTTTGGTGGAAAGCCCTTCTGGTGAAGATGAAAGTAAGGCTAAGTAAGTAGGGGACATTAAGTTTTTTACTGTGGAGTGAAACAAAACCTCTATGGTAAATATACTTTAAATTTGTCACTAGAGAGCAAATATTTTGGGGAAAAAGTGAATTTAAATCAGTGGATTCCTGTGTGGCTCTAATTAGTTTAAGAGGGAAAAGAGTTTGTCGTGGAAACATATACAGTTTCATTTTATGAAGTCTAGTTTACTGTGTGAATAATTCCTTATAAATATAGCTAGTGATTTAAGAGATGACTCATTAATGGCTTAAAAGCAGTATAGTAAAAATGAAAGTTGGTTGTGTGTGAGAGCTATTTTTATGCGTGATGTAGGGTTTTTTTAAAAGTTATTTTGGGAGTTAACTTTCAGCGGAATCCTTCTGAGCCCTGTCTATGGTGTAACTGTGATTGCCTACCTTGCTGATTTTCTCTGTGCCTTTAATGCAGTAGCAGTAAATGGGAAATGTTGGTGCTAGGACAGTGAAGTATGGACAAATGCACAGCCCAACGGAAGGGCTAGAATGAAACTAGTCCCAAAATTATAATGTCTTCTGTTATTTGTCGCAGTCCTGGATCGTATCTTGTTACGATATTGAAGCTATGATTAAAAGACAGTATAATTCTAACTTCTTGCATGTCATCTCAATGAGTGAAGTTGTTGCCTTCCCTTAACACATATAGTTTTTCTTCCCTTTGTTTCAGTGATCCTTGGCTGACCAATTCCATGATATGCAGGAGAATTTCTCTCTTTGATCATTGGTAGTAATCTTAACAAGAACAAAAAGCTCAGCTTTCAATTAAGTTTGAAGTGTTAAAGATCTGCATCTGTTCTTATTTTCTGTAATACCCGTTCTTGAGAGTGAGACTTCTTTTTGTGATTAGTTATGTAAATCACTCTGTTTTATTTGGCACTTTGCAGAGAGTATTGGACTTAAAAGCAGTATACATAACTTGTAAAATTGACATCAGTATAGGAACTAAGTTGCACTGATTAAGAAATTAGTGCATTTAGATTTCAGAGGAGTGTTGTTACCTGTTCTTCTATAAAGGCTTGTCTAAACATAGAGTTGTAGGATAAACAATTAATGGAAGATGAGTTCTGCACTCCAGCAATGCATCTCTTATGAATATGGTTGCCTTCGCATCTTCCAATTAGCAGAACTTAATTCTAAAGATAGGCATTTGGGCTGGGCCTAAAGTAACAGGAACTCCAAATTCAGTGACTCGTGGGAGGTTCTAAACCAGTCTACTTTTTCTCAGCTGTCCTCTTCATGTGTGTATGTATAATCAGGTCTTGTAATCCATAGCATTTTTCTATTATCTAAAAAAATGTAGATGGTTTTGGGTGAAACTTCTGTCAGACCCTCTGCTAATCTGAAAAAGAACCCAATCATATTTTCAGAACACTTCCAATGAACATTTGGGGAATTAACTGAAGTTTAAAAAAACCCCACACTTGCCTTGTATAACATGCCAATATTTTACTGCTGTTAGATAAGAAACACTGATTTATAAGCAAGCTATTGACTTGTGGGATGCACAATCCATTTGACATGATTTTTACAGATGCCACTGAGAAGTTTTAGTACATTTTGTATTAAGACAGTTCTTTTAAATATTTGCTTTCTTTTTCTAGGCAAATTATTTCAGAATTTGCTTTTCAATATGCGTAATAGTTTGAGACAAAGTGGAAAACTTAACAACTGTGACCGTAACCTTGATGCTTTCAATTTTGTGCAACTATAGTTTTCGTCTTTCGTTTTGTTCACTTTCCTTCTGGTTTTCCCTTTTTGCTGCTGCTTTTCTTCACTGAATTTCAACTGTTCTTCCTAGTCTCTTTCCTGGCAGAGTTGCAGCACTGACCAACTTGACTCCTGTGTACAAACCCCCTTCCTCAAGGGAGTCTCAAGGGTGGGTAGAGCTAGGGGGGTAGTAGTGATGGTAGGCTTTGTTGCTGGCAGGGGGTAAGTGTGAGGTTGGAACTAAGTGTTAAAGGTGTCCTAGGGTGAGATGACTTGTGCCTTACACGGCTGGGAAAGGTGGAGAGAGAAGGGGAAAGATAACCCCATGCAATACTTGATGTTTGTTAGTGAACATGGAGCAATGCAATTTGTAGCTGCTTGAGCTTGGAGGGCATGTTATCCATGCCCTTCACTTCTGGATTGTGGGTTTTAGCTGGGCATTTTTTCAGAAGTAGGACATACAAAAGCAAAAGAGATGGATTTCAAACTGCAGCTGTGTGGTTGCTCACAAAGCAGCAATGCTGAACTATATTGAAATGTAACCTGTGGTTTGTGCTAACCAGCTGAGTAATGACATAGGAATACCATTACATTTCAGTATCTCAGGGGAGAAGCAGTAGTGTGGGGATTAAGCCTATATCCCACTAGGTTTAAACAGACACAGAAATATCTTGTAAATGTTTTTTTTTTGGATTGTTCTGGTTTCCTTTATTCTTTTAACAGCATGTTTTGTGTGTTCTCTATGAGCAAGTGTTGAAACTGAGGTGATGTTAGGCAAATATCTATTCCTATGGAAAATTGAAGGGGTTTATGTTGCTCAGGAGTTTATTTACTAATGCAGTCAAAGAGGAGGTACAAATATCTCCCAATTTCCCTACCCTTGTGTTAGGAACAATAACTTTACATGTTGATTCCTGCTCTATCCCTATTTACCATCCTAGCAGTACCACATTGTGCAGGTAAGTCACAGCTGACAAGGCCCAATGAAGTTATTAAACAACACTGTCATTCTGGTAACCCTTTAGAGCCATGTCTGTTCACATCTTGTGCTGTGCACTTCTGCCTTTCAACCTGTTTCCTGGCTGACCTTGTCTTTCCCGATCTTTGGATGTATAGCACATACACAAGTAGAAAATTCAAGTAAATTGGCTAGTTGTATTTGTTTCTTCAAAATTCTTTCTTCCGATTTCACAGAATCATAGAATGGTAGGGGTTGGAAGGGACCTTTAGAGATCATCTAGTCCAGTCCTCGTAACAGCAAACAATTACTTCCATTAGGGTTCTGGAGAACATGTGGCAGCCAATCTTTTTTAGCTGCTAACTTGACCTTTGTGTTAAGAGCGAACAGAGTATATCATGGGCTATTAACCATTATCTACTCTCATAGTTCTGTTCCTTGCAAACATGTGGAGGATGGTGCTAAACGGTAAGGTTTCTTGGTGGCATAGGCACTGACATTGGAAACCCTTTAAATACCCTTAGGTAGAATGCTGTTCTAGCTTGTATCTTTGTCCTGCTTTGTACTTGTGTTTATTGACACGTTTCATGTGGCTTAGTGCTTCATAGCTGTTCTGTGCATTTATATATGGCATATCTTCCAAATCAACCACTGAGTGTTTGTCTGTCTGACTTTGCCTCTGGCCAAAGGATTTGTTTAACTGCTTGGAGATAGCCTAAGCACACCCCGTTTGGCACCCTTATGCCACTAGAATGGAGGAAGAATTAATTAATATTCACTTTTTAGTACTTTCATAGTAGCCTGGTGCACTTTTAGTCTTTATCTTCCTCACTGCATAGCTTAGGTAAGTGTAAGGACACTCAGTGAGTCTGACAGTGCTGCACAGTAAACAAAATCACTTGAAACTATTTAAGTTATTTTGCAAATAAAAGGCCCTTACTAGTGAGAAATGTAGCAAATTTGCCTGGGAGAGTGATTAGAGATGGTTGCAGGCATATAGATATTACTTGAAAGTAGAAGGTTAAACACTGTATTGGTAAAACCTTTGTTATTTGGTAACTATTGCTATTAACAAGTAAGAACTTCCAGATAAAGCATGACTTGATGGTATCGGGCACTGTGGTCTAGCTTTGGAAGTGTTAAATAATATTAGAAATGGTGGCCAAGATAAGACTTCTTGCTTTCCTCTAGATGACTCTGTACAGACTTTCATGCACAGATGAAAGATTTTTCTGGGTTTTTTAACAGCTGATGCTAGAGGTACTGAAAACTTTGAAAACCAGTGATATGTGGAATCTAAAATAGAAAACAAATGAGGAATGCAAGGCTCTTTAAAAGGCTTCAGCTTTTTTTAAAAAAATTTTTGCAGACTCTTTATCGTTCTTGTCTGTCTTAAAATATTGACTTTTCACTCAAAAGGAAATAATTTAGTCAGCTTGCTTTCAGTTTATACTGCTCCAGCCCTCTTACGCTGTTTCAGAATTTTGTGTCCTATGAAGTAGTTTCCTTCTCAGTTTGTTTCTATTGGAGTAGCCTTGTGTTCCAGGGCTGCTTTGAGAGCACTGGCAGTGCCCCAGTGAGTCAACGAGTAGAACTGAAACAGTCCCATGTGATGATTCACAAACCAGGTTCAGATTCATCTATCTGTATATAAGCATGTGCTTGTCTACCTTGTTTTTCGTGTAAACTGCTGAGGCAGTGAAAGTGCTTTCTAGGCATGTGGCCTTGACACACAACACTAAAAATAGGGCAGTTTGACATCACTACAAACTCCCAGGCTTCCTAGTTGTCTAAAATATGCTTGCCTATTTAAGCCAATATTCGAATGGGCATGCTTTATTCTGAATGTGAGTAAATACTCTAAAGTACTCAGGTGTTCTGGATTGGTTTTTTTGTCTTCATCCCTAATATGTAGTGATCCTGAACCTATTTCTTCAATATACAAACTAAATTACGTATCATATCTGGTCATAATGCTCTTGGTAACTTTTTATAATCTCACTGGGAGGGAACAGAGGTGGATTTCAGTCTCTCTGGGGCAACTGTGCATGCACTTCTTGATGATGATGCTTTTCTGGATATTTAAAGCACTGTTACTCCTCATTGTCTCAGTTACTGTAACTGCTTTAGATGCAGCTGAAACCTTGTTAGAAGAATAATCACTTATTAGCCAAAGCTTGTCTATTTGTGTGATTGTGCTATTGTCACCTCTTTCTTACAAAAGAGCTGAACTAGTGAAGAGCTCAAAAGCATTCAGCAATTTTTGGCTGGTGTGACATTGTGTGCATCACAGGAAGGTTGCCATAGCCCTCTCGGATGCGTTCCTCCAAACTTGGACTTTTTGCTGTGTTACCAAATGACATTTCTTCTGGTTGTGAGGAAGCAATTCTCTCAAAATACAGCCCAGGACTGATTTAATTACAAAGCCACATTGGAGCCTGAACCAGAATGGTGGTCCACTGCGCTCAGAGTGGGAAGGGGGATGTTTGGAACTGTATGAGGACTGAAGGAAGGGGAAGGGAAGAGAGATTTATTTTAACTAAGTGTAAGCTTTATTTGGCTTCCTTCCTTCCTTCGCCCCCTGCTTTACCTTTACGGTAAGAGCATACAAGGGTCTATGTGGTCTATGTGGAATGGATGTTTTTGCCTCAAATGGTCCCCAGGGTGTCTGTGACACATGGTGTGGCAGTGGGGTCTGGAGGACATAGACATGGGTAGGCATCGGGCAGAGGCGTGTGCTGGAGCTGTGGCCCAGTCTCCTGAGGAGGCCCAAGGAGCTAAGTCAAGACTTGGCGTATGACCCTCAGCCCAAGGGGAGAGGAAACGTAGCAGTCCAGCAGCAGTGAAACACTGAAGGCAGCGGAAACATGGTGTGTGGGAAGGGAGCCAGACTCAGCAGCAGCATCCTTGGGTCAGGGTCAGGCCATGAAAGCACAGGAAGATGAGTACAAGCCCTGGTTTTTGGCAGCGCAGGACTTCATTTTGCTAGGTTGGGGCTGTTGCTGCTGCTGAGAGCGATGGTGGGGAATTTTATCATCTCCTTGTGTTGCCTAAATCTTCAACGTCTTGTTTCCTTGGTGCAGCTGTAGCCTGTTTACTGTTCAGCAGATCCATTGCTGAGGTGGAGAAATTCCCTGTGCCCCTTCTCTGTCCACTCTCTTGTATACATCTGCAGATTTCATGTCCCTTATGCTTCTCTTTTGCAGATGGTATGACTGCAAGTCTTTTTGATTGTTTCTTGGAGATTATATTTTGTGGGCTTTGAAGGGCTCTCACTCCTGTGCTGCAGATGCCTTCAAAGCAGTTTGTGAGGTGGCACATGGTGAGCAACCAGGGCTGTGAGGAAAGACCTGATACAGCTAGCCAGGGAGTAGGAAGAGCTGTGGCAGGTTCAGTGCTGGGAAATAGCATCTGCAGGGAGTTGTGTCTCTCTGCAAATGTAATCTATCTTATTCCAAACCGATTGCCCCTGCAAAAAGAGTAGCTCTCAGTACTTGTGCTATATCCTGCCTTATACCAACCATTACTGTTGCACAGGATTCTTTGACACCTATATCAAACTCTTGAGGGAATTTCACTTTAAAATAATCCAAGATCCTTGAGAAAATGAATGTTTAGCCTCTATACTTCATCATTCTCTATTGCTTTAGAAGCGGAACTGAGGAGTTTGCAAGCTGCGCTTAGTTTCCCTCCCAGCTTGAGCCACCATAAAGTATGAGTTACACAGCATTAAAAGACAGAGACCAGGCTGTAAAGCAGTCCAAATTAAGCTGTGCATTTCTAAATCATGAATAATTGTGAAAACCCTGTTGTACTGAAGAAACCCATGTCCCTGTCTTGGCATTTTGAATCGGATGCAGAAACAGTGTATGACTGGGACAAAGAAAAAAGGAAGAACGTGACTTGTGGTGCATGAGAATATATATATATATTTTTTTTTTTTTTACTGCACTGTTTCATAGCTTGTAAGATGCAATCTAAAAGGAGAAGAAACAGAGCTTAAAAAAAAAAAAAAAACCAAAAAAAAGAAAAATAAGTAATGTATGGGTGCAAAAGGACTTCCTGTATTGGGAGCCAACAGATTGACAACCTTGCTGGAGTGTCTGCACAAGCACTTTGTAAGTGGTGGTATGGCTCACTTGGTGAGACTTGGCACCAGCTGCCCGCTTCAGCTGCTTGCCCCAAGGTCATCATCTGCCATGGCTCTTGGCATCAGCTGGAGCTGTGGTGCATAGGATGGTGGGCAGCTGTCAGTGGAGCTGCAGGCGCATGTCTGGCTTCCACCTCTGACTTGGTTCCCTCCTCTCTTTTGATTGTAAGGCGGCCTCTCCTGTTTTGCTGCCTACGTGCCCCCTGGCCACTTCACTCTGGAGGTGCATGGGCAAAATGAAGCTGTGCCTGCTGTGGCTGCCACTGCCAGGAGGCCGTGCGTGGGAAGCCTTGAGGTCTGCTTTAGTGCTCGTGTGCTGCGAGTGTAGCCATGGACAAATGTTGCAGAGCATGAGCTCATTTTCATGACACTTCACACAGCTGCACAAGGCTCAACTGCTGTAGCTTGGCCAGCTTTGTGGTCTTTCTAGCTTTTCTGGGGGAGTTATTGTTGTAAACAGGCATGTGCTTCACATATATGGGTTTGGTGCTGGTGTCTCTAATGAGGGAAGAACATTACACGCTACATCAGTAATGTGCATTGCAGTCGTTATACAGATGGCCGTAGCCTCACGTGGTCTGCTTCATACCAGATTTACAACTGCGTATTCATTATTAGACTTGGAGCTGTGTGTGAGTGGTTTTTTGTGTAGTTGCCTGTGTATTTAAAGGTTACACAGAGACAATTCTTCTTGTTAGTGCCTACTAGAGAGCAGCTTTCTATATCTAGCAGCTGACACTTGTATACTTGAATTATTTTTTCAATTACTGTGGAGCTTTCTGTTTCTAAAGTCAAATAAGTAAGATTGGACCCATTTTGGGGTATCTGGAATATTGTTTTTTTCTGCCGAGAAGGCCAGAGATGCCAAGTTCTTCTGCTGGCTTGTCCTGGCTTAAGGAATTTAACTTTTAACATCCAAGTTGGAAAATATGCATCTTTTCTTGATCTGATAGTTTGGTGGTTTGTAACCACTGTTACAGCACAACTTGCATGGGATAGTTTAGAAGCATACACAATGGAACGTTTATTCGGCTTTTATTATTATTGGCCGCTGTGAAGAGGTGATTGTATTTTAGATGAGAAAACATAACATTTCATCCTCTCCATGCGTAATTTACCCATTGGAATTTTGTAATTACGGTTTTGGTTAAACTTGCAGTTGGTAATTCCAGAACTTGAAAGTTTAATTGAACGGTTTATAGTGACCAATGTCTGTGCTTTCCTCATGGTGTAACAAATGAAGATCGTTTCCTGCCTGATAGGCTCATATCACTTCTTGGAGGTGATGAGCTGGTCATGTGTGCTTACATATTGTAGTTAAATCTTTTTCTAGCTTTAAAGCTAGAATTGCAAGTTTTTCCTCAAACTTTTCAAAACAAATTTGATAGTAACTTTATTTTTCAAAGCTTATTGTAGTTAAGTATAAGTGATTTTTGTAGTCTCTGCTAGCATCTCTCAATGCATCTGTTACAAACTCAGGTTGTGTTCTGTTGCACTCAGGGCATGGTCACGAGTGGTGAGGTGTTCTCATGGCATCACTGGCTGTGCTGCTGTGGTCCAAGTGCTAAGCCTTTCATGGTCAGTTCCCATTGCCATATTTATAGACTCTTTTAACACTAGATTTTTAATCATTTAATTTAAATGCAAAGAAAAAGATAAGCCAACCTTCAAACACCTACTCCAAACCTCTGCTATCCTTTACTATTCACAGCTGCAATAAACTCCACGTAACCTTAGCATTTAGCAGAGCTAGAGCTTTGTTTTCCCTATTTCTTCAAATCACTGCATACCTAATTGATGTTTTTTCTACAGCACTTCATCTCCATGTAAGAGCACAAGAAAAAGTAGATTTTTGAAAATCCAAACGGGACAAAAATGTCTAACTTCTTGTAACGTTGCTTTTTTCCTTATATACTTTGTATTTCAACTTGCAAGGGTGTTTACACAGACGTTTTCATGAACCTGTCTACCCCCTAGTATGTGAACTGTGTAATGGATGATAATGTTTTGTGCCTATGCATTCACATACAGATAATTATTAATAAATCATGTGCTGCTTTATGTACCAGTTTTTGTCTTTTAATGCTGCATAACTTGCACACTACAGTTGTCTCAAACTGGGAATGAAACTAAGGAGCTTGCAGACACCTTAGCACTATTTCTAAAGCAATAGAGAATGAAGAAGTGCAGCATCTAAACATTCACTTTCTAAAGCTTCTTGGATGATTTTAAAGTGAAATTTATTGAAGGATTTGATGGATATAGACTTACTTTGAATCAGCTGCTGATACGTCAAGTTATATTTGTAGAGACAAGAGTTTTAGCAGATGATATTTTTGTGCTGAGAGGAATGGTTTTGTAGGTATTTTCCTTCGCTTCACACTGCTATCTCAAAGGAGGTGAACATTCTTCTCTCAGCTTGTCCTATCACATTAGTCTCTTTAACCAAGTGTCTCTGAAGCCTTGGGTTTGCTTTTCATGTATCATTGTAAGTAGTATGTAGACCTCTGAGTACATCTCCAGCAGGAGAAGTAAAACACAACTAAAACTTGACCTCAAAGGAAGACCTGAAGGTCATTAAGTGTTTCCACTGTCTTCTGTGAGGATGAAAGTCTTCAAGTGTCTAAAATGTTTTCAAATTTGTGGTAGACAAATGGTAGAAGATTGAACAAATGTAAAATCTGTGGTGGTATGTATATCTCTAGTGGTGATGTGTCTTAAAAGTCTTTCATACCTTAAAAAATCACCAGTGATAGAGAATCAAGCATGATTCTGAAATTAATGAAGAATAGCTGATTGTACTTTATGCTGGGTGAAATTACTTGTTTAGGTCTAGAATAGCTGTGGTGATGGTGATTCATACAGCTGTCTGCAGACTTTAAGGGAGAAGGGATATCATACCGAAAATCAAAACCAGCTTCAGTCAAGGATTTAATTCATCAGTCTTGGGTCTGAAGCCAGGTAGCTGTGGCTGTCATGAGACAAGTTCTAGATCTGGTCTTCCAACTGCAGTTTTACTATGGAGGGAGCAGTGATGGTTGGATTGATTGGACTTTAGTGGATACAAAAGGTCATGAAAAGCACTTGAAAAGCACATGAAAAGCACATCGAAGTCAATGCTCTTTTCATGCAACTTTCAGCGTGTCCTTATTGACATTGTCCTCTTTGAAGTATGCAGAGATGGGGGAATACTGCAGATGTCACAATATTACGTGAAGGGGACACACGCACAGGATGTGTACATGAACAAAGTACAGGGTTGAGGTCTCAGCATACAGGGTTTTTGTGTCTCATGGTGAGGTGAATCTCGCCAGTGTGTGGGGCTACTCTACATCCTTTTTTAAATTAGTTATTCTTGGTGTTTTTATCACATTGTAGAACTTTCCCTTGTAGACGTGCTCTTAACTACTGATGTGAGTGCTCTCTTTTCCCACTTAGGCTAAGGAGTACTTAATTATGAATAACTTAATTATGAATAAATACAGCTTGAGCTGTATTTATCAAATAGACCTATGACACAATGCTGAATTCAGAGAACAATATTCCATATGCCCTACCAGACTTTGAGATGTCATGTTTTAAATGAGCCAATCACAAGTACAGAGAACATGATTCATCTTACACTAATGCTCACAAAGTTTTGAGATGTGTATGCTGTGCACACATCCCACAACCTTATATTTTTATGCCTGAACCACCTTCTCTCATCAGCTTGCTTTTCCATGTTCCGAGTCCTGCTATCCTGCAAGTGGGTGAGATATGAATGCATATGTTTAATAAGTTGTGTGTATATATGTATATATACCCAGAAATATGTGTTAACAAATACCTAAACTATTGAAAAAAAAAAAAAAAGTAGCAGTCAGCTGCATGTATTCAAGCACAAGCAGCTGTAAATATACATCTATAGCAGTGGTAGTGAAGACCTAAGCAGGAGTGTAGAAAGAAGTGAGAGGCTCGATCGCCTTTGTGAATGAACCTTTTAAAGGATCTTGGGGATGGATTTGCAAAGACTTTTATGTCTGTCCACTGCAGAAACCAGCTCGAGTATGTTTCTAAGAGATTTCTAGGAGAATGTACTAACATTGGTAATATGACAATTATATCTGAACTTACGAAGTATTTCTATCTTCATTCACACATGGTACAAGTGGAGGTAAGCAAACAACTATATTTATTTTCTTCTTATTAAGGCCTACTTCTAGCATTTCTCTTGTGATAAAAATCCGGCTGAAGGCACCTTAAAGAGAAACAGATGAGGAAGCGGGTAATGCTTATTTGTTGGCTTTTTAAAATTAAGAATTATTATTTATGTAACAGTCACAGATGTAGTCAAAGCACAGATAAATCAGGCTTCCTTTTTCCCCAAATCTGGACAAAGATCTCTGGAGTTACCGTTTCCTGATATTTTGTCTAAAGGTATAAAAATATCACAAGCACTGAAGACTTTAATGGCAACTTTAAGGCAGCCAAAACAGCGAGGAACATGATCTCATACAGACATCTTTGTTTAGAGGCTCAAGTTCTCTATTAGTGGCATGTGAGCATTTCTCCATTTCTTTTTCTAGCTAGATATTAAAAAAAGGCTTATTGAGCTAACTTTACTTTTTTCACTTGGGTTGGAGGGCGGGGAGGAAAGAGGGAGTGATTTCCCTTCCCAAAAGCCCATTTGAGTTGTTTATTATTGCTTGATTGTCTCATACTATCCCTGCAAGTACTATCTCTTGTTGATCTTGTAAATGTACTGAGGAAGAAGTTCTAGACAAGACTCACAGAAGGAAAACAAACATAAACAAAAAAGCCCATTACAGTAAGTATTGATGTGAGTTTAAGGGAATGATTGCCAGAGTGGAGTGAGCAGTTCGTTCATCAGTCACCAGAAAGGCTGGTCTTTTTTTTCCCATCTAGAAATAGGTTGCTGCCATTTGTGTGTGTCCATCCCTGTGATGACTCTTGTGAAAGGGGCAAGAAAAAAAATCAACAGACAAAACTGAAAGTGAAATCTCTGAGCACACAGAAAGGGATGTAAAATGAACACCTTTTATGAATTTAAACTCAGGAGACTTCAATTAACTGAAATTGCATACCAAAGACTGTATCCAAATTGCTTCTAGGAGAAAAAAGGAGGGTTCAAGCTAATTTTTAGAAGTTTCTTATGATAACATCTAGTGTGCACCTGAGAAGCTGCTCTGTAATAGCCACTACTGATCCAGGTTAAGGAATGCCCCGAGTTGTATTGGTGGGAGACAATACAAAGAACAAATCTGATAGGTATCCTTGTCATCACTTATTTGTATTTTTAGAAGCATTAACCCTGAGGTGGTTCCTTTATCATAATGGAAAGTATGGGAGCTCTTATTAAACATAAAAAGGGTACACCCTCTGCATGTTGTAGTGTGCAGAGAAAAAGCATATCTGTCTTTATTATGCTTTTGCTCCTGAACCCTTTAGAACCCAGGCTGGAAGGTGACAAAGGGAATGTCTGAGCTCTTCCCCCCACCCCTTCTTCTATGAAAAGCTAATAGCATCATCAAAATATATTTAACTATCTGCCCCTTTCTTGTAAAGGCTCACCATTGCGGATAGGGTTACATGCAGCAGTCTTCCTGCACACTGCTTGCAAGTAACAGTAGATAACTTGGATCCCACAGCTAAGAGGAGAGTGTTGGAGTGTCTGTTTACAAATCAAATCTTGGCCTGGCATTGGCCTGCCCTGGCAGCAGAGCCTTGCATGCACTAAAATTAAAGAGGAGACTGGAAAGGGAGACATTCCTCATGCTCTGGGCCAGTTTTGTTGGTTCAATAGCATGTACCACTACTGCGTTTCTGGCATGATGGCCAACACAACTACAATAGCACATTTTGTGCTGGTGGGTAAGAGCTCAACAATAGGGGAACAGAGAAGACCTCTTTAAGTAAAGAGGTTTGCAGAAGGCTGAATATTAAAAAAAAAAAAAAAAAATTCACAAAGCTATAGCATCTGAAAAGCAATGAAGTGACCGCCCTTGATCTGCTGCCAGACCTCACAGGGGTATTGGTTTCCACAGACTGCTATGGTACACACAGTCATGTTACCTTGTCTTGTTTTTGTCCCCTCTGTCATAGCTGAGCTTACTATTTAAGTTTGAATGTTGAGCATGCTCTTGGGTTAGCAGAAGGAAAACTGATTTTTGTTCTTTCTTCATGGAAGAATGGCCAAACTCTTGCACGTGTTTTTGGGGTGGTAGTGTTTATATTTTAGCAAAGGTTTCTAACCCAGCCTATGGGGCTGGCAGCAGCACTTCCAATCTTGTCTTCCATGATGCCAGGGGTGTTGTGATGTCCTGGAGGGGACAATATGACAGGCTTTTAATCTGAACCTCTCAAATGCATTTCAAATCAAAGACCTTAAAAAGATCTTGTTAAAGAATCCTCTAAGCATTGGGACATTTTCCTCTTTTAAAGCAAATAAAGCATCTGGAAATGATGTATCCTCAGCTTCTCCTCACATTTTACAGACTTACCTCTCCTAACCGCAGAGAGATGCTGTTTGCAGGGCTCCCAGGGGCTGTGCTGGTACAAAGGCCTGTTGTTCATGTTCAGTGTCTACATTTTATTTAGAGCTATTGCCATATTCTCCTTGCTTACTGGGAAATTTGCTTCCAACTTCATGGAGGGGAGAAGGTGGTTTGGATTCTCATGTTTCTTTTCTTGTCATTTTAGATATTCCTTCTTTGGAATGCCATGTTGTATGCATCTTGGGGTCATTATTCATAATTGAAGAGCATGTTTTTTATAGTACAGTGGGCCCACCTTTATTCAGTTGGGTCTTGGCTGAAGAGCATCTTGGAGAATCTGTGTGCTGAGCACAGATCTGCCATGTTTTGTTAGAGGGTTGTGTCTGCGATGCTTCTGACTTCCTTGCGGCCCATCCCCACTCCTCGCTCTTTTTGAGTAATTGGAAGATGAAAATCAGTCTTCGATGTTTTGTCTCATGCTTTGTTTCCAGCTTCAAATCTTTTTGTACGTTGCTGCTTCAGTGTGCTGAGCTTTTCCCACTGACTGAAACCAAGTATTGGTAGTGTGTGCTGGTATGCTGTTATATGAGAGTGTGTATTAGCTGATTTCTGAGACTTCTGCTACTGCTTGTCTCCATCTCTCTCACTGAAGTTTGTCTTACATTCAGTTACATCCAGAAGCTGCTCTTGTGTGATCTTCGTATCTGCTCCCTTCTCTGACTTGATTGTGATGCAGCTTGTGCCTAAACTCTCTTGTCCAGATTTTGGGGAGCTTTCTTTTCATAATGGCCCTCACATTTTAGAAGCACCACCAGTACTTACTACACTCACAGTAGCTGGTCAGTTCTGTGTCCTTTCCTACACGGTGCAGATCCAGTCCACTGTGAAGCCTCTCCTGGACACTCCTGCCTCACTCTTCAGCTGTATCTCCAGAAGCCCAGGCAGTGACTAGGCCAGCAGTCCTTGGGCTGCTGCCATGACCTCCCTGGCCTCCCAGGCAGGCTATGTGTCCCTCCAGCATTCAGGCTGCCTACTCTTCATTTCTACAGCCTGGCAGTAAAGTGAGTCTGCTCCATGCTTCTGGAGCAGGCCAAGCTGGCTGAGGACAACCTGGAATTTCAGCTAAAAGATAAGGTGGATGTCTTCTCTGTCTCCCAGTACTTCCCTATGTATCTATTGCACCCATTGCCTACACCTTGGGAGCAATTTTGAGGCAAGAGACACTCTGGCTTGTTGCTGCTCTCCTTATGCACAGATGCTTTTTAATGCAAGAGGTGTGTACCACTAATAGTTTGAAATCACTTTCTCCACTGCTGTAACAGTACTCTACTACTGCTCTCTGCATCTTCTTGTTATGCTCAGCTCCGAATAGCACGTTTCCTTCTTATCCAGGGACATGAGCAGGGATTTGAGAGCTGTGGCTCCCTAAATATTCAACAGGCGAATAACCAAGATTTCTTAGTTCCTCTTACACCACCTCCTCTTTCTTCTCATGTCAACAGCAAAGTACTGAAGTACTTTTTCCTCTCTGTTCCCAAAACTCTAGTTTCCCTTCTGTTGGGATGAGCATTTTGCTATGAATCAGTGAAAAATCAGAATGAAGTGTATGTTCATACAGGCGTATACTGGGGATTTACACTCCTACTTCCCTTATTTAAAACAGTATTGGCTTTTTAAATGTCAAAAAAATCACATTTTCAACTTTTTAAGGAGAAGTTGTTTTGACAAGATGAGGCAGTTTATTGTGTAGTAAATGTGAAACTGGTAAATGGCACACAAATTCTCAGTGCCATGCAGTATTGCTCACCTTTACTCTTAATGTATTACTAGTACTAAACTACTACTACTACAGATGTTTTTGATTCATGGTCAGGAGAGTATTACTGTAGAAAGTTAAATTACTTTTAGTAGAGGATAGTTTGTGGAGCTGCTCATGGAGCAGCTGTGAAACAAGGCTGGAGCCACTTTACCCCAATACTTGTAATGTCTATTTTTGAACACATGAAAATTTTCATTGAAATTCAGTTTTCTGGAAAATAACAAGGTTGTGATTTTTTTGTTGTTTTTTTTGTGTTTTTTTTTTTTTTTTTTTTAAGATCAAGGTGTATCAATCTAGTACCTGGTATTACCAAACTGCTCAGATGCTTGCACAAGGGTGACTTTTGCAAAGGATGGCTCTAATGGCTTTTTTACGTGCTAAACCCTGATGTCTTAGAGCTGATTATTTAGTTGAATTGCAAATTTGGCTATAGAGTATAATCAGAGACTTGGGCCTAAAATTTCCTATAGGGCCGTTGAAGTCAGTAAGAGTAAAGACTGCCTTTCCTGTGTGATGTGACTTCTTGTGCTTTACATAGCAGGCCTGAGGAATAGCAGGTGATTTAACTATGTTCCAAGAAAATGATTACCTTTGAATAAAAGAAAAGTAACACAAAAATACATATCATCCATGTTAGTTGGTAGTTGATTTCTTCTTCTATGAATGCCAGTGCTTGTGCAGAATAAATAAGGATATTTCAGTTTTAAGGTCTGTGGCATTATAGTATTAAATGCTGCAAAGCAAATGGAATAGTTTAAACTTGCCACCTCTGTGATTTCATCTCTTTTGATTTTCCTTTGAGAAGGGAAGATAATAATGAGGTTATACAAGAAACTTTTGAGTTGGAGAGCTTCCTGGTGACTGAATATTTCCTGCAAGGCTGCAAATAGAAAACTCCTCAACCTTTCCTTTGTAGAAAGCCCTGAATGTAAGCAGAGGTGTCTTCTGAACCACATTAGGTGTAGTTAACTCATCTAACTATGGCCGTTCTCCTTGAATTGTTCCAGTCTTCTTACTTGTCATTTGATAACTCCTTCAAAACAGATACTTGAATGTAATTTATAGCCTGCAAGCTATCACCTAGAACTCAGCATTTGCTCTGGATTGGTTTGTTTTTAGTATATATAGACCAAATGGTTTTAGTGTCGTACGTCTCTTAATTTCTAGTTTAGATAATCACATGGAAAATTTTGTGGCTTTTGTAAACATCCTTTTAAACTTTACCTTTCGGATTAGCGCCTGACTTGTCCATAAAGCTGGGATGTTTTAAGCTAGACTTGGAAATCTCATAGATACTGCTAAATGTGAGTTTAACAGATTTTCAAGATAGTATCTCCTTAACTTTTAAGGGATTTTAAACAACTGGGGTTTGAGTGTTTTAAATATGTATACTTTTATGATTATCTGAATGATTAGGTAGTTAAAGTGTTTTACCACAGAAATTTTCCACACTTTGTCCCAGGGTTCATGTTTCAGCAGCTTGAAGGATTTGACAGCACTTAATTGTTGTTTTGAAGCTCTCATCTCTGCTTTAGCACCACAGAGACCTTTACTGGAGAGTTTACTTTATTTCGATTCTGCAGTTCAAAGAAACACAAATACTTGAAAGTATCTTCCAAGATCTCCTCTTCTTACTCTGTATATAGCTTGTATTTTTGTCTGATCCCAGGCTTGAATTTTTGAGTCCAACCTTCTCTACTGCTTTAAGTGCCCAGCCCCCACAACAGGAACTAGATGAGATGATTTCCTTTCCTAGTCTTGCCTTGGAAATAGCCATACAAAACAGGAGAGGTGGGTCAGGAAAAACATGTCTTCTCCAGTTGTTGGGATGACTTTAGCAATTTCAGATGTAGCTGTTAGAACTACTTAAGTAACTGAGCTGCGCAGTGTATTAGACTGCTACTCACAATTTGAATTCAGGTACTGCAGTCTTGCCATATCAGCAAAATAACTAGAGAGGTGAGGTAGGTGACCTGTACTGAAGCTGTCAGTTCAGTTTTGTATGAGAAAATCCAGCAACTCAGCCTATGGATCTGTAAGCTTCTGTAACAGCAGATAACAATTCCTTTCCTTCAGTAGTTTCTTGTATTTCAGACCCTTGTGGTTTATAGAGGCCAAACTTTCCCTTAAATGTCTGCTCCTCAGCAGTGCTGTCCCTTAGCAGGGCTACTGGGAAGCCAGAGGAATGTTATGGATCTTATGCATCTTATGGATGACCAATTTAGAAAGCGGGCAGGAGAATCCTGTAAATGTAACTCAAATAAAATGCTCCTATCTTTTTATAGCTTTTTCTGGTTATAAAGAGACCTAAGATATGCATGAAGTGGTTGTTAAGGACATATTTCTTTTTCCTGAAAGCTTGTCATCTTGAGTCTTGTGCACAATAGAGAGAATATCTCAGATGTGATCTTCATCTAAGTTCTAATACAGTTCCTTTTTATCTGTGAACTAAATCTATTTTATGGCATTTTCCCCTGTGGTGTTCTCTATCATTTTTAGATAGCTACAAGCTATAGATCTTAGAGGAAATGTGTATGTTAGAATGTGGGACAATCTTCTCAGGAAAGATGTACCTGGAATCAAGTACTGTCTTGGCTCTGTTTTTATAATGCCCCAGCATTCCTCTACCACAAGGAATATTTTCATTGTGTGGCCACTTCATGAAATTATCCCTGTGCTCTTTCTGAGACATTTCTTGAGGTTTGTAATTGTTGGTCAGTTCCAAAAGGTGATTAAAAAATCGGGATTATGTTTTTGTCTGACAGATTTCTGTTATATTTGCAGGTTTCCAACTTTACAAAAGGCATTTAAAAACAAAACAAAACCAAAACCGCAAATAAACTCTGAAATGATGAAATGAAAAAGATCAGAGTAGTACCAGCCTTGTAGGGCAGTGATGAAGTGGCATCAAGACTTTTTAATAGCTACAGAAAATAGCTTTCAAAATGCTTTTTTTTTTTCACATGCACATGTGCACACAGAAAAGAGTAAAGTGTATAGGAGAAAAAAAAAATGCTACCAGGTAAATCTTCCAGTTAAAAAAGGAACATGTTTTCTTTAATGATATGAAGTTAATGAAATTGAGAGGGGAAAGGAAAAACATAACTCTTTCCTCTCTGGTTTTTCATTTCACTGAGCAGGACATTGCAACTTGCATGGTGAGACTGGGCAGCAGTCTTCCTGACAGAGACAACTGCTGGATATCTCCATGGGAAGGTGTTGGAACTATCAATAAAGCACCAATTATATTTCAATGTAGTGCTATGAGTAAAGCAGAAAATTCATCTTTTATCTCAGTATATGTTCCAACCATGCTTTTAAAATTTGCTGGCTCTCTTGCTTTTGTGTAGTCTAACATTTAGTCGAAGTTGGGCAATTAATGCTCACTGGATAGTAATGCTTTTTTTTCCCCCCCTTCCCTTTGGCAAACAACAAATGAGATCGTAGAAGTAGTGGAGAGTGTTTCCACTTAAACTGGCTGCCTCTATGTGAGAGGAGGCAGATGAACACGAGCTAATGTTGCTGCTGCTTCCCACTATGTTTCACAACACCCATCTGCCAGCCCGGCATGTGATCCTTCCCTCATGCCCAGCCACAGAAATGTCCTGGTAGCCTGGGGAGGAGGAGGGGGCCCCAGCAGCCGCCCACAAGGAGATCCTGGGAATGGGGATTAGCTGTGTAAAACAGCAGTTGCTGCCGTTAAGGATCTATCTGCACGACGGTGCCTTTTAATTTAATATTTTTTTTTTTAAAATCAGGATGGGTACTGAATTGGCATCATTTGCATTCATGCTAACCTAGTTCATAAACTCTGACATTATCTGAAACTGCTTTTGAAGTTACATCTTGAGGAGAGGGGAGATTAAGAAAGTATGGTAGCAGATAGTGCAGTGCTTAATTGTGTTCAGATCATGTTGCATAAATACTTATTTCTGTATGTTTTCAAACCTGTTTTCGTTTAATTTAGATGAAGGGTGAATAGAAGCTGCCAATTTGGCCATCCCTACATGATTCGTTATTTCATAATACCTGTATCATATTCCCTCTCACTCCTTTCCAAACTGAATTATCCTGCTCCCTTTAATCTCGTTGTGAAGGAGGCCACCCATGCATATAAATGTGGTGGGGTTTTTTTTTTTGCCATTTTCTAAACCCTTCACAAGTACTTTTTTTTTGTTTTTTTTTTTTTTTTTTAAAAAATCAACCTTGGAGACCATTTAATGCCATTTGTCAGTCTTGATACGATGGTCTTTTTTTCATCCCATACCTCTGTAGTGGAATGCACCCTAATCTTTCCTCCCTATCATGCATTCAATGACTACTTCCAGCTTTGACTGTAGTGTGGGAATATGAAAGCACTCTTTGCCTGCTTCATTCAGTACCTGTGCTAACTTTGTAACAAAAAGTTTCCTTTGCAATTTGTTTTGTATTCAGAACTTTCAGAGAGTACACTTTCAGTGGTCTTTTTTTTGTTGTTTTGGTTTTTTTTTTTTTCCCCATTGCATTATTTTTTTTATTTGAAAACAGGAATGGGAGAGAGTTCTGATGCTGGTCTTCATCTGTGGTGGTTTACTATGCTGCTTACACTTGGATTCTTCTTAATTTTTGCTTTAGAAGCTAACCTTCCATCTGTAAAATATACAAAATATACCTGGTCATTTTTGACTTACTGGATTTAAGGCAAGTCCTCTTAAATGTTGTTCTTGAGTACTCATGATTTTAAAGCATTTAGTCCCCTCTCATTCCATTATGCATTATATTATTATTCCATTATATTCCATTTGATTTTTGTATATGAGTATATGTACATATCAAAACTTAAATGGTCCAGCAGTATTATCTGGATATACTTGTGAACACATATGGTATGTAGAGCTGGTTTCAATAGTTGTAGTCATGGCTGCATGTGATGTGTTCTTCTTGAGACCTGTTTTCAGTTGCTTTACACCTTTTTGCAGAATAGCCCACATAACCTCAGCTTTGAGCATTTCAGATACTCCATAGTGAGAGCAAGGTAACTAGTGGCCTAGTGTTTGCTTAGTGCTATAGGGAGGCAAATTAACTCGGGCCAGATGATGGCTCTGCTGTCAACTAACGTCCAGTGTGTGCAGTGAAGATGACTTATCTGAGAGAGTTGTGCCCCAGTTACACACTTTCTTAATTTTGCAGCGAGTTGAAGACTTCCAGGAAGACAAACCCTTTTGGTCAGGGGAATCAAATGTTGCCACAGCAAACTGAATTCTGCACCTTCTAGTCTCTGATGCTGGGCAAACTGTTTAAGCAGAACTTGCCGTAAGTTGCTAACTGTGCATTGTCTTCAGTTTGTATCACGTGATGAGCCTCAGATTGCACTTGCAGAAGTGCCATGTTCTCCTTGCTACTGAAAGTGGATTTGAAGCTATGCTTTGAACACAAAGATGTGCTGAGCACTGTGGAAAATTCAAGCCCTCAGTGTCCAAACTGGTCACTCAATTAAGTAGTTCCTTTTGACAATTTTGACTTTGTTCTCTGTGGTTCAGCTTCATGTTCTTAAAATCCTGGTAATGCCACCTAAACAGTATTGAATTATAGGGTAAACTTATTAATAGTTTTGAACATTTGGATACAACTCGAAGTTCCCAGGAGAAGAATTCACTCTGGGGTTTGTATGGGATGTGGTAAATATGCCAGAGTTATTGTTTTCAGGCACTGCCTTTCTGGTGTGTGCAAACAATGACTTCAGTAGCTTCCAGACTTATTTTTCTGATTCTTCCAGACTATGGTCATGGTTTCATGAGACAGTAAACTGGGTATTGGAGGGCCTACAAGCTGAAAAACACCATCACCATATGTTGTAATGCATTGAGCCATTGCAAACTGGTGTTGCCTGTTCAAATGCCTTCACAAGGTTTTGGAGCAATAATTTTGTCCCGGCAGACTGAGTGCTGGTTTAGGTATTCTATTTCCATGCTGCTCTATCTTTGAGGGACCTGCATGCTCTGACCTTCTTTTTGGTGAGCCCAAAACTGCTGTTTGGAGAACACAGATGAAGTTACAGCCTTGATGCTCTGGCTGGCAGGCTGAGAAGTGTGCCAGGTAACCTGGTGCCAAGCTCACCAGTCTCCCACAGCCTCCACAGAGGTGATGAAGCCTTACTCTATTACACATTTCAAAAATGACAGTTCCTTCAGAAATCTTTTAGGGGGTTCTTCATATCTAATTTTGTCTATAAAGTCATGTTAGCCTCCTGCTGGGGATATCTTTTTTACCAGCCAAAAGATTATGCCAAACTGAGGGCACTTGGGAAATCCTTTTTAATGCTGTCAGTTGTCGGCAGCTGATGGGGCTGATTTGGCAATGGGGCTCTGCTGAGGCCTTGTTTCAACAACGAAGTCACAAAATGCCATCTCTGCTAGCACTGAGTGGCATTAATGTAATTAACTTAATCACTTTTTTTTTGTTAACTTTCGATACTGACAAAGCACTTGAAGTGTACAGATGGAATTCTAGGTTCGGCTGGGCTTGATATTTGTAGTGATATCAGCATTGCTCTGCACTTCTCCCCTTTCCTTACCTGATTCTTTGGTTTCCTTTCATCCTACTTGTCTTTTTAACTGAAAAGCTACTTGTGATAACAATTTCTTTTCTTTCCTCATATTGTTGCCTTTTTTCCCTCCTTCCTTTTTGAATGTTCTGGTTGGTTTAACAAAGTCTTAGCAGTCAAAAATTTCCACATGATCTTCTACTGAACAACCACAATCCCCTCTGTCTCTCTCTTTCTGCCTCTGGTACTTGTGATTTGAGTGGTGTGGTCTAATTTTATGTCCCTGTCAACATACCAGGAGTCATGGAGGCAAGGGTGGTGGTCTAATGGATTGGTGCTATGTGACCGGAGAAAATAACTTCAGATTCTACAGCATCACTATGAAGTTCCCATTTATATCTGTGTGTGAGATAATATAGATAACCATGCTTATGGACCAGATGTCTTGAGATGCATTTGCTTATAGTGTAGGGCAAAAACTCCCTGGCATCATAAGAAGAGGTGTATGAAACAGCCTGTTGTGAAAGTGCATTAAACTGTTGCGGTTCATTCAGATGTGCTGCTTCTAAACCCGTGAAATTGGCATGAGAACTGGGATATTTTAATGTGTTTCAAGCTTTCAGATCTACTGAAGAGTAATGTTTTCTTGTTTCTTTTTTTTCCTTGTAAAGCAGCCTTGATTTGTGGGGCTTGGGTAGGGCAATGCTGTTTATAGTGAAGTCAGAATTGGCTTTTAGAGCCTGATGAATGAAAGTCCACAGCATAAGACTGCAGCTTTTTGTGAGAGAGACATCTGTGCTATAACAAGAGCAGGAGACCCAATTTAGACAACTGCTAGAAGGAGAGCTCAAGATAAGGAAAGACTTTTTTTTTTTTTTTTTCCCCCCCTAGCTTAGATTAAATATTTGTACAAATAAACTTTTCAGCTGCTCATCAGAATTGCTGCTGCACCACCAACTTGGCTTTGAAATTTGTTCTGATTGCCCAACAAGGCTGTACATGGTGTGTTACGGAAGAGCAGCTTAAACAAAACATGTTTGTTTTGCAGCAAAACTAGAGGCTTTGGACTAGAGGGAAAAAAATGGGGAGAGGAAAAAGACACTGAAAAGAGAAATATGAACAAATGAAGGATATGAATAGTAACTGGCTGTTGCAGTAAATACATGTGTAGCAAGAAACACATGCAGAAGTTGTGTTCTGGGTTTTGAAAGTGAGTTACGATAGAGGATCTTGGTTTGAATACGATCATGATGACTTTTCCCAGCTGGATCAGCTGGTTCAGTTACTTAAGTGTTCCCAACCATGAAACTTGCTCTTCACATACTCACATATAGCTCAACTGCTGCTAAAACCTTTTTTACTAGTGCATTTCAAATACAATCTGCTTAAAAGGCTACCCTTGCAGTGTTGGTTAGACTTAAAACTTCACTGCTTGAGACTGACAGTGATGAAAAGAGAAGTGTCTACTGATGGTAGTGCTGTGGAGAGCAAGACTCTTTTGACCCAAGAGAACTGTTTCTCGTTTTGGTTAAAGAAAGCTCCAGCTCTTTGAGGAAACTTCTTATCTGTTTGGCAAAGTAATGCTTTTAAGAACATGGGAACACAAGTCACCTGGATTAAAGCCCAGATGGACAATGTTTCTGAGCGAAACAGCTCAGAAGAGGATTAAGAAGCATTATAAGTGGAGAACTCCTAGTGGAGTGGGATGCTGAATGTGCCATCCTGGGCTACTTTTCATCATTAATTGCAAAGGATCCTTTTGGTTCTTAGGTTTCTTCGAGCAGGTGCAAGGCTAGTGTGGTGAGAGGTTTTTGATGGCTGATCAGAAACATTATGAAAGAAATAGTTTTTAGAGACCATGTAGCATCTTTAAAATGAGTGGATTCAGCTTTAAAGTATTTCCTTTCTTGATGAGGCTGGTGACATTGATACGTGAGTCTTAATATGAAAGTATGCTTAGTCCACAACATAAACTTAATAAGAAAATAGCTTACAAGATATTGATTATTATCCAGCAAAGTCTCATGGTACCTCTGTCATTCTAGATTTGCTCTTTGCTTGTATGAATAGGGATGAAAATGAAGTTCTGTAAATTTTTCATTTAAATTTCTTTAGAAGTGATGCAGCTTTTGAAGCAGAGTGAGCATGAGCTGGTGGTCTATGTAGTTCAAATGTAATAAAAATGTGTCTTAACTAACTAAAGATGTTATCTCATTGTAGTGTGCTCTGCTGTGTAACACAACACGGGTGTTGACTCGCTGTAGGGACAAATAAATTGCTCTATCAGACTAATTGAACTCTTCAGTATCCTATTTCAAGTAAACATCTCAGAATGGATCTCTAAGTCAGGAACTTGCTTCCCCCTCCTTATATTTTTTTTTTTTCCCCATTTTCTTTCTCCTTGTTTTAAAACCCTGACCCCACCTGAGATTCTGGTCACCTGCTGATTTCAGTGAATGCACAATTACTGCTTTAGAAGAAAGCCTTCTTCCATAGACAGCCTAATTGTATGCAGTGGCTCTCCTGGCTTCTGTGGAAGCAGAGCAGCAAGCCTGCAAGGCTGTGCCACACTCCTACTTGTGCCAACATTTCAATTGTCTTAAAAGGATCTTCCCCATACTTTTAATTTATTTTAATCCCCTGGAGCATTTCTGCTTCAGTAATACTTAGCAAATTTCAGAGCAAACTTTTCTCTAGATTGTTTCATATTGTCAGATTTGACAAGTAGCAGGAAATTTTTTTTTTTTTAGGGGATGGAAAAAGCAAATTCTCAGACTAGGCTAATCTCTACTTGTAGGAGAGGACAATTAACAACTTGTCTATGAAAACAAAACAGTTGCCAAGAAAACTTATTAGATCTTATATAAAAAGGATGGGGAAATTCTGCAGGTAGAAGTTGTAACACATAGCTCAAACTTGGCGAGCAGTGCATTGCCTTTTAAATACCTGGCCTGAAATATTACCTTTGAAATATCTGTAGGTAATTTGAGTAGATAGTAAAGACTGGATATTGTAGAGATGTAAGTTGTCAGTAAGTTTGGGCATATAAACTACAGTTTATCTTAAAAATGTCTTTTACATTGTAATAACAGTACATGGTACACTAATAAATTATCAGATTAAGAATTCAAAATATGAGGATGTAGACTTGAATTTTTGGGGGACTGTGACTTTGTGCACACTCAGTTGCCAATTGCAGCAAGTGAAATCATACTGTAATGAGAAGCTGCATATATGCCTTCTTATGCCTACTGCTTTCCTTCTATCCTTGCTTCCTTCCCCTTTCCTTGGGAGTTGGACTAGATGATCTTTCAAGGTGCCTTCCAGCCTTGGGACTACAGATTCTGTGATTCTGTAGTTTTGCCTTAAAAGACGAACTGATGTGAAGAATGGCACTTTGGTGACAGAAGAGATTGCAAGTCTTTTTTTGCTTGTCAGTGTAAATAGTGAACTTTTTCAGCATCACTTTAATTCTTGTGACAAAATAGAAGGATGAAATAAGCCACAATGATGCACTTGTCTTCTGTGTTAGTTACTGCCACAGTTTCCTGGAACGTTATTTCTCTTCAGGAAGAAAAGAATATGCCATGTGAATTTTAGAACATGTAAATGTTTTTACTGGATTACTCTGACACCTTGGTTTTCCTAAAAGTTTTATTATTTCTTGTTCCTTCTTCATCCTCTGTTTGACTAGAATGAAACAAATTTATGCCAAATAATGCTACTTTATTTAGATTTCTTTTGCTCCGTGTTTTAAGTTTTTACCTGTCCCTCCCTAGCTTTCTACCAAATGACAAATTAATTATGACTTTTAAATAATTGTGAAGATTGGTGGGGTTGGAGTAGATGATCTTTTGAGGTCTCTTCCAGCCCCTGAGATTCTGTAATACTGTTGCGAGTGATTCCTCTGGAATGGGTGTTTGGGGAAAACTGTCAAGGTATTTGCAGAACAGCTCTTGAGGTGCTGGTTATTCTGGACAACTTCTCTATGTGCACAAGCCTCCACTGAGTAAGAGAACAACATTTTTATGTATGACCTATGTGGATTGGACTGGGAAAAGAAAATCTACCATTGGCAAAATCACATATAAATACTTGGTATATGTGGAAAGATTTTGTTTCAGATTTGTTCTTCTTCAATTCTTCCTGTCTCTGCTTTAGCTCACACTGAGAACAGGTCACTTGAAGGTTTATTTTCAAAGTTTGGAACTTACAGTGGTACAGTGTGATGACTTGAATTTACATTCTGTATTATCACATTCATGAGGTTTGAAATGCATTTTTTTCTAATGTGGGAAAGAAAACTGTTTATTATGTCTAAAATAGTTATTGTTTCTTCCATATTGGAGTAGACATCTTGAGCGCTGTACGTTCTGATAAATTCATTCCAAGTCTTAGTGGTTTTATAGGCTCTTCTTGTTTTGCTCATCTGTTTTGAAACTAAAATGTGTAATTTCTTTTACCTCCTGATAGGTGCTGGATAGTTTGTTAGCTCAGTATGGAACAGTGGAGAACTGTGAGCAAGGTATGACTTTATTCTAAAATGGCTTTTAAATTTGTAGTGTGAAGCAAGTACACCCTGAACTTAACCTCTACTTGTTGTGTTTCATTCTCTAGTGAACACTGACACGGAGACTGCAGTTGTAAATGTAACGTATGGCAATAAGGACCAGGCTAGACAGTAAGTTTCTTCTTTACTTGTTACTGTCATCTAATCTGCATTTTGGCATTCACATTGTTGCAATTTTATATGCAACTTTGTTTCTAATGAAGTTATCAACAAAATCATTTAGGCATTAACTTATAAGAAAGTCTCTTAGTCTCCTCCATGCCAAGTCTTGTATGATTTATCTTATTTTTGCAATTAATTTGTCATCAACTTTTCCTGCACTTTCACTAAAAATAATAATTTTGAAAATTAAAAATCCAGATAGAATGATTTGATTGGGGAGGGCAGGAAGTTAATGATTTGCCAGTGGTGAGAGGTATTGCTTAATGATTTTTAGTCATGTTTTAAAAAAGCTTTGTGATGCCCTTTCACAGCATTGGTTGTTCTGAGTCTGTCTTCTGGTTAGCAGCTGCATTCTTCTCCCGTTTGTTTCTGTTGTTTTGCTATGATTTTCTGTTAAGTCTTCTAGTTTAAAAAACTAACCTCTTAATGTTGCTTCCAAACACAAAAAAGGTCACAATCTTCACACTCCAAGCAATTATTTGGGCTTTTTGAACTGATTTTCAAAAATGGTCATATACTTTGTGCTTGCTTATCTCTTTAGTAATTGATAAATTTTCATCTAGGTATTAAACAAAAGATAATGGTTTGCTTAAATGATTGTGCATCCTTTTCCTTGAAACATCCATATTGTACATTATGTTTAGGTTTAATTTGGCTTTTCCATCACCAGCAGAAAAAAAAAATGGCCTTTGTGTGTTGCTTAACTTTTAATCTAGTGACACAAACATATTTTCCCCTCTCTTTTTAGCTGTTGTAGGTTAAACAAAATCAAACCCACGGAATAGCCTTTTTATTTTAACTTTGAAATTTCTGCCACCTTGTGGCTAACTAAAATCAGCAGTTGAGAGGCAGTGTGCTTATGGCATGGATTAATTCAGAATTACAAATGAAATAATATTTGTACATATAATTAAGTAATTATGACTTCTGTGTAACTTGAATGCAACACATGTATTTAATCTTTCAAAGTGTTAGGTTGCCTTGACAGTGTATTCTAAACAAATGTGATGGGAAACTTGTGTCAGTGCTGTCTCCTGTGTACACTGGAGCTGAAGGAAACAATGCTGTTTGGTGGGTTTTTTTCTCAAGTCTTGATTTATCATTGCTCAAAACCTGAACCACTCAACTTGGGTTTTGTGGGGTTTTTTTCGTTGTTTTAAATTCTATTTTGCACTAATTAAGCAAAATATTGAATTGCTAGTTGTGAAAACCTATGGTGTAGTGTTAAAAGTAATGTTACGTGTGCCAGTTCCTTTTTTTTAATGACTAAAATTTAAGGAGGAGGTATTTAAAATGCCATGGAAAGAAGCATGATGTGTATTTTTGAGTTGTCTGTCATCTGCAATGTGGGCGGCTGGACTTGCGCACTCCGTTCTGAAGTTGAAAACAACAACATACATTTTTTCCCTCCTCAAACTGTACTTGTGAAATTTTAAGGTCAGTTCTGAGGAAATGCCTAGATAAGCCAAGACTGTGAAGAAATGTCAGAGATAAAATTCTGTTTTGCGAGAGAAATAACATGACAATAGTTGAAAACATCTGGAGTCCAAAGCAGGTGACTTGGCGTCCAGCATGAACATTGGAGCAGGACCTGTATCATTTATACAGGTTGAATGATGCCATGGAGTTCGTTTGCCTTGATCCACAGCGGAGGGGGAAAAGTGGAGGAACCTTGTCTTGCTTTTGTGAATGGTTTAATACAGACACAGGATTTTCAGCAGGGAGGAGTCAATTTTCTGTACAGAAAATGCTAGCTCAGGTTTGGTTTGGGATGAACCTTCCAACCATTTAGAACCCCCCCAGTGAAGAAGTGGCTAGATAGATGATTTTTACAGTGCAGAAAAAAAAAAAAAAGGGGAATGGCAATGAAGAATCACTATGGAACCTGTGCAAGTGGAATGGTTTTCTGAGACATAACCTAGCTTTGCCTCTTAGAACTGACTGTGGTGAACAGCAACTGCTGTGGGCTGGGAGAGGTATACGGGTGCTGATAGCTCATCTAAGGTGGTGTTGGTCAGTCTATGCAGTACAAGGAATGACAAAAAACGAGGTCATTGAAAGCTCTTTGGAGCTGTTGAGAATCGGCTGCTGATAACAGGTTTTGTAGTTAGAAATTTATCTGTTTAGGGGAAGTAGTGCTCTTAGACACAACTTTTGGAGCAAACACTGTGATGTGAAGTTTTCCATGTCACTGCATGCAGTGGGTCACCAGTTCTAATTACGTCTCTTCTATGCTTTATAATACACCTTCTAATTTCACAGTTAGTAATGCTAGTTGACAAAACACGACAAGTTGGCTACTTCCCTGCTGGATAGACTGTATGACATTGCCATACCTGTTGGAGTATGTACTAGCAATACTGTGTGGTGAAGGTGCTGTAACACAATCTGGAGATATCTTTGATAACCAGTTCTAAACAAGTGTGGTATGCATTGCTTGAAGGATGTTACTTTTGAACAAAACTTTTGGTTCTACTCAGCTGAGAAAATGAAACTTCTGTCTTGCAAATCTAACTTTTGTGGCAAAGGTTTTTTTGGGTTTTTTTGGTTTTGTTTTTTTTTTTCCCTAGGCTGATAATGCCCTTGAAGCATATTCAATAAAGGTCTGCATCTAAAATTAATTTGGAAACTGAAATCTGGAAAGAATGCTGCAATCCTTTTGAGAAACAAGACTTCCAACAGTGCACAGAGCACCCAAACCCCAAAATGTGTGCAGTTATTGATTCCTAGATGGAATGGATGTTTGACTTTGACCTGTCATAGTGATGCCTCTTTCCCAGCTGGACAATCGTGAAGCTGTCTTGGCAGGAAAAGCAGGATGCTTCTCCCTGTCTTTTATGTGGCCAGAACATGGGAGCCAGCATGGCAGATCAGGTGCTTGTGGGAAGCTGCATAGATGTGTACAGAGGTGTACAGCAATCACAGAATCAGGCATGGGGAAAATCACCCTTTGCTCTCTGGGACTGTGGCTAGTGAGGAGAAGACTGGGCCTATCAGAACTTCTTTGTGACACCATCCCTCCCCTTCCTCCCCTGCAAATGCTTGGGAGAAGGAGGGAGTTGTTCCAACTTAAACTGGAGGGAGCACTACAAAACATATGCACATTGCCATGGTACACGCAACTACTGAATGTCCTGGTGGGTTATGGAACATTTGGAAGTGAAGAACTTAGAGGACATGCAGCAGAGCCTGGACCCTGTGGTTCAGTTTGAACAACTGAGGCAATCTGGGATTTGCTTGTGGAAGAGTACCCTCTCTTCTCCCAGTATTGATCCCTGTCTACAATCAGCAGGACATACTGACCTTGTCCTTGTGATGTGCTGCCACCTAAATTATAAGTTAAATCACCTCCTCTTTACCTTCCCAAAATGTTTATGTGTAGGTGTCTAGTGTGTGCTACAGGGTTTAGCACTACTCAGGATTTTGGAAGGCAAATTTTGTGCAAAGTTGGCCTGACATATATGGAGCGATTGTATACTGTTTTATTATGGAGCTAGGTCTTTATTTTTCATTTAATTTTTTAGCTCAGGAGTGAGGTATGTGTGTTCGTTTGTATCATAACTGATGGTGTGTTTTAAATATGGATTGCAATGTGAGGAGCTCAGGATCTGTGTGTTTGCAGATATAAGTGGATAGATTACTTGGAGAGTTAAGGCACCAGTAGTCACCTTTCAACTAGAAAACTTGCAAAAAGAAACCATTTTTTCTTACCCTTTCAGTGAAGTGCAGATGTGTGCACACAATATATATCCTTGATGAATGAATATGAGTTGACATAACTAATACTTCTACGTGCCATCATGGGTCAGGGCTAATGTTGCCATAGGAACGATAATATTGAGAATGCAATCATATGACTAAGCATAGATTTATGTTTTTGCTTTGTTCTCATTCTCAGAAGTACTAATGAAAAGCTATATTTTTTATTCAATGCAAAAAAGCATCATTGTGCCAAAGAAAAATTACCATGTATATCTCGCTTCTCGGTATGCAAATATATCTATTCAGGGAGGAAGAAAGAAAGGTGGTGTACATAAAAGCTGCAAGTGGGAGTGAAATATGTTCTCCATCTAGTGCTTAGTGTCATCACTATCAATGGATGAATGGTTTCCAGCACAAGATTTGGTGCTTTTCCAGTGTTCATTTATCTAGGATGTTTTAACTTTCACTAGCATCAGAAGACAGGAGGCTGGGTAAATATCCTCACACAGGGAACTCCTGAGAGGACAACAGGGAGCTGATATTTTGATGGGAAAAATTCAGATGACTAAACTACAAAATATTTGTTTAAAGGTTTCATTTTCATGTAGGAGTCATCCTACTTCTGAGCAGGTGTCACATGAGCTTAAGCCAGGCTGCTAGACATCTTAGAGCATAAACAGTAGTCTCTGCAGCCTCTTAATGAACTTGATTTAGAAAAAAACCTGAACTACACCTAGATTCCTGTGTACCAGCTCTTGTTGGTATATGAAAGAGTAACGTTTTCCATTTTCACTAAATATTAATTTTTAAAGAAGACTTGGGAGAGAAGGGCACCTCTTAATGAGTTTGGTTGGTTTTCTCCATCTTTGTCCTTATTAGATGACTAAGGCTTTTCGCCCTTGTGAAAAAGATAATGGATTGGTTGTTTCAGTGGTACCAGTAGTGCCCTCTGACAGGTAACCTACACAGCCTTTATTAACTTGTGGTCAAGGAAGGACCTTGTTTGGGAAAGCAGAGGTCTTTGCAGAAAGGCAAAGGTGATGTTGCTGTGGTTTGGAATTGTTTGAGATGGTCAGTTAATGTAAGTATGCACTTTTACAAAAGGAGCGGGATTTAATGTGTATTTGATGGATTGAAACAATCATGATAGCCTTAAACTGAAACAGGTGCCACTAGTATCATGAAGAACCAGTCACTCGCTTTTCTCTGAGGCTTGGGAATTTCCTAGAGAGTGGGGATCACTCTCCTGATAGCAAGTGCTGTCCTAGATGCTGTTTTATAGGAATTTTGCATCTATATTGGAGAGGGTTCTTAATCACTCCTTTCTCTCCCTGGTTTCTTTCTCCTCTGCCTTTACAGTGCTTATCTGTTTCTAAAAGTTTGGGCTTGTTATCATACCTAAGGACTGCTGAGCTATTGCCTTTCATGTTTCTAGCCCCATATTTTGTGCCATAAAATTAGTAAAGCAACTCCAGAACAGTTAAAAGTCTATTGCAATACTTCAAAAACCTAGTGAGAGCTGTCATATGTTGGAATGCCAAGGCCAGACCTTTCAAAAGCTGTGGGCTTGTGTCTTCTGTAAGAAATACACCAGAACTGCATATTTGCCACATCACTGGAAGTAGTTGGCATTCCCCTGCGAGTGTCCAAATCAGTGCAGAATGTGGGACCACCTACCCAGGAAATGTCTCTTCCACAACAGGCTTAGGAGAACAGTGTCTAATTACTGAATTTTCTGACTTCTCATGGTTTGAACAAGTCATTAAAAAAAAAAAAAAGTCATCCTATAAAATACAGAGAACTTTCTAACTTGGAAGATGAATTAGTTATTTTAAAGTTTTCTCTAGAAACATTTAGACTAATTTAAACAAGTGGTATCTCTAGGATACTAGAGAATCTAGCATGTATTATAACAGGTACTGTAATGTCTCTAGTATCTATTTAGGGAAGTAAATTTACAACCACTTTTCCTTGAAATACTTGCCCATCCCATAATATTTAATGAGTTATTTTTCCATATTGTGATATGGCTTTGGTGGCCAGGAAGTGGTCACTGCTGACATAATTGATTTCTCTGCAATAACAAATGAACTTTTATAAATTTCTTTTGAATTTAAGGTACTTAGTCATACAGAACCATTTAGCAATTGAAGTTGTTTTTAAGTAGAAAAATTCCAAATTTCTTTCCAGGTAAAATATAGTGTGTATATGTCAACTGTTGCTGTATAATGTTTGTTTTGAAGTCAGGATAGGTATGTAACTCACCTGTAGACAAAAAAAACTAGTCTTTTCCTCTCTTAGAGGAGAGGGAAGAGTGAGAAGTCTCATACACTGATTTAATGTAAGCTTTTTGTCTTAGTGCTGGGATTCCAGTCAAAGATGCTCTATAGCTAGAGGAGATTGAAGCATTCTGAGAAAGAAGCAATGTCTGAATTTGCCAAATAAATGCATGGACAGGAATGAATTGTGGTGGAGTCAATCCAGACTTTACAAGAATGTTCATGAAATTGTTGATGCTCATGTCCCATCATCTTAAGGTTTGATTCCAAAAGAAATGGCTTGTGCAACTGCACTGTCTGATGGTGCCGTTTCCCTCCATGGTAGCAATTCAGCTTCTTGGCCAATTTCAGTAGAACTCAATTGATAGAGTTGCAAAAAACAAGAAAGAGGTGTGTTGAGTGTGTAAAAAGGAAAGACCCCCCGATCGTTTTCCCAGATAGGACCTCTCTGGAGAGAGACTTCAGCAAAACATGTTTCAGGCATTGAAAATCTATACAGAAACAAACCTTGAGAGATACACCCATCTAGTTTCACTAGTCTGGCTGCTGATTGCTTTTACTGTTTTGTAAATAGACATTTCTGTGTAGTAAAATGCTCTTCAAAATCTGCAGAGTAAGAGTTAAGAAATATTAGCTTTGAAACACCTTCAGCAAATTTTAGTCCGTGTCTCTTTTACCATGTACAGTAAGAGACTTTCTGTTATAGGAACAACTGCACTCCCTCACTGTTCCCAGAGGACCTGTGTATCATTTGGTGAATAGAAGTATTTAATGAGCAGTGATCAGTTATTCAATATTTTGCTTTCCTTGTTCGTTGGCATTGCCTTGGGCCTTATTTATTATCATCCCTTATTAAACACTGCTCCAAAGACACAAATTAGTTGTTTTCTCGTAAGCTCGTTACTGGCTGATAGGAGTATTTTGAGGAGGCTGGGAGATGAGAAGCAATGTTCAACCCCTGGGAGATAAGAATCGATGTTATCCTCACTACCCGTATACCACATCTTGCCTGCAAGGCTGCTGCTTGACTTCAACAGCTGCTAGAGAGCTAGGCTATCAAATGGGACATCCAGGATTTTAATGATACTTCTCACTGGCTACCCTGGAAAATGTAGGGAATTGGCTAACATGATCTTCTATCTCTGCAGCAGAGGCAGGAATAAATTTGTTGCTGAGGGTAGCGTTTGGTAAATTGACAGTAACCACCTACAATTGTGAGTGAACAGAGGGACTGGGTAAAGATCTTGAATTTCAGAGGCCTTGCTCCAGAGCTTATGGTTATTGGAACTTCTTGATAAAAATATTGTTGGCTCTTTGATATGAGATGGAAATCTGTCCTATTACTGTTTTAAATTTAAATCTGATCTTTAAACAAACCTATTGGTAGTGTTTAGGCCAAGGTTAGGCCTGGCATTTATAGACTACCCCAAATAAATGCATATTTTGCCAATATCAGTATGTCTCAACAATCTGAATGATGTGCCTTCTTTGGCAAAACTTGAAATGTCTTTCTTGGGCAAACATCTTAATTCTATATCATTAGCTCAGCAGTATGTTGTGTGTAGCTTAGTTATTCCTACTGTTTCCTGAATTCCAGCAGCTCCAGTTGACTTGCAAACTTGGCCCCACCTTGGTTAGGAAGAGAGGCTGTTATAGCTATGTCAGATATTGCAAAAACTTCAGCCAAATAGCTGTGCTGGCAAAAAACCTAATGAAGGTGTTGTGATAGCAGCTAAAAAGATTTCCCTCTGGTGCAGCTTTAATTCTATTTGGGAAACTGATTTAAATTAAATCAGGCAAAAGAACGCTTTTCAGTGTATAAGCCCTGTCTCTTGCGAGGTTTTGCTGATAGAGTTGCACCAGCAGAACCCTAAGATGCACAGAAGCCCCAAGCAAGCAAAGCTAAATTATAGTCCTTAATATGGTGACTTAAAAAAAAAAACAACAAAAAAACAAACCCACAAGTTGTGTAATCACAACTGAAGAATTTTGAATGCAACTTTTCATCTTGGAACCGGTTTTTAGCTCTGTCATGTGATTTGGAAAGAGCAGAAGTCGATATCTGAATGACTGAATGAATAAGGCCCTGCAATTGATTGTGTTTTTTTTTTTTTCTCCTCTCTCCTCCCCTTTGCTAATGAACAGAGCAATAGAAAAACTGAATGGCTTTCAGCTTGAAAACTATTCCTTGAAAGTTGCATACATCCCTGATGAAATGGCAGCCCAGCAACCTCCGCAACAACATCCTCAGGGAAGACGTGGATTTGGACAGAGGGGCCCTCCAAGGCAGGGGTCACCCGGTGCAACCACCAGGCAGAAACCACAGTCGGATGTTCCTCTGCGGATGCTGGTTCCCACGCAGTTTGTTGGAGCCATTATTGGGAAAGAAGGAGCGACAATCAGAAACATAACAAAGCAGACACAGTCCAAGTAAGTTATTTTACAAAACTTGTAAGCTTTACCATTGTGTCCTCATCTCCCATGTAAAGGGAAGCCTGTAGAAATTCACAACTAACTTGTCTGGGCAGAGGGCATGTGAAGATAATGGTGAATAGGGAAATCTTTTGCAGACTTATTTAAGGACTGGTTTCTGTCCTTGACACATGTTCAAATGCTATCTGACTTGTTTGTCCCTTTTTGAAAAAAAGGAAATTAGGCAGTGCTAGTAGGATGGTACTTGATGCCAGAGAGTTTGCTTACAGATGTACTAATGAGGTTCTGGCACAAAAAGTGAAACTGAAGGAGCTGTAATGTGTTGATCTCTGGATCGTACAGACAGTGCGGTGACATATCCAAGTCTTCAAGTAGTTATTCAAGCTTCAGTTAAATTTAGGGCATTCTTAGCATTCATAAATGCTTTCAATCCAAGGCAGGGGGGATCCACAACCAAAAAAACCCCACCTTCCACTCTCCCCTTGTTCTTTCTTACACTCCCTCCCAACGTATTTCTGGTGAATACATTTGTTGCTAACAAGTAACCAACTGCATGAAAACAGACTGAAGAAATGCTGTAGAGACACCAAGCAAACTACTAGTCACCTAAACAGCTTAGAGCACTAAGGTCTAGAGATGCTGGAGAACATTTGTTTCAGTGAATGTTAATTCCCTTCCCACGAATAAGAGCACAGAGAAGATACAGAGGGTGGTGGTGGGGATTATATAGGAAGAATCCTTCCAGGATACCTCTAAGAGCAGAGAGTGAAAGATGCTGCCTTCAGCAGTCCCTTGATGAGCTGTGAGCCCCCAGCTCCATAGCTACAGCAGGTAAAACTTGGAAGTGAGCAGTATATATAGGATTAAGAGTGGGTAGTTTCAGTTTTGAGAGTGCTTAATGGGAATAAGGGAGTTCTAACTACACCCTCATCCAACAGGTTTCTGCCCTCTCACCTCAGGATTATCATGGTGCTCCTTTCAATCTCTCATTAGCATGTTGTAACCCAGGAGAGTATCTGATGGTTTAACAATGCAGATTTAAGGTGTCCTGACAAGGCTTGGTTGTAGTTTGCCTATGAGTAACAAATTTTTCAGGTGGTATCTAAAACATCTAATTCTCAGACCATAAGAATCCTGGAGGACTGGCATAAGGAAAGCTTTTTCTCTTAAAAGGAGACTGGATAGAGCAGAAATAATTGCAGTTTGCTAACTTTACAGATACACTTCAAGACTGATGTTTTCACTGGTTTGTGGATAAAAAAAAGAAATGTCACCTACTTGCAGTTACACCAAGCATTGCTATGGGCTTCTTAGAAAATGCTGCATCGTGAAACAAAATGAATCTTCAATATCTGAACTGGAAAAATAAAAGGGCATACTGAAAAGGAGTGTGGTGGTTTCCATTTGGAAACAGCTATGATTTAGGGGAGAGGAGAGGAAGTACAAAGGAGAGGATAGAGAGAGTGTGTGACCTGCAGTCACAAATTTGACAGAACAAATAATATCCAAGGCATTGTCTTGATGGAGGTCATATTTTTTTGTTAAAATCCTAGAACTATGTAAACCATGGTGTAGACTCAGGTTAGTAGTTTTAGCATGGATTGCTAGGGAGGGAAGCTAGGAGAAAGGTAACATCAGGATAGATTTTAGGCTTAAATATAGGAAAATAATCTTGAGGATGAACGCAAGTACTACAATGCTACTTGCTAGCAGAGAAGCTCTAGGAAACTGCTGTTGAGGTTATTAAAGACAAGGTGGTAAAAAGCCTGACTTTATCGTAGCTGCACAATCGTTAGTGGAGTGACAGGGCTAGTGATAGAGTATTGGGAAAGCTTGATGAAATGTTGTCTTTGGTGGTTTACCGCAAATTGTCTATCTAACAACTTCCCTGAATATCTTGATGCAAGCATAATGAGGAGAGCTCAGTATCCACAACGCTGGGGTTTAGCCAGTAAAATCAGGATAGAGAGGCACTCCATAACACACACAAAAATATTTAGGAGACATTTCTGCAGTTGTGTACTTTGCAAAATTAAACCACTTAAACGTAGTCAGAACAAGTTAGTTTTATGAGAGCTGGTAATATGCAAGGCTTACCATATGGTACGTGCCTACAATAGTCTTTTTCTTTCTTTCTTTTTTTCAAGAATTGATATTCATCGTAAAGAGAATGCAGGTGCTGCTGAGAAACCAATTACCATCCACTCAACTCCTGAAGGCTGCTCAACAGCTTGTAAAATTATTATGGAGATCATGCAAAAAGAAGCTCAAGATACTAAATTGTGAGTAAAAGGCATTTCATTGTGGAAGTGTTAAAAATTCTGAATTCCTATTGACTCCATTTAAAGATGTAGCCTTTGAAAACTGTTAAGTGAATATTTGTTGCCATTATCTATGTTTAAGTAGGTAAATGAAGACTTTTCCTTTCAGAGCAGTCTACTTGCTTAATTAGCCCCAGCACCCATCTACATTTTCAGCTCTTTTCTAGCTGTGATTTTTTTGAGGTGAACTGGAGCAAATATTGGAGTCTCTTGAGCAACTAATAGCCTTTAATCAAAGTGAGCATAACTTGTGAGTTCTCACTAAAAGCTTTAACATATATTTCTTCCTAAGAGCTTTTGCTACTTCAGTCTGAGTTCTGTTTAGCAGATATATTAAAGTGATGTTACAGATCCTAGTGCCAAAATATATGTAGCACCTGGACTCATTCTGCATCTAGTATAAACTTGTATAAGTGAATGAGAGTTGCAGATATTTCTATGGAAATAAAATTTATCCATAGCATGTATAAAGCTTGTGTTCTGATGTCAAAAAGTCTCACTGGGTGTAACCTCTGTTACAGTACAGAAGAAATTCCCTTGAAGATATTGGCACATAACAACTTTGTTGGACGACTTATTGGCAAAGAAGGAAGAAACCTGAAGAAAATTGAGCAGGACACAGATACTAAAATCACGATATCTCCGTAAGTTTTCAGTGGCCTCATCTTCTGGTGGGATGTCTAAAATAGTAGCAATGTTGCTGCAGTACATTCAGGTACAGAGTTCTTGCAAAAATATCACATGTGTGCTGAAGGCTGAGTAGAGCCTTTTGGAGGCTTTTCCATATGTGAATTAAACTATTACTTTTACGCAATTTAATGTAAACAGAGAGTCTTCATTATAAACTCAGCCAAGAGCAAGCCTAAAAACAATATAGGCTATGTGGAGCCTGTGTTAGACTGTATTTTAAGTGTTGGTTGAGTTTTACATATTATACCATATGTAATGACTAGTGTTTGAAACTAGTAAGCCTGCATCAGTTCTGAGCTATGTATAAAAACAAGTGAAATTAATCTATACTAGATACTAAAACATCACTAAATTTTTTAACAGGGAAGGAAATAAAGGAAATCAGTACTGAGAACAGATTTTTTTAGTAGTAGTTCCATCCTTGGCACTAGCAGTCAAACTGAGATGCATTGACTGGTCTGCTTCAAAGTAATAGCCTTTGATCTGTGAGTTTGTGATGGTGAGAGAGACCTGTTCAAATTTAACTGAGATGAAAAAGGAGTGTTCACCTACAACTGAAATCACTGATTAAATCAACATCTTTGTAGAATCTTGACTGTTAATAGTAGTTTTGCCTTGGAGTAATATTTTCAGACAACCTCCTATTCTGAATAATAAATACTCTGGCATGAATTTTCAAGAATTCTAAGGCATCCTGGACTTAGGCTTTAGCCAGAAAGAGTGAGGAAAAAGTCTTACAGGCTATAGGAAAAGGAAAGTTTGGGAGATACTGAAGGTGTATGGTGAAGCAGGAGACAAAAAAAGTACACTGCCAAAAATAGTCAAGGAAGCTAAGAGTGAATGAGATTCCTCAAAAAGAGGAAATTCAAAATCAGATGAAAGAATCTGAGACATTCCTGAAGGTATTTAAGCATTTCTAGAATCATAGAATTATTTTGGTTGGAAAAGATCAAGGCCAACCACCACTAACCTAACACTGCCAAGCCCATCACTAAACCATGTCTGTCATTAACTTATCTATGTTTTTTTAAAATATATCCAGGGGTGGTGACTCCACCATCTTCCTGGGCAGCCTGTGCCATTGTCTAGTAAGCCTCTCAATGAAAAACTTTTCTAATGTCCAATCTAAACCTCCCCTGGTGCAACCTGAGGCCATTTCCTCTTGTCCTATTACTCAATACATGGGAGAAGATTAACCTCCGCTTCACTACGACCTCCTTTCAGGTAGTTGTAGAGAGTGATCATGTCTCTCCTCAGACTCCTTTTCTCTAGGCTAACCAACCCCACCTCCCTCACACATTGCTCAAATCTCGTTCTCCAGACCTTTTACCAACTTCATTGCCCTTCTCTGTCCTCCTTGTAGTGAGGAGTTCAGAACTGAACACAGCGTTCAAGGTTTGGGTTTGGCTTTACCAATGCCAAGTACAGGGGAACAATCCCTTCCTTGGTCTTCCGGTCACACTATTTTAGATACAAACAGGATACCATTGGCCTTCGTGGCCTCATGGGCACAGTGCTGGCTCATGTTCAGCTGGCTGTCAATTAGCACCTCCAGGTTCTTTTCTGCCAGGCATCTTTCCAGGCACTCTACCCCAAGCCTGGAGCATTGCACAGGGTTCTTGTGGACCAAGTGCAGGACTCGGCACTTGGGCTTGTTAAACCTCATACAATTGGCCTCGGCCCATTGCCCCAGTTTGTTCAGGTCCATCTGAAGAGCCAGTAGGCCCCAACACCAAGCCCTGGGGAACACTCCTGGTGGCTGGCTGTCAGCTGGATTGAACCCCATTCACTGCCACTCTCTGGGCCAAAAAATGAGGTTTTCCATGCGATAGGAAACCTACTGAACAAATATTAAGAACTGAAATAATGAATTAGGGTTGAAATCACTATGGATTTTAGTCTGAGGTAAAGAAGTGAATCAACAGAGAAAAAGCACCCAAATAAGTGTTTCAAGAATAGGTTTTGTGCAGCCAGCATGTTCTCTTAAATGTGTTGGCATAAACATTTTGTTTGCAAACAGTACACAGACTGTTAATGCTATTACTTAAAGGAAAAAAAATATGTACAGGGTAAATGGGATAATGGTCTTTATGCCGTGAAACCAACTTGTCTTTATTGATGATGACACAAATAACACATTGTCTGTAAACATTCACAGAGTATTTAATTTAGCAAGTTAATAGTTTATTTGCACTAAAATCTTGGCCTCAGGATTGTAGTTGTCACGCTATTCCTGAAATAGCTCAGTGAAGTCGCCTGGCTTAATCAGCACATAAAACACAGTGTATATGCCCATGGAATCTGCTTTATCTAATTAATCTTTCTCCTAATCTCTTCATTTAGGCTTTTTGATAAGCCTGTCCCTTAAGTTAAAGTAAGGCATCTGGTTTGGGAAAGTGCTTCCTCTCTTCTTTGGGGTGTTTTCCACCACTTTCCTTCCTGAGGCAGTAACTCAGTGCTTGCACACGAGAAACTCGAGGATTGCTTTGTGAATGTGTTCCGTACTTGCTGCTGCTTAGCTGAGATGGGCAGGTTGCCACACTGCCTGCTCTGCAAGAACGTAACCCTTGCATACTGCCTTTCTTCTTCCTGCCATTGGCTTCCTCACCCCTCCTGCACCCTGCTGTGACTTTTTTTTTTGTCTTCACTTCTTCAACTTGTGTTTTCTCAGTACATGGATATGCCATTGCTTCCCAGTTGGTTTTTTCCATTTTGTCATAGTAGGTCAGCCTATTACCTAACAAAGCACTAGTTTAATATGTAATCCTTCTATTTTCCCTGAGGAGTTACTCATGTTTTGCAGCAAATGTTAACTTGCACACAGCTTTTATTCTGTTACGAGGCTTTGGAGGCTTTCCTGCAGTTTCACAGGGGGTTGAACTTTTTTCTCCTTCTTCCTTAAGGAATCCACTGTTGTTCTCAAGGAAAGAAAGTTACTTATGGTCTGGATCTCATGTTTCCGGGATGTCAAAAAGTTTGGAGCCAGGCTGGTCTGGTGTGCAAAGGTGAACAGTGCTGTACTGCTCTGCAGTTCACATCCCTCCAGAATGGAACTTCATCTTGTGTTGCACAAGATGAAATCTTGTTGCACTTGTTGAAGTCTTCATCTTGTGTTGCACCTGAGCACATCTTGACTATCTGATGACAAACCTTGCTATGGTGATTTCTGTTGCATTTACTGCAAGGACAATTTCTCCAGATTCTCCAAGAATAGTGTTTGGTCTCTCTTACGAATTGATACTGTGCTCTTTGGAGGACAAACTCAACATACTCGGTTGGAATGCCACCTGGATTGCCCTCTACTGTTTGTTATTTAACTGTGTTTTTGCTTCACTTGCAGATTGCAGGACTTGACACTCTACAATCCAGAAAGGACAATAACAGTTAAAGGCAGTATTGAAACTTGTGCCAAGGCTGAGGAAGAAATCATGAAGAAAATCAGGGAGTCCTACGAAAACGATATTGCTGCTATGAATGTAAGTTGTCTTGTGGTATGGGTCCTTTCTGGAATTAGAACTGTGGAAAGATTAAGGTGTGAGGGATCTCTGGAAATCACCTGGCCCAGCATGGGAATTCCTCAGTATAGAGGCTGCTTCGAAGTTAAGTGAGGTTGTGTAGGGATTTGTCCTCTCTTGAACATCTCCATGGGTAGAAAGCCCATCGTCTGTCTGGGCAACCCCTGCCCTGTCTCACTGCTCTTGTGGTCAAAATTTTGGTCCAAATATCATCACATCAGAATTTTCTTGTTGCAAGGCAACAGATTCTTCGTTGCCTCTTGTATTATTCATGAGACCTGGGCAAGGTGTTCTGTATTACTTATAGGTATGCTGTTCTAGTGAAGAGGTTTTCTGGATTTTTTTTTTTTGAGTTGAGGAACAGAGAAATTGATTTAGATTGAGAAAATGAAAGGGCATTTCACGTTTTTCTTGTTGCAAAAACTTAAAGGAATGTGTATTTACATACTATTGTGGTCTATGTGCTCTAGTTTGTATGTGTTTCTTAAAGCAGTGTTTCCTAGTCTTTTCATATGTTTAAAAGCATAACAACATATGAAGGAAGGACCTCTCATGCTTTAAAATATTTAAGAAGGATTTTCAAAGATTTTTCTTGATCTAGATGATAAATGCATTTAGTTATTCAAAGGTAATTGCTGATTATATAATGAAAACAGCACATCTCATTAATTTGCCAAAGTATTACTAACGCATACTGAGAACCTAATGAAATTTTTGATAAGCTATGAAGAGCTTTTTGTGTGTGTATCCAAATATTAAGGTCTAGAATCAGTTTGGAATTTTTTTCAGTTTTCAGCAGTTTCTGATTTTCTAGAAAAAGCTGTTTTTCATAGTTTTAATATCAGAATATTCTCCCTGCTTTTCCCTTCCCTCCTATACTATATGCAAATTGTAGGACACAAACTACACACAAGGACGCAAAGTATTTTATAGTAGTGCATTTTTACTTCATATAGAGAGCAGGAACATGGGGTGAGTTTGAGGCTGCTCTGCTGTTTGGCAAAGGTGTGGTAAGCAGAAAACTTCCTCTTACTGGATGGATTTTACATTTAGTTTGCAGCCATCAGTAGGGTAGTTGGTGAGCTTTTGGTTTCCTTTGGTGTCTCTTGGTGGCCTGAGAAAGTATTTATTTGTAGCTGAGATATTTCTAAAGCATAGTCATATTACTAGGCAATAACCTGGAAAAGTAAAAAGGGTACTGAGAAGCGTTGTAAAACAGACAACAAATGGTTCCCACTGCATGATGCTGCCACTTTTCTCAGATTTGATCAAGTAGAGGGGCATGCACCTTGATAACTAATGCTTTCCCACCAAATGCTGGGGGCATCTTTCTTCAGCTTTTGCAAGGTATAGGAGGGAAAGGATGAGGTTATATGGAGGGAGGATGGGGTTATGGTGTGGCATATACCTTCAGTGTATAAGAAGTCAGGCTTGTGCATGGACGTTCTCTGTTTCTATTTTCTTTTTACTGTGAAGCTAAAATTACGATATTATTTCTCTGGTGATTTTGTTCACTCTGGAAGTGAATTGTACTATTGCCTGAATTTCTTACTATAAAGCTTGTCATAGGTTTCACCGATTAAGTTGTAGCAAGTGATTCCCAACTGCCTTTCCTCCTAAATGTTTCTAATGTTATGGATGTGTGCATGGTCCTTGGTAATGGAGATTTTTTTTTAAATAACATACTGACATCTTCTTGAAAGGTTAATAGCCTATGCCAACTAAGATTTTGATTGAAGTTAATAACCATGATTGTAAATCTTAAATACATCTTTTGCCATTGCAGCTTCAAGCACATTTAATTCCTGGATTAAATCTGAATGCCTTGGGTCTATTCCCACCTTCTTCTTCAGGAATACCACCTCCGGCAGTGAGTGTTGCCTCTGCTGCTGCTGCTGCTTCTTATCCACCATTTGGGGTAAGCCAAGTCTCTGATTTTTGGATCCTGTGGCTGCAGTTCAGAGCAGGCATTCATTGGTAATTTAGTGAAATGCTCAGTGAAGCCAGAAAGTAGTGTCTTAGAAAAGCATTAGATGCTATTTTCTAGAGAAGTTGAATTGTTACAGAAAGTTTGCAGTTGTATTCCTGTTGATGTGGAAGGAAAAATGTGATGTCATCATAAAGTGGAGATCTAGATGTAGATAAAAAGTTTGTTTGAATGTAGTAGTTTTTTATAAATGTACGAGTCCTGGTAAAATACAATATTGTTAAACAGAGAAGATTTAAATTACATGGATTAATTTCCAGAAAGCTGTGATTCGCTTGCCACATTGCTCTTTAAAAAATATGTGAAAAAACTCAGTAGAATCTTATTAAATTCCAGTACTGATTAGTTATCATAAATGAGATTTTTTTACTATGGAGAAGAAATTAATTTGTCAAAAAGCTCCAGAGCCTTTCTGAAAAGAAATGGTGCTCTGCTCTTCAAGAAAATTCAACTTCATTACATGGAGAAGGTGACTTTTTGTTTCTTCCTTGTTTCTGATGGTGCTTGTTAGCAACTCAAAGGGAGATGAATTTCCAAAATGAACTCTAACAAGTGGATGACAGAGTCTGACTTAATTCTTTTTTGCTCAATAGTAACATCTAGAGAACTAATTCTGAGACTCTTCATGAACTAGAAAAGTGAAGATGTAGTACAATACACCAAACTTCATCAAATAACTCAAGTGGGTCTATATATATATATATCGCACTGAAGGGTTGTTGTTGCCTAAACGTTGTTTTTACCAGTTGAAGAAGCCAAGAAAATGTCACTTAAAGGAACACACAAAAAAATCCCTACTTGTAGTATTTTTTTGGGGGAATGAAGAGCTATAGTGTCATGCATGTATTACAACCTGTATTGAGTATAATAGTGACTTTATCAGGAAAAAGTACTGCAATGGAAAACACTACAAAAATGTTTATACTCAGACATGTTATTGCTAATAGCTGTGCCTCTATGACAAATTCACTGCCTGTTCCCCCTGGGCCTCCACACTTCGATTAGAGTGGCTGACTAAACTGAAAAATACAGGTTTTTACTTTGATGTATTGTAAAAAATGCCACCTGTGGTAATGGATTGCCTGTTTCTTTTTTTTGTAAGAGTAACTAGAGGTGATTTGTTAATGGTACATAACTTCCTTTAGTGGTACTGAAAAGTATAGCTTTCTCTTTCCCTTTAGATTTGAAAATTACTTGTCTGTTCTTGAGGTAGAACTGTATCCCTTCCTCACTTGGATTATTTTAACTTCTTTCCCATTTTCCCCTTGTGTTGTGATTCCTCTTGCTTTGAAAACACACCTACATGGTGCTGAATTAGATGATTTTTAATCTTATTCCTGTCTGTGTATCTGTTGCTAGTGTACCTTTGTCCCTTCCAGATTGATGAGGGATCCACCTTTTTTTGCCTGCTAGAATCTCTGGCAGTTTCCAGGTTTCTGGAAATAGGATAGTGACATCTGGAAAAAGACACCAAGAAACAAGTGTCGTTGTGCAAAAGTGTAGGAACTTTTCAGCTGGAAGGACCACGCTGTCTCAACACTCTCCTGGTCCTGTACATGCTGTTTGCTTGGCCTTTGGAAGAAGCTCTCGTTCCAGATGGTCTAGATACACGACAAACAAACATGCAAAAAGAAGGGATAAACTCACAGATTTGGCGGATAAACTGGTCCTTCTGTGGAGATTGGGAGTTGCAACAAGACCGTCACTGAACTGATAGTAATGACTTCTGAAAATTGAAACTATCATGCCTTTTCTTACTTCCATATGACCTTATCTGGAAAAGAGCAGCTGGTTCTGTGGGCTTTGGGCAATCATCCCCTCAAATTGCTAGGAGTAGCTGTCCTTCTCTACAGAGAGGAAAACAAGGAAAAGTATGAGTTTAATGGATGCAGCTTTACAGAAAAGAAAGTTTCTTTTTCTAATTATTTGGGTTTTTTTTCCAACTTCATTAAACAGAGACTTAAATCTTGTTTGTGTATGGTTAGTTTCTGTAATTTATGTGTTTTACTCCTCTTTAATATGCTGAGGTTTTTTTCTGTAGTAGAACAATTTTGAACACACTGATGAAATAGGGTGTTGAAACATAAAGATGTAGAAAGAGAAAAAGAAAAGGGCTGGCTACATTTTGAAGAAGAAATGGAAACAATTTGAAGTGCTAGAGGTAACCAGAGAAGAACTAGGAGAGCTCATAGGGCATTTAAAAAATAAAACTAAATTAAAATATGTGAGTAAAGGAGGCTTCAGGGACGACTGTTCTTAAAAGGGGCATTAATGGAGAAATCAGAGACACTTTCCATCCATTTACCTATGAGCTATTCATTACGAAATTCCTTGTTTTGGAAAATGCACTAGAGCAACCCAAGTCTCTTTAGCTTGTTTTTAGTGCACATCCTTGCATGCTTTGGAGCACCAGTTAGCTGACATTGAGGATACCGCTTTCAAGCGGCTGAAAAATCCTTACTGAAAACACTGCTGGCATTAGGGTATAAGAATTGAATCCTGCTGTTGTCTTGCTTATTTTTGTCTGTGCAAATTTTATCTTCTGTTCAGGACTAGACTCTTCTCTCACCACTCAGGTGACTCTTCGCTATCTCCTATTTGAATGAAGGTGTGTTTCTCAGCAATTTCAACAACGCTGTCATCTGAGGCCTCTTGGCATGTAATGTCACTGAAGTCTATTTGTGAATGTGTGAGCCTTGGGACAATATAGTGAGCCTTGGGACCCCACTATGATGTTTGCCTGAGGGTTATGAGGGTTATGAGGCTTTTGTCTGAATATCTTTGAATGCATGGATCTTTTCTTCACCTTGTGGTGATGGATTCACAAGGGGCTTTGGACATTTGCAGAAGAGTTTCCACATGGAACTGATCATTCATATGTACTGTTTTCTAGTAACAAAGTATTGCTGTGACCTGTGTAGGACTTGTTCTCAAAGAAATGGAAGTGTCATCTTAATTTTTTTAAACAGATGTCTGTCACATTTGGAATGCTGCTTTTTTTGTATGAGTGGAGAGCGAAAAATCTGCATAGTAAATAGGATCTAGGATTTTGTTACATTACTGGAGCCTAGTGACAGGTTTGAACAGCCATATATATATATATAGCTGGAGCCAAGTATTCCTAAAACCGAGTGTTCGGGAGCTTGAGACTGAGTAATTAGGTAGGTTTAGCTATGTGATGCTTCATCACCTCTCTCTTCATGCAAAACTTTAAGATGTACTTGACATGAGCATAAACATTGTACTCCAGGTGGTTTTGGAGTAGTCCAGTGTCACAAATGTAGGAGATGGCAATGTTATCAAACATGGGTTTGCTTTTAGCTCCTTGAAGTGAATTGGGTTCAGAACCACTTCCATGTGACTAAGCTATCTCATTCTCTGTGGTCTGTGTCCACAATGGTTCACACTGGTGCACTGCATCAAAATCCTATTAAATAGAGCCTCACGTAGTTGATGTAATGAGATGCACTTTCTGTTTCACTAAGTATCTGGTTGTTGCTTTACCCTTTGTCCTGGCAGCAGAGTCCATACAGGAAGATATAGGCAACCCTTAGTACCTGTCTGTTTACACATACATTCATGTGTGTAGGTATCCACTGCACATGGCTAGCTGAGTGTCCCAGCACCATACCTAGTGTAGGCTAATCATTACTTTTTTATCTTTATCAATCACTAGCAATAATTCTTGATATTGCAACTATGTGATTTATTTGCAAAGGCTAAGCTCTGTTTGCCTGATTAAAGCACTCATTTGATGTAGTCACTTAAAAAAAGGATGCAATGGAATTGCATATTGTGTTTTGATTCCTGAATTTTCCTGTATTTCTACAAAAATCCAACATCTGTATGCTTTTCGCTGGCCTGCTACAAGCCAAGTAAATTGGAACAGGTGGGAATCATTGAAAAGTTTTAATTCAAATCTTAAAACAAAGCTTGAAGAAATGTCTCAGTTAAGATCAGTAGGAGTTAAAGATTCTTTAAACTGACAAATGTGGATGATTTTTCTCTTATGATCCTGGTGATATGATAAAATGGATGGGACCTTTTTTTTTTTTATGAGCGTGAGCCCTTTGTGACCATATCAAGGACTAGCAGCCTTTCTGTGCTGTTTTGTAGCTTAATGTCTCACCCAGCTGCTTTTGGGACTAGAGAGCCGCTAGTTTCTGTTGACTCCTAAATCCTTCTTCTTAACTCTGCATTTAAATGCTCATGTGTGTTTGTGGCTCTAATGCAACGGCAAATATTTTCATGAGTCTCCTCACTGTCACTTGTAATCAATGTCAGGAGCTGAGCACTAGCATGAAGAATTGGGATTTGTATGACAAGGAGAGTAAGATTGTGCCAAAGTGAATATGTTCCGTGCTTATGTTTTCTAGACAATATGTTGCCACTAAAAGAGTTTTAGAACCTAGCCAAACTGCTTCAGATGTAGTGTTGTACTGCTCAAAGCTACTTTAATGAAGTTGTGGCTTCTGTCTTCTGAATATTGGGGAGAATATGCGTGTACTTTTCTCTTAAGAATAGAAGTTTTTTCTCATGCATCACTGAAGATTTTTTTTATCTTAAAACTCCAAACAAGAAATCCTCATCTCAGAGTTCAACTGTATACAGTCATGCAATTAAATACACCTACCTGGCCTGTCTACTGGGTTTAAACCAGTTACACTCTTCCTCTTAGAGCTGAAACTTTGCATGTTTAATTGTATATCTGACTGTATTTCTTTTGTAGTCTCTGGGTGTGAAAATTGGCATCCCAAGGGTATGGGGAAAGGAAGGCTAACCTGTGGAGAGCTCATTCTGCCCTTGAATGTCCTGAAACAGTGTCTGAATTAATTCTCTGTCACATGGCAGACGTACTCGAACATATAGGAAGGTGAGAAGCAGATGAATTTCCTCAGCAAGGGGAGTTTACACCAGATGCTCTCCTGCATCTGTAAGGTCCTGTAAGAGACAGCTGAACCTCTGTTTTGTGGAAGCTAGCTAAGGTGAAGATTTGCTCCTACGCTCAGCGTAGGACTGCTTTCTCTACCGGTCTTTTTGCAGAACTGTGGTAGCTTCTTGAAGCTCTGCCTTCAAAATGTGCCCTTTCTAAACTTTTCTTTAGCCTCACAGCTCACATTCAGCTGATGTGATAGGTATAGAGGCTTCTAGGAAGGTAAAAAAATGGTGGTTTCCTATAGTAAATCAAAATCAAGAAATCAAACCACCTTTTCCTGATGCTAAAAGAAGTCTTGTACACCTAGACTGATCGGTTGCTTTCCTTCATTCTTTTTGCCATCATTGAAGCTTTTTGTTGCAGGTAAGGAACATGCCAATGAAACTTTCTCCTTAAAAGATGTTATAGTTGAGAGATTCCTCCTTTTTCCTCCAGTAATTCTCTCAGTAATAGTAAAGAAAATATCTTCTATACCACATAAATGTAAGAGAAGAAATAACTGTATTGTGCTTTTGGCAGGAAAGAAAAGTAATTTAAAATTAAAAATTGCTTCACTGAGGGCCTTCATTTGTTGCCCTGAGCATAGAGGAGATACAAGGAAGAGGAAAAACTGTCCTATGTTTCCAGGTACTTTGACTCTTACTTGCTGGACTTGGGGTCCTTTGGATGTCTGGGTTTTATAGGATTAGCTCATGCAGTTGTTACTCCTCAACTGCCCAGAGGTAGTAAAGTATGCACATCTATAATGCCCATAGTTGTGAGTGGCTTTGCCTTGATTTGTCTAGCTTGTCAAGCAGCAGATGATTTTTGTAAGGAACTGTCCTACAGCCAAAAGAGGATGTGGTTTGGGGGAGGCAAAGGATTTGCCAGTGTTCTTACAAAATGGTTTTATATCAGTGAAATGAAACCCATACATGTGTGCACGCGATTGTGAGGAGGGCACTTTTAGCCAACAGCATTGTCTAAAAAATGTACTACCAGCTTAGTAGACTTTGTTTGGAGACCGTTAACCTCAGTACCTTGCAAACACCTCTCCTGCTGCTTAGTTTTTAAAATTCATTAATGAAACATTTTTGACAACTAAGAAATTTGTTCCACTGGTGCACAACTTAGTGGGATCGTTCTGCCCTGTGGAGAAAGTGGTTGGTCCTCCCACTGCCTTGAAGTCTCCTGCTCCTACCATGCTGTGTTGGCAGGGATCCATGTTCAGAGTAATCAGAAACTATTCTGCCTCAGGAGCTGGACTGGCCCTTAAGAAAGTTAAAAATGCAATTGGCACAGTATGATATACAAAGATCTGGCAAGTTGACAAATGGTATTTTTTTTCTGGAGGTGTTGAAGCCTCCAGTTATTCTTAATAGCTCTTTTTACAGTTCTGAGGTTGTCATAATGCAAATAGTATCACTCAGTAACTAGTAATGTGTACTTCTTAAAATAAAAATGGCTTCTTCCTCTCTACAGGTTTGAATACTTGTAGATCCTTGGGACAAGAGATGAGAATTTGTGTTGGTCTCCTGTTCCCAGATACTTATCATGGCAAGATGAAAGAATATCTCAGACTCTCAAGCTCTAAGAACCAGGATTATCATCTCCTGAATGATAATCTAAACAGGAAATTCAATTTTTTAAGGTGCCAAATAATAATTTTTTACTAGTGTCCCATGCTCCTCCAGGCCAGAAACAAAAATAGGTCAAGTCCTCATTCCGTTGTAGCTTTCTCCAGCTCCGGCTTGTTTGTTTGTTATGATGGAAAAATAAGTGACCTTTCTGGGTTTTCACAACCTGTTTTTCTTGCAGCTGCCAGGGAATCTGAGAGTAGTGTCTTTGTAAACCAGAGCTGATGAGTACCTATATCTTTCAAAGCCACAGATTTCATGGGCAACTTCTAGGAGTTTGGAGTATCTACGTGGCTGTCATGACCATGATTTTTAAAGTGGAAGTATTTCTCTATATGAACACTTTTGGTGGTGATACAGTGTTATAGCACCAGATACCTGTGTTTGTTACTTGAGAATGACCAGCAAAATTCCTGCTTACGTACTTTCACAATCTGTTCCTTATGTTAATTTCTGCTTTTGGCTGTCTATTCAGAATAAATTGTGGCAGATGGTTGTTTTTTTGTTTTTTTTTTTTTTCCTTTGGCATTGTGGCCAATCAGGTTTTGCAAAAACAAAGTTCATATCATGTTAAAAAATGTCAGACCTGTTCCTCCTTGTGAAATGCCTTATAGCCAGCCTGCCAGAAAATGTTCTTTCACTGTTTCTGTGACTTCTACCTCCTCGTTCCTGGCTAGGTTTCCATGTTGGAAACACCAGACAGGGATGTGCCTATCAGAAGTGACTTCTAGCAGTCTGAGGAGATCCCCATGGCTTGCCAGGTAGAAGATGACGGTGATGAAAAGTACTAATGTTGAGAGCCAAGGAGTTGAGCCAGTACAAAGTGAGATGATTTCAGTAGCATTTCACTTAAGGCACTGACTGTTATGTAATAACCAGCTGTGTTTGAGTTTCAGGTGTTGAAATGCAGCAGTCCCCAAATGGGAAATGCAGATAGAGATAATTGCTTAGGTTTTCAAGCAAGAGCAGAGGTTCATGTCAACAACCTGGACACAGGGTTCCCATCCACAAAGTATACTTTTTGAGTGTCCAGGACTACTGCAGGGTATAGAAGTAGAGCTGCGTGGCCTTGCGGCGGGCTGATTGCCTTAGAAAGGGTCATGTTCTTGGTTTATCCAGTGACAAAAGTGTTTCTTATATGATGCAGCAATAGTGCTTCAGGATAAGGGGGAGACAGTTCTGCTCTGAACACAGCAGGTTGCCATCCCAGAAACCCAGAAGGAAGAGGGAGGTGGTGTGATGAACTCCATATCACACTAGGAGAAAGTTTCTGCAAGTGTGATGTTGAAGCTGCTGTGGGGCCTTTCCTTGCCTTCGGAAATCCTTCCTACCACTCCTGTCTCTGGCACCAGTCCTGGGGTTCATGTCAAGCCCTGGGTAGATGGTGGCTGTATGGTCTGTGCATGGGAAGATGAGTGGTGCTGAATTTAATAGTGAAGGTATTACCTTCTGAGAGTACTGCCTTTTCAGGTAGTTAATACGGCAGGAGGTTTTAGACTTGCAGCATAGGTTTAAATCTCTTCTAAATAAACCCAAAAGCTCAGAGACTGGTGGGAGCTCAGGCTTCAGTTCAACCTACCCTGGCAGGACTGCTTTAGCAGATAATACAAGATGGTGACCCTAGAGTATTTGCAAGGATGTTGTAAAACTGTGGGTCACATTAGACCTATCTACCAAGACTTGAAATACTTTTTTCTTGGTGAGTCTCTGTTTTCCAACAAAGGCTTAAACTTTTAGCAGTAGTATTGGAAAATGAATACACTATGATTTCTTTCACTACTGTCAAAGGCTTTTTTTTTTTCTTTTATTAATGCATTGAATCCTACTGGAATGTCTTCAAGGATATTTAGATTAATGTTGGTTTCCTGTTGCTGCAGTTCTTATTACTAAACAAATAAGAGCATTTAGTATACCTATAGGCCAGGGTAACTCTTCACAGTGAATTACAGAAACATGGTTTAAGTTTTGGTGGCTTTGTGTCTGGTAGAGGATTTGAATGAGACGATACCTCACTTCCTGACAAAGGTGCTGAAGACCAAGTGAGTTGACTGTAAATCTGCCTGGCCTTGGTGATGGTGGTTGTGGCAGCTGGGAAGAGAAGAGAATGACCAAAGAATTTTCATTTTTAATGCCATCATCTACTGGTTGTAATTTTTTGCTGTACTAAGTGAATTTGTTTATTACTGAAAAACAAAAAAAACCACCACTAACCCAGTAGGCTAGGTAATAGCAAAATATTGACTGAGATTGTTCCATATAGTATTAAAAATAGTTTTAAATTATTTCTCTTGCAGCTACAGAAACTGATTCTGGTTAGAAATGGATAATATGACTTTGTGACTTAAAATGTCTTATCCAAAGGTAATTAATTTGCAAGACATTTAGAGTAAATGAAAACATGTACTGAAGATGCATAATGGGGTTAACCAGCAAAGATCTGATTCTGCTTCCATTGATGTGTGACACGACCTTTTTTACTTGAGCAGGTACAATATTTTTAAAGACTTACAACCTTATCTCAAATGTTGCCAGGGATTTACCAGCCACATACACTTGATGGAGCAAGGAGTCTATGGGGACGCTTAAAAACACGACTGGAAAAAAAATCCATACTGTTGACAGGCTTGCAGAAGAAGACAGATTAATGATCAAGTTAACACTAGTAGCATAAATAACAAACCTGTCCCCATACTAGCTCTGCAATGGGTGGAAACAACACTCATTCTAAGGGAGCCACGAACTTGACCTAGCAGCAACATTAAACAAAAGCAAGGGGGAAGGGGTTCATCTTGGATGAACTGAGGAGGCAAAACTCTTTTTTCTGTATGTTTGTTTTGTTGTGGCTCTTTAAGTATCATTCCTCAAATACAGTGTCTGCTCTCATAACTTTGGTGTTTTGAGAACCTGCTCTTTACCTACCCTTATCTATCTGAAGAATCAGAGCTTTATTTTTGGGAGTTGTCATCCTTGCCTGGCCATGCATTGGCTGTGACACAAGTGTGAGATGAGGGTGAATGCATTTCTGATGATCTATCAATAAGGCAAAATCTCTCCTTCTGCATTTTGAGCAGTTAGTAGGACTGATGCACCAGGCCTTGGCAGAAATGTATGTCTGTTCCGAGAGTAACTTAATGGATTCTACAGATATTTCTAGTTCTGCAAGCAAGAGTTTGCAGAAAGAACTGTGAATCCGCAAGTTTGACTAGGAATTCTCAGCATTTAGCTCAGATATGGAGCAGTAGCCCTTGTGCTGAGGGTAATGGAGCAATGCCTGAAAAAATGAGTGTTGTGCTAGGTCAGTTTGCTAAGAGCAAGCACAGCAGGAATGGCAGTAGAGATGCAATTTTCCTGGGAAAATCTTCTATAGGAGTCTGTGGAGCCTGGTTGACATGGAAGGGGACCATCCTGATGACACATATGGTGCACAGAGGCTCCTGATAAACCCAGTGTGATGGAGGAGTAGCCATGGATTACAGGATTTAGGAACAGATTAGGCTAGATCTTGGATAGAGGTGGTGGGGACTTAAAAGTAATATAAACAAAAAAAAAAGTAGTTGTTAAGGGCAGTTATGCTAGGGATAGATGGCTGTTGTTCAGAGACTTGCAGGAGGTATGGAAGGAGGTGTATCCAAGATGGTCCAGGAAAGAATTGGACTACTCTGAAACATAAGAGCTACTAGCGTGCAGAAGCAGTTGCTTAGCTTCATTCAGTGGGGCAGCTAGACTTACATCTCTGTGTTAGATCACTGTTTTCAGTCGTGATTTAAATGAGCAAGCAGGAAATCTGATTGAAGTTGATGTATCAAGTTTTACACCTGTACTTTTGTTTTCTGAAAGAGTTAGTGTAGTCTGTACCACTACAGGTACCTTTTGCTAACATCATTAATATGTCTTTCTATTTAAACAAGTATAGTTTTCTACTTGCTTTGGTTATTATGTTTTTTTTCTTTTCTCTGTTAAAAAATGATGAGTAGTGTTTTTCTTATTTGCTTGATTAGTTTTTAACTTCTGATTTTCATCAAGCTATATTTGGATGGAAATTGGAATCCAATTAATGAACAAAACCAGCATTTAAAATGGCTTTCATGAGTTAAATATGTTGAATGTAGATGAAAATTCCTTATCAAGCCTGGTTTTGTGTTGAAAGCATATAGTTTTTTTTATGTAGAAATAAAGTAGTATTATCAGCTGTTTATGAGCTGAATTAATTCTTTCTGGTCATCATGCTCTTCTGGAATCTATTTCTTAGAACTAAAAGTTTGTTTCTGAATCTTGGTTTTGGGAGATCTGTTTTGTGTGTTTTCTTTTTAATTCTGAGGAGCTGAGTTCTCCATCTGAGTGAACATATTGGAGCTGTTTAGCTATGTTCCTTAGCTATGAGACAGATGCTTCTCTCTCCCAAGCCCCATTCCTCGAGTTGGCTCACCACCCAGAAAAGCATGCAGCTTGCTTTACACTGTTTGGATCTGTTCAGTGTTTAAGTGGACAAGTCCTGAGTCCATCCCACAAATATTGTGAGGGCAGGGTAAGGTAGTCTGTGTAACACAGACCTCCGAGTAAGTTACTCATGAATTAGGGTAAAAATATAGAGCATAGTTTAAATAAACTCTTTTTTTTCCCCCCTTACATTTCTGTTAGTTCTAGGGCTGGGCTGGTATTGAATAAAGTATTTTATTCTAGGAGGAGAACATAAAAGGATTGGGAAAGAGGAGAAAATTGCACAGAATTCTTCATGTACAAGAGACCTTACTGTTGTCAAAAATGAGTTAATGACTAATTCTGTGACTTAACAAATTTTACAACTTCAGTGGTGAATGCACACTAGCGTTTAGAAAAGTATCTTAATTTGTAACTATACCGTTAAGACCCTGAAAATTATGAAGTAAAAAAAGGGAACTGCAGGATACTCTCCAGAGTCATTACAGACAGATATTTTCCAAGATATACATACACATGTCTATTTTAGTTTCTAAGTTTTAAGTATATGTTTAAGCAAACTTGGCCTTGCTAAGGGAGTGAACGCTGAAGCTCAGATTCCACGCAGTGGGAAATTAGTTCCCTAAATTTAGTATTTCTAACATATGTTTAAGATCTAGGAATCTATTTCTGATATAACTTATGTTAGAAGTTCCTGGAAAGCTCTGACTTATGTGGCATGGCATGGGGAAGATTAAATTATGGTGTGTTGTTGTTGTTGTTGTTGGTTTTTTTTCCATCCCAAGATCGGCAGAAGCATCTATAAGATTGATGGGTGCTGTAGTCACAGGGTTACATTTTGAGGTGGGGTTTTTTTGTGAAGGGTAGTCTTCCAGTAAATACAGCAGCATTTTAAAATTATTGTGGGAAAGGAGGGGGACAGATAATAAATTGAACTTGGTGTTATGATAGGCTTTTGAAAGCCTTACCTAAACTTGACTTTTGCCAGAAGGAAAAGGAAAGAGTTGTTGATTTTAACAATCATGATATGAAACATGTGAAACAGTATGGGTTTTTGAGTGGTTAAAAATCAGTATGGGTAAGGAAACGGACATAATTTCTTCAAATCCTGCCTGCTATTATGTTGGATTTGAATTTGGTTATACACGTGGGCTAATGTGCTTCTGCAGACAGGAGCTGGAAAAATTACCATGTGTAAACAGTTCGGTGTTGACAGATTCTTTACTACTCCCTAATAAATATCTAATATTGCATCAAAATTGAAGTTTGATGTCTCAAAAAAACCTTGCTCATTCACTTGAATTATTTTTGTGAGGGGAAAAAAAAAAACAAGTTGAAATGTATCATCAAGTCATAATGATGAGGAGGAATGGCACTACAGCAGTTGGAAAGACACGTGTACATCTTCTGTCTTTCACCACCTTTGCTGCCCGTGTTTCATGTTTAAGGGTGAGGCAGCAGAAAGGAATTTCAGTGGTGAATTGAATCTAGCCAAGAAAGTGGTTTGAAGTCAAGCTTTAGGAAGCTAGGGGGAAAAGTGCTGCAGGCAGATGGGCAACAGAGGGAAGGCACGAAATATCTGCAAACAAAAGTAATGAAGTTTGTTTCTATAGCAGAGGAACGTGTGTGGAGGTGGCTTTAGGCAGAAGCTGTGTAAATTACTGAAAACCAAGTTGAGTTGTGTGTTTGGTCTGTAGCAGTGTTGTGTTGTATGAACTAGATGGAAAGTTTGTGTGTGTTACCTCAAAGTTTAGCTGGAAGAGAGAGAAGCTGGAGTTGCATGTGGTAGGGAAAACTTTGGCAGTGGACTTTGGCAGGATCCTGGAGCATGTGTGGACAGTTGAAGGAGAGGGTCAAGGAGATGAGGGAGCAAGAGGTGGCTAAACTGTCTGCACCTGAGTTGGAAAGAGATATTTTTGTGTACACTCAGTGCAGTTAATATGGGTCCTTGCAACAAAACTAGAAAAAAGAACAAAGAAACCCAGATGCTTCATGAATTTGTGTTTATTTTGATACGGTTTTCCAAAGTGGTGATGAGATTAAGCAGTAGCATTTCCAAATTACTGAGCATCTTGCTCAATTCACAATGAACATTTAAAAGGATTCACTATGAGTACACTCACAGGATGTTTGTAATAACAGGACAACATGACTAATCTTCTGGAAAGGTGCTTAACATCTGTACTAAAATGACTGATATCTTTCACCACAAACATGTAGTTTTAGGGTGTAGTTTTGAGATGGTTTTAAACTGATCTGTAGACAGATTAAGAGGAGTGTTCCCACCTTTCCCCATGTGCTGACCTAATTGTTGTTTCTCCCTGCCTTGTTCCAGGTCTACTGCTTGTGTGGCTTGGGTTATTTGCATCAGGGACCTGCTTTATAAATCACCTGGGTCTGCAGTTGTGCTAGCCACAAAGCACTCAGGGCAGTGGGGAGGAGGCTGGATTGTGGAGGGCTCCAACCCGTGCCCAGGGAAAATGTGGGCTTAGACCAGCTTAAACTGACTGTGGGTTGTGGTGCCTTGTATGTGTGAAAACACAGGGTAAAATGTGGAACCGTTTATGATCACCTGAAATGACTGGCAGAATATATTTCTGTTCTGAACATGCTATTTTGGAGTTTCTCCACCTGGTACATGGAGCTGTGCCTGGAATTTGTTTCCCTTGAGGTTAGAATTGACTTATGTTTACCAAAATCAGTGGTAAAACTTCAAAACAAGCTTTTTGTTTGATTGACGCACTGGGATTCTGCTTCCCTTTGAAAGATGTTACTGGAAGTTAAAAATAAGTAGAGATAACCTTTTATAGGATTGCAGCTGCTTTTTGCTGTGTTGCATATAGCATATCTTTTTCTGAAAATATTCCAGAAAAAGATGCTTGGCTGAGCTTCCATATGTGGATCTGTAACCCTACCAAAATATACAAGTGTGTGAAGCTAAACGAGCATGGTTGGTCCCATGTGCTCTGCTCACTGGTGCTTGGTCTGATCTACATGGCGAGTAGCAGGAAAATGAGGATGGCTGTGTTGTCTTCCATTACTTCTGCAGAAAAGGGCTGGTTGGCTTTGTCTTGTTGAGAATGAGCCAAACAATTTTTGACAACATGAGGGCTACTTAGAGGAGGAAATGCTTTAAAGGGTGTGTGTGTGGGGGGCGGAGTTGTATCTTAAATACCTCCTAGTTCAAGAAAAGGCTTGTATGAAATGCTTTTGAGAAGTAACCCTGATGGGTGGATGGATTAATGGTACTTGGCGGTGCTCTGTTAGTCCAAGTCGAGCTCTTCTGAGACTGGTAAAATAGTTATGGCTTATTGTGGCATATGTAACCCTGCGGTTCGATCATCACTATGTAGCACATAGAGAGGATCTCAAGTGTTATGTTGTGCTCTCCAGCTGAGATGTCTGTTAGAAAGCGATAGGAAGCTGCAACGGTGCCTGATTATCCAGTGGATGCCATGTTAGGGGCTTCTCGCTTTTAAGAAGGCCTAATCTGGCGTTTAATTTACTAGTCTGCTTGAGGCCTGCTGCCAAGGCTCCAACTGTTGCATAATGCTACACAGGAGGAATAGCTGGCAGTTTTCAAGCTGGCTAACTTTCCAGATCACTCCCACACAAAGGAAATTGTAGCATATATGTAACTCTGAGGTTTTTTGTGCTGCTCTCAGTGCAACCTAAAATTAACAAAATAAGTAGGCAAACTAGACAGAGTTTGCCTGCTCAGGATGCAGCCCCTCTATTGTAGTGGCATCATCTGCAGCGCCTTGCATGTGGAAGAGAGTCCAAGCACTGACAGGTAAGAACAAAAGCCTTGCAAAGAAGCAACACCTACAATGTTTTTTAACTCTAAGCATTAAAATTGCAAGGATTTCATAAGAGATGAAAGAATCCTTTTTTGGCTCAAACTGTTCTTTCGTGTTCCGTGACTTTCACGATTCCCAGAAAAAGCCAGACCTTACTATTTAGACATTTCAGGGCACCATGAGATTTCCCCCTCATTTCCATGCATGCCTGTTCGGTACCCGTTTTCCTGTCAGTCTGATTCATTCAAAAACATTCACTGCGTATTTCCTTCTTCCCCACAGCAACAGCCCGAGTCTGAGACTGTTCATCTGTTCATCCCAGCCTTGGCAGTTGGAGCTATTATTGGCAAGCAGGGACAACACATCAAACAACTTTCTCGATTTGCAGGCGCATCTATTAAGGTATTATTACACTGACTAACTTTCTGTCTACTCTACATGACACTTTCAGCAAGTTTGTGCAAGCCATGTTATTGTGCATGTCCTCCCCCACTCCATGCTTAGAATGTGATGTGATAAATAGTACATTTGTTTATAAATCATCTTTTAATCTTCCTTGAGACAAGATAATTAGAAGCATGTTTTCAAACGTTCCTGAGGTGTGAAATATAAGCTGCAAAGAAAACTACTTTGGTGGCCTCGATTTCTTAGAAGCAGACTTAAGTCTTAATGATGCAGTGTTTAAAGGCTTTCTTCTTGCTTTCAGTAAAGTGAAAATTGGTGAGGTAAATTGCCCTTCTGAAAACAGCAGCACAGGTGAAGTCTCCTACTGCTATGGCTGCTCTTGGCCTGTTCTAGGTGGATCAATCTGGGCTGTCAAGTTGGAGCATTCATGTTTTAAAATAACCCATGTTCTTCAAGATCCTGGAGAGCAACCAACAGACTATCAGTCTGTTCTTTAACACACGTTTACTTCAGCATCCTACATTAACATCCAGCTATGTGTGTGGTGACTGCTTCAAAGTAGCTAAGAACACGTAGAGGCTGACCTAATGGAAGCTTAAGTTTGAATTTTAGCCGATTTGGTGACATTCTCCTTGGCTTTGTATAGGTATTAGTGCCAGTTGCAGTTGTAAAAAGCCCTTGGGTTTCTGCTGCTAATGCCGTTGTAACCACAAATATCTTTTCTTGATGTCTGAGCTTTTTTTCTTGTGACTAGCCAGTTCTGCTGTTCTGTGATGTAAAGATGATTTGAATTAAACAAAAAAAGCAAAAAAACCCAAACCAAACACACACAAAAAAAACCCCACTCCCAAACTCCACCCTCAAAATTCTTAAAAACCCCACCAAAAGAAACTCCCCCACAACTCTCCTCAAACAACAACAACAAAAACCAAACAAAAGAAATACCCACAAAAATTCCTACAGTGTGTAGCTTTGTGTTATTAGATGGACGTTTTCCTGCACAGATTAAGCAAACATTTCTTCTCAGCTCTTTTTTGCTCAGGAGATGTAGCCAGTTTAGCGAGTGCTATAGCAGGGATGTGCTGAAGGTCAGGGCAGAGGGGCAGGATCTGGTATGCTGAGTTGAGCCTGGTGAAGCCAGTGAGGCTGGGCTTGACTTAGAAGGTGTTCATCAAAGTGTGCAGAGTAAAATAACTGGGAAACCCTGATGAATGAGTCTTGTGTGTGGTTTGCTGAATGCTGATCAATTTACTGGCCAGTCAAACAACTGGCACACTGCCCAATCCCATCCATTATTAATCAGTATATGAAATAGTTGTTTATACTACTCAGATGGTTTAAGTTAGTAGAGCACTAATAATCAGATTTTAGAAGAAAAATTTGAATGGAAGAAAGTGAGAGGTGTTGATTTTTCTACATCAAACCTCTGTTGCATGGAGGTGTGATGTACCCACATGTATTTACTTTTTCTCTCCATTCCCATGGTTTGTATCTAAATATTAAGGGATATATGGAAGGCACTGCTAGGTGGAGAGACAACTGTGAAAATAACCTTGGACCTCCAAGAACCCGTCCAAACTAGTTTTTTAGTTGGTACTTGGAAAACAGTTGAGTGGAAAGGGAGTTTCCCATGTTTCTCATGCGTTTGGTTAACTGTGGCCTCGGGCTTCCTCTATTGGCTGGCACCTCTCTACCCAACGCATGTAACATTTGTATTGACTGAAGTTCAGTTAAAAGTTTGCTAAAGCTCTGGTCTTTTGTTTCTTCAGTGAGAATAAAGTAAAGGGTTGTGTTTTTTTGTTGTTTGTTTTTTGTGGATATAGGATTAAATCTTAATGGAACTGTACATATACAGAGTATACTTTCTAAACACAGGGAAGCTGCATGCACACTTACCAAGTTAAATGAAATGCAATTTCATCTGTAATCTGACAGAACAGCACACTTTCTTCTGGGTGAAACTGCTAAATATGACATTTATCATAGAATCACAGTAACATTCTGAACTTCTGAAGTTCTCTCAAATTGACCACCTGCCTTTTATCATAACTTCTGAGCAAAATAAATTGTGAACCATCCAAGAATCTGTGCTTATAGCTAAGAGTTGGAGGGAGTGCTGCCAGAGTAACTTGTCTAGCTGCAGTAACGATAGAAAAGGAGGCTTGGGGGAGGCCTTATTGCTCTCTACAACTACCTGAAAGGAATTTGTAGCAAGGTGAGGGTTGGTCTGTTCTCCCTAGTAACAAGCAATAGAACAAGAGGAAATGGCCTCAAGTTGCACCAGGGGACGTTCAGGCTGGATATGAGGGGGCATTTCTTTACTGGAAGGGTTGTCAGGCATTAGAATGGGCTGCCCAGGGAGGTGGTGGAGTCAGTACCCCGGGGTTTTTAAGAGATGGTTAGATGTTGCACTTGGGGAATTGGTCTAGTGGCTGATAGGGCTGGGACAAAGGCTGGATGTGATGATCTTAAAGATCTCTTCCAGTTGAAACAATTCTGTGATTCTAAAGAGGTCTTTGTGCATGACACTCAAAACTTGTTTTGAGTTGTGCTTTAAATTTACAGATGAAAATTACTTGCATCACCATGCATCTTTGTGTTCCTGCTGAGCTGCTTTACATCTGGTGAAACTTGTTAGCCATGAAGTTAGACAAACTGCAAGTACACAGGGTATCCAGTCAGTCACTTCACAAGTGTGTGTTCAGAGTTGTGTGCATGGCTGTCAATGAGTTCAGCTTGTGCCTCTGTGCTGGAGGTGGTTGCTTGGTAATGCAGGCTTGGTGTGGGGCTCCAGCACTCTGAACTATATACAGCAAAGGAGCTAGGCAGAGATCTCTGGATGTCTGCTGCCCACCCTGTGTGTTGGGGCTGGGACCTGTTGGAAACCATTGACATCATCTTTGAAGTTATAAATTACTCCCTTTCTGTCTCAGAAGGAGTTGGATTGAGCATTACAGGTTTTGAGGGAATGAAGTTGTCAGCTTGTAACTTGGCATACCAGTTTCCAGGTAGGAATATAAAGCTATTTCTGTCAGAAGTTAAAAATTCACCACTTGAAAACTATTTGTATGTATGTAACTTCTTCCAAGGGCAGACAGACAAAAGATTGAAGTTTCTTAGGTTGCCCCTTCAGACATTGATATGTTATTTGGTATATGTTTCCTTCACAGCTCTGTTTTACTCCAACTGCTGAGAACAGGACATTTCCCAGAACATTTAAACATGTGTAAGGTTTAACAAAGGCTGGATGGAAAACTCTTTTCCTAAATTTCAGTCAAGGTGCTAGTGTTCACTAAGAAAACATCAGGTGACTGAGAGGCAAAGTATAAAGTCCATTTTACATGAATGGCAATTATCAGGCTGAGCTCTGTTCTGTCGATTGCCTCCAAATGTGCCTCAATGTTGCCCCTTGTGTGTCCAAAGAATGAATGGATTTTAGTCTGTGCTTGGCCCTACCACAATGCACACGTCATATAAACATCTTGTTGTAAAATGAATGTGTATCTTTAGATATAGCCGGTTGGAATGCAGAAATTGTATGACAAATACGCAAACCAGATAACTAGTATGTAATGTCTTCCCCATCTGGGGGTACAATATGAATAATTACATAAAGTTTGGTTAGCAAAATTCTTTAGTGAAAATAATGCATGGTGACTGGTAATTTGTCTGAAATAAATTACAGCTGTTAAATATGAATAACATCCCTATGCCAACAGCGAAGATGAAATCCTGTAGCGTTTAATATATTGCCCATTCAACAGTGACTATGTAATACTAGATGGAACAATGGAAATGTCAGTTGTGATAAACAAAAGATTCATCCAGAATGTCAGAGACTAGTTTGAATTATTTAATGCCACTGGAGTCTGAGAACAACACCCACAGAAATCTTACTTTTGTGGTGACATGAACTGCTAAAGACCCTACAGGCGTCTCTGCCTCAGCTCTGGTGGAGCTTAATTTTTATTTGAGTCACACAAATAAATGTCTGTAGATACAAACCCCTTGGAAACTGCCAACTCATTGTCCAGTCTAGAGGAACGTTTTGGATCCGATTAGTTACAAGAGTAAAGTGATTTTTCTGTTGTCAGAGGGACAGAGGCAAACTTTTGCTAATGAGCAAAACTTGTAATACTATTTAAGTTAGTGGGTAGGGATGAGAATCTTGGTCTATTAACCAGCTTCTCTTTTTGAAGGCTACATGTCTTACATCACTCATAGCCACATGAAAATGGCTTGTGAGATTTTGCCATATGTGGATGAGTTGCTATGCCTTTAATTTTCAAAAGTAAATTTGCTTATGGTGTAGCCAATTTCTCCGTATTTCATTATAGCTAATGAATGCACTTTAAAGGGAACAAACTTGTCATGACTGAAGTGTAATGCTGCTGCTATAACGAATAATTTTTCACTCTTGAACAGAATGTGAGGCTGAAACAGGGAGGAGGTGGTTTTAAACGATTCCTTCAAAAGACAACTACCAAAAGCTATGTTTATCCATTCCAGATTGCCCCTGCTGAAGGACCAGATGCCAAGCTGAGAATGGTTATCATCACTGGACCTCCAGAAGCTCAGTTCAAGGTACAACATAGAAAAACTTGTCAGTCTGTAGTGGCCTTTGGACTGTAAAGGACAATATTGAAAACAAAACACTTGGAACAAAGCACTATTTTATTCATAATGTTTGCAAACACTTGATTTTTGCTTTGCTTTTGCTGAAAGTTATGTCATGTGAATGAGTAATACACTACTACTAGAGGCCACATTCTGGTCACCTGAAAACTTCTGTGAGCTTCGTGGGAGTTAAAATCAAGTCTAGCATGAAAATACGGCCATGTTAGATTACTATTTTTCCCTTTTATTTACGAGCACAATAGTTCAGTCCTTCTAGACTGTCTTTACATGTGCAACAGTTTAGTGTGTTTAATTGAAATAATAAAGCTGATGAGAGGCTTGAATCTCTTCCCAGGTTACTGTTGAGTGCCAAGTGGAAAATGTTTTTTGGGTAGCTCTATAGAGTACATGCAAAATTTCTAATGGTATTTGTATTACAACTACAAGAAGATACTCACCTTGATTATTCCATTTGTGTTCAAATTTTCTGGACTGTCCTGCCTTAAGTGCCAAGAGATAAATCCAGTTACCCCAAAAGGAGTTAATCACATTGGGAGTGATGCAGATAGCTCAGTGTAGCAGCCTGGCCTTATCACAGATGAGGTCCAGAGCCGGTAAAAAGTCACTTGAGAGTTCAAGTCCTTGTGTTGTTCTCTTGCCTGTTCTGGTTTCAAGTCTTCGTATTTTTGCTCCAGAGCATCTTACGAGAAGGAGGTGCACAAACTTCTAGCATATCTAGAATCAGTCTCATTAATGCCTTTAGGAGTTTTGGAGAAGTATCAGGGCAGGTATTTTGCGGGGGTAATAGCAAACTAGATGCATTTGGGATTATTGCTCAGTTACCATATACATTTGAAAAGTTGTTGAAGGCAAAGCATAACTTACAAGCTCTGCCTCCTTGAGGTTTTCTTGGTAGTCTTGATCACATGGCATATTCCATGTATGAGATGCTCTTGTGATCTGGGATCAGCACAAGGTCAGATTCTGGCTCCTTTTTCTTTCCACCAGATATTAATGAACTTACCCTCAAGCAGTAGCCAGGTGAAGTATACTTAGGTGTTCCTTATCCTGGCTTTTCGTGTAGGCAAAGGCTTATTGGCAGGCTTCCTCTGTAAGACAATTACGGTGAGTTCTTTTGCCAGTTCTTCTCTGTAGCCTGGATCATGCAAGGAGGAAAGTCTCGCTTTTCTGTACACCACATGTTGGTTAAAAACACATCAATCAGTTAATCTACACTTGGGCTTGATCCTTCCCAAGAAGGATCAATGTAGTAGCACAGCTGATGCTCCTGAGTATGCTGATCTTGTGAAGCAGAGGGGCTTGCCTCACTCAGTTCCAGTTCTTGGGATCTCTTATCACTCTAAGCAATGCCTTGTTGACTGAGAATCAGAGGCAGAATTCAATCCTCTCTTATCACCACTGTTAACCTGAAGCATGCCTTACATCAGAGCCAACCTTCATTAATGCTGCCCTTAAGGGTCTTCTCTATCTTTAAGCATAGGCTGTTGCTTGTTAGGCATCAAGAATGTAATCTGGGTGTATAACAACTTGAAGAGGAAATAGTGGCTGCTCAGATGAGTAACCAGCTCTCAGAGAGGTAGTGTAATCCCCAAAAATTTGAGTCTGGCATCTTTTTCTTGTATTCTGCTGGATTGTATTCTGTCTGTTATTCGTGTCCATGGTAGCTGCAGTAGCCTCATCCCTTTCTTCTTCAGCTTCAGTAGCCTGAGGATATTGTGGTACATGGGGCTATTTATTAGCAAGGCAACAGGAAGAGATGTCACTGTTTACAGCCTCTGTTGCAGTGCTCCCCCAGAGTTTAGACCTACTCGTGCCACCAGTATTCAAAGATGATCATGTTGCCTTGGACCTGGGACACATGTGAGCAAAGTGGAATCCAGTGTAGACAACATTTCAGCCACAGTTTTACTGTGAAGAATCTGCAGCCTGTTGAACTGTTTCCTTTCCTTAGAGACTTTTTCCACAGCTGAAAGGTTTGGGATGTTGGAAGTACGTCTACTATCTTTTTAGAAGTCAACATCCCATCTTCCTTTACAGTTCAGCAGTAATGCATGCTTTTGTCCCATAATATCTCTCCCCCTGATTCCAGCTGCCTGTGCAGATTTGTCGAGGTGCTATGAATACAAAAAAAAAATGTTGAAATAAAAAGGGCTATGCTGGCTACTGTCTGTCTCTAACAAATTTGGAAATAGTTTCAAAATGTGTATCTTGAGAGCATGGCTGGGAGTAGGATTTTATCTGTGTGGTGTTTTTAGGGAGCTGTTTTTGCTTGGTAACTGGAGGAGTGGGCTGCAGTTCTGCCCTTATAAGCAGTTCTTCAAACTTCCCTCTGACTTTTCATATTTCCTTGCAGTGATGTAGGATGGTTGGATTTAGCATGTATGCAGTGACAGGGCTGGTGAGTGAGATTTAAAGAAGGTGATAAAGAATATAAATCGGAAAGGCTTTGTGGTCCTAGGTTTATGGTCTTTACAGAGCATCTCTCTTTCCAGCATTGCAATAGAAATGCTCTTCTGATGTCTCCAGAAGATGCAGTGTAGAAGATCTGGGTACTATTTCTCAAGAATTCACTGATGAACAGCAGGGAATAAGGAAACAAATGTGTTTAAACTTCAGCAAGACTAATGAGCATAGTCTCAGTAGACATTCTTCTTGCTACCCAGCATTTGCGTGTTCCCCAGAAAAGGGAACTTTACTGCTCAGTGTTATACTGTTCCCATGGTGCTATTTAGATCTAGACAGTTTGATTTTTTACTTTAGAAAATGGAGCAAGTTCAGATGTATTTATTTTTAAATAATGTTGCAGTGACTGTAAAAGTAAGCTCTTTGCTCCAATTGGAGTCTCTAGCCCGTGACTTATTTGCAGGGGGAGGAGGCTGTGGTGTTTTTGGTGGGGTGTGTGTGTGTGTGCTTTTTTTGGTCTGTGGTTTGGTGTTTTGTTTGGGTTTTGTTTGTTGGCTGTTTTTTGTGTGTGTGTTTGGGTTTTTATTTTTTTTCTTATTTAGCATCCTTAAAAGCATGGGTTTCTGAAACAATTAATTGCATTATGTGCTTCTGGGTGTAATAAAAACCACTTCAGCCAGACAGTTCTTCTCTATACCAGTCTTTACCTCTACAGAGATGCAATAGTTTCTTTTAAAAGAAACTTTTACCGAAAAGCAGGATAATAGTGATCTCTCTTAATTTGCTCTGTGATTATCTGTTTTGTCACACAGTGTTTCAAGTAGGACAGCAGTGTTTCCTAGTTTGGTGAAAAGACTACTTTTAGAAAAAAGAGTTATTGTATGTACTAGGGCAAATGCTCTGTCAGCGTTGCGTGCTGAGAATTCTTTCTGTGGAAGGTAACTAGATTTTGGTAAGTACATGCTCTAACTGAAAGTATTTTTTTTGCAGGCTCAGGGTAGAATCTATGGAAAACTTAAAGAAGAAAACTTCTTTGGACCTAAAGAAGAAGTGAAACTTGAAGCTCATATAAAAGTGCCATCCTATGCTGCTGGTAGAGTTATTGGTAAAGGAGGCAAAACAGTAAGTTGCTGAAATTAAAGTTTTTATTATTCAGTTATGGTTCTTATTTCAGTATGCATATATGGCTTAAATAGTTAAGTAATAGCTAATCCTTTAAAGTTACGTTAAAACAGGTGCTATTTTCTTAGCTGTACTTGTTAAGCTTTCCCTTCTTCTGGCATGGAGGCAAGAGAAGCCCATCTCATAGAATGATTTATTTCATTTTGAAAAGTAGTAACAAAAAGCAGTAGTCCCAGTCAGATCTACAGGACTTTTATGAATAGAAATGTAGTTCTTCCATTTGGAATAAATATGTTCCCACTCAAGACCTGCTTTTGTGAACCGTAACTTCTGCCAGATTTTGGAAAAAGATGTCACTGATCTCATTGAATTAAAAGCAAATCCAGTGTGTCCAAAGGTAGCATTTCTGCCCCAAACTGAGTGAAAGCATAATTTCCAAAGAAGTGGTAGGAAGGAAATGAAGAAATGTTCAGACCTCACTATTACAAAAAAAAAAAGTCCTCAGTGGCATTTCTTAGGCTCAGTTTGTTGCATAAAATAACATCATGAGATTTTTTTCAATCCTGAAAAGATGCTGATACTCTAGGATTTTCATTGGCGGTGGGGGGGGCTGGGGGTAGTTATTGGCTACCTGACAATTGCAAAGAAAATGGTTCAGACTTGAGTCTTCATCCTTGAGTGTAATGGAGTCTTGAAGTTAAGTGTCATGAGGAAACGTGGCCTCTTTCATCACTAGCAGTGGTAAGGGGTTTAAGGACAAATATCTCTGAGAAGTTGTTCATCTAAAATATTTTTTATTAAGCAATGCTATGCTTTTCTAAAATAAAATAAGCACAAGTGGGGCAAAGACTCAAACCTTACCTCTGCTTACCACTGTGGAAGCTGACGGGCTACTGAAGATAATTTACAAGCTTCTCATTGTTCTGAAGTTCTTCATCTTATTGAGTTTTTCCAAGGAAGAATGTATAAATAGTTGGACATTATTTTCTTCCTTACATTATACTTTTATGAGTTTTCTGACCTTAAACTTGTAAACTCAACTGTAAACACAGTGACATCTATTTGCTTTTTTAAAGTCATGTATTTAACACATTCTGTGTGTTGTACTTGGTCTTGAAAACACTTCTGCTAACCTAGAGAACTTGGTGCTAAACTATGTTACAGACACAAGAGACTCATCTTGCAGAGTGCACAGTGCTGCATAAAGACACTTTCTGTTAGCAGGTTTATTTTTAAAAATCTTAAAGGATGATGTTTCAGTGGTCAGCAGTATCTTTGAGGCTTGGTGGTTGTGGAGTATTTGTTTGTTAAAGATTTTCTAACTTCTGCTATCTATTTATAGGTAAATGAGCTTCAAAACTTGACAAGTGCAGAAGTTGTAGTCCCTCGTGACCAGACACCTGATGAAAATGATCAGGTGGTTGTGAAAATAACTGGTCACTTCTATGCATGCCAGGTAGGGGGACTGCAATTCATTTCTGTATTACCTTGTTATTTCCATGGTCTGTCTTTTATATCCATATGCGGAGCCGAGGGATAGAAGACTTTCAGAATACAAAAGGCTCTGTTTGCCAGGATCTCCTAGTTATCTTCCTGCAGTAACTTTCCTTATGCCTGTGAGGCATTTTTTTTCTATTGTAGCTAGTGACAGGACAAGGGGTAATGGAAAGAAGCTGGAATGCAAAAAGTTCCATTTAAACGTAAGAAAAAAAAATCTTCTTTACTGTTGAGGTGAGGGAGCCCTGTCACAGGCTGCCCAGGGAGGGCGTGGAGTTTCCTTCTCTGGAGGTCTTCAAAACCCATCTGGGCACGTTCCTGTGTGACCTGATCTAGGTGAACCTGCTTTGGCAGGGGGCTTGCCCTAGACGATCTCTAAGGGTGCCTTCCAACCTCTACCGTTCTGATTCTATGATTGCACTGTTACATATGTAAGACAATCTCCTTAAATTCTTCTATTGATAAATGCAGGCTTTGGCACCTGCTAAAACTTTCAAAGCAAAAAAAAAAAAAAAAAGACCCAAGTTATTACTGGACTGAAATTCAGATGGAAGAGAGATACAAGCCATCTCATAATACCTGGCAAGAACTGCACCTGTGTATCAAATTTGTCCACATTGTTCAGTCTGATTTTAATATAAAGAACAGAATCACAAGATCCCTTCCTTCACTTAACTCTTAGTTCAGACCAATTCTTTCTGATGTTTTGCTACAAGTGACTTGTAGTTCAGAAAGGAGATGGGAGGGCTTGGTATGCCCTGCAAGTCCAACTTCCTGGATTCCCTGGTGTGTAAAAACAAGAAAACAAAACAAAAACTATCCAAAACAAACAAAAATACCCCAACTGTCCACTCTATTGACACAGTATTTCTTCTACCACATTCATTTTACTCCTCTACTAAAATAGCCTGTAGCTTCAATAATCTTAATGCTGGTAGTGTTCCTCCTGTGCTCATGCTTTCTATATAAAACCTGTGAAAACTGAGTAGTTGTAGGAAGGTAGAAAAAGAAGAAAAATTTAAAACGAAGTTGTACATCATGACTAACCCAAGTTCATTTTGACTAATGAGTATTATTGTCAGTATTAGTAATTCAGTTATTCCAGTTATTCCGAATCCCAGTAGCATCTCTGTTTGTAAACAGCAGCCACTGTAACATGGCATCATGCTGGGTTGTTTCTGCTTCTGTCTCCTTCAGCTTGCTCAGAGAAAAATTCAGGAAATACTGGCTCAGGTAAGAAGGCAGCAGCAACAGCAAAAAACATTGCAAAGCGGACAGCCTCAGCCAAGACGAAAATAAAGGTTTAGGAAACGGCCCATCAGAGACAGATGCCAGACCAAAGACAGACTGTGCGACAGAGAGACGGGTGGTGAGCACCCGTTGAAGTTATATGCAGAAGATCCACCAAGCCAATCACCTGTTCGAGGACCAGGCAACCATTGAATACTGTCTCTGAGAATGTATTCTTTAGGCTCTCTCAAACTTTTGAAACCCAGCTTTAAAATAAGGACCCCTTCACTTCCCTTTTGTTCTATTCTCACAATTTAACATAAACTCGTTAGTCTTTTTTATTGTTCTTATTATTCCCCAACAATTTTAGAACTTGGTTTAATGAAGCTTTCTCTTCTGAGTTCACTGGTTTAAAAAAAAAACAAAAAAAAAGATAAAAAACCAACAAAAAAAAAAAACAAACATAAAAGAAAAGGCATTGCTCTTACAGGTCCAGTTGTAAAAGAAACAACACATCTGGAGGGTGGGATTGCGGGTGGGCTAGGGTTAGAGCAAGGGTATCGACAAGAATATAAGTGTTAGTCCCAACATTGAAACAAGTGGCATTTTTTAAAAAGAATTTGGTTGCATTTTTACATAACACTGCCATGAATAACCTAAGGGAAGTGTTGAATGGTGTTGGCCAGGGCATAAAAAGATAAATATGCATTTTACTAAACTACCTCAGGCATTTAGTACCTCAATGAGAAATTGTTCCTTTTTTGCTTTTTTTTTTTTTTGGTATTTTGTATACTTTATAAAGCTAATAGTTCTTGAGCATTTTATTTTTTTAAAAAAAAAAAATTAAAATTTGATCAGCCACCAGCCAGGAGTACTACAGACTTATCGGGGAAAAACTATAGTAGAGCACTTCTAGCTGCTGGCTGATGGGAGTAAGGTGGGTAATAAAACAGCCTCAGATTTCCTGAGGGCTTCAACACCATCATTTGTTTGAAAGAGAAAAAAAAAAAAAAAAAAGAATTCAGTGAATGTTCAAAAGATAGCGAATGACGCCAACATTCTGATAGCAGCAATGCCGGTTAGTTTTCTTTTAAGATGGGGTGAAAAAGTTTGTGACGGTACTTTTTTGGGAACAGGACAAGGAAGTGATGGCAAGAGGCTGGGGTCGGGGGAAAAAAAAAATTAGAAGGCTGCAAGAGGCTGAATCTTTTTTTTTTTTTTTGTGCTACTTGATTGAATGCATGAACCCTTTGTGCCTTTGACCATCACTACCTAATAATGCTACATTTAACCATTTGCAGCCCATTTGGACTTTGCCATTTTGTTCAAAGAGCAAGCTTCATCTTCAGTTTGATAGAACACTTGATCTGCTTCGAGAGTGTATTTGAGGCCATGAGGGTCTCTGCCGTCTGCAGATCACATCATACTGCTTTCAGTTACCACCATGGGGGAAGGTCAAACGGTGTTTTGATCACGTTGAAATGTAACGGAAGGCTAAGTTTACATATCCAGCCGCTGTTATGGGCCACACTAAAGCCACTTTGAAGGTTACGTATTATAAGAAAAAAAACAAAACAACGACCTCTCTAGCCTGGCTTATAATAGATGCAGCAGGATTTATGCACGTTCTGCACCCAACCATTGGAGGAGAATAAAAAACAAAAGCGAAAAGGCAGGGATAATGGGGAAGTTACCAAATTTTTGAATTTCCGAATGTAATTTGAACGATGATTGTGGTAATAGTGACACACTCAAGTTTCTACAATAAACTTCAGTCTACCTCAGTTTAAGGGAAAAAAAAAAAAATGTGGCGACACATGGTGCATAAAGACTGCTGTGTGTGTGTGAGCGCGTGCGCGCCTGTATGTGTGTGGTCGACAGAGCCATGCTATTACCTCTGAACCTTTTTTTGTGATGTTTTTTGTGCATGAGATGATCAGAATCACCATGCTGCACTGATTTGAGGGGCACAACGAGCAAAAACATTTGTTTCATCATTTTGTTATCTACCTCTTAGGTTCATGTTGAAATAGAGGCATTACTACATAGACTAGATAATTTTCCCAAAGATCATTGTTTGTACAGATTAGATAATTTTTGAAAATGGTCTGAAGTGTTTTTCCTGCATCTCTTCTTTACTAATTGGTTTAAAAACCACGAACTTATGTTGTAGTTTTAGCAAAGAAAAATGAATTTCTTTTCCTTTTTTGACAATGACTTTCATCTAGCCTTTAGGATAATTTTTTTTCTTACAATGAATTTAAAATTACTGAAGTATGAGAAGTCATAGCATTTTAATTTTTGTTGAGGCTTAAGTCAATCTGACATTCTTTTCTTAACGTTTGAGAAGCATTTGACTTCGTTGTGTTTTTTTTTTTCATGAAAATTACTTTACAAATAGGCGCTGCATTTACATCTGCTGATTTAAATACTGTCATTTCTCTTAAATTTCTAGACTTAGTATGGTAAATCATGTTTTTCTTTCCAATTGAGACTTGGTAATTTGGAGTATTTGGGAATAGCTAGAAAGTAAATACTGTAAATGATTTCAATATCCACAAGGTATGGAACATTTTTCATCTGTAATGTGCCCCCCAATGCAGCTCCACTTGCCAGATGCCTCTGAATGGAATAAAGAGTTTAACTCCTATCATCAGATAAAGTTGTGTGGTGTGTTTTTAACTAAATGAGGCACGGGGCCAGATTGTTTTAAGTATTTGTGGCACTTGGATCAAATCGGTTTTCTGTTGCCAGTAATAACCAGCTGAGGATGAAGTTTCCCACAGGTATTCTGTAGCTGCCAGGGCCTCCAGCAGCCTGCTGACAACATTTGAGCTTCCTAAGGGAAGCTGCGACTTCTGCGGCTTACAATTCATCTTATTCCTCTTACACAAGGCTACACGGTCTGTAGTACTAGAACCCATAGTTATGGCTTCAGTCATAGTCAGATCACTTTGGCTGATCTGCCATGGAAGAGATGTGGACTTGGCAGTCCTGACCAAGGGCAAACATAGAGGAATCTTAAACAGGTTTGAGCAGTTTGAAGTGAGATCTGAATTGCAGTCTCCTTCCTTTTGTTGGCTGCTTTTCTCCAGTCTTTACTCTGGTGCTTTCAGTGTCGTGAGCTGTGTAATGAACATGGCACTACAAGACTGGATAGACAGAACCAGTCACATGGCACAAGCAAACGTGATGGCAACTGGTATCTCACTCCTACCACCACCCAAATGCATCCCACTTGCCAGTGAGGTGGTATTGCCTCTCTGTGTAGATTCTGGAGACTAGATGTTTAACTGCATGCCTTAAAATGAGAGGCTGGGGAATGAGTGTCATGAATAATAAAATTCTCTTTTAAAGAGCAGAACCAAACTTGTTTTCCCGACTCTTGCACCCTCCCACTTGTCTTCACAGCTCATGTAGTGGGACCAACCAGCAGAAAGAGGGAATGGAAAAAATGATGTCTGTAGAAGACACTGCATTAGGATATCGCACTTCACAGGCAACTCTAAGTTCATTTTTCCATGCCAATATTGAGCTATTTTCCCAGAACCAGCACCCCTGTCATTTGAGCAACAAGGGAAGTTTAAGCCTTCCTCTTTATCGCTACTGCATTTGTGGCAGCTAAAACCTTCTTTCAAGCATTTGCTTAATCATGATGCTTTTATTTGCTTCTAACCTTCTAAAGCTTTTACTTCCAAGCTGCACTTCCGAAGGCATGCGCTCTTTGTATTGGTTTCCATGAAATGAAGCATGTACGCTGTGCAGGGCAGAGGGGTCTCCAGGGGATACGGGGGTACGAAACTTCTAAATGAGCATGGAAAAATGCAGAGTGAGCACTCAAGCTGGGCTGTAGCAGAGATGGTGGCTCAGCTGAAGGCTGCAAATGCCACTTGATAATGAAGTCATTCAAATGCACTGCAGGAATTCAGTGAAATGATGACAGAGGTTCCACCTTGATAGTTGTTCCTATCATTCATCCCATCATCAAAGGACCCTGCAGAGACACAAACCTGTACCTACCTCTACACAGGACAGAATGATGCATCTACAGCCCTACTGGACAAGCTGCTTAGTATTTTTATTTTACACAGAAGTCATCTGATCCACAGAACAAACTATTCCCGTGTTTTGCTTCCAAAGTGGGTTTAGGACAAGAGAAAATGGCCTCAAGTTGCACTAGGGGAGGTTTAGATTGGATATTAGGAAGAACTTTTTCACCCAGAAGTTTATTAAACATTATAATGGCCTGCCCAGGGCAGTGGTGGAGTCGCCCTCCCTGGAGATATTTAAAAGATGATGAGGTGCTGAGGGTCTTGGTTTAGTTGAGACGGGTTTGACGGTGCGAGGTGAGTGGTTGGACCCCATCTTAAAGCTCTTTTTCAAGCATAATGATTGTAACATTGCACAGTACTGAGCATCCACATTGTTAATTCCTAGGTCTCGCCTTTGAAGAGGGTGAGGCCCAAGACTTGGTAAGTTTGGCAGGTAACCTGGCTGGGGCATGCCAGTAGCTCAGCACTGCTGTTAAATGGGGGATGGAGAAGTGCTTTTCCCATGCTGGCAGTTCTGATTATTTAATAGCAAGCAGTGGATGTTCTTTGTAACTCCTTACCATGTGCTTCGGCAGTTAAATTCAGTTATACTTTTTTGTTTAATTTATTGGGTTTTGTCTCCTCTGTTCATCTGTTTTTTTTTGTCTTGCCCTGTACGCTATTACTCCTTCCAAGCTGTCAGTCCTAGTCTGTTTACAGGGAAGGTGTTCCCTACCTCTTGCTGTTCTTTTCTGAGGGCTTCATTCGTTACTGTGCTCTTTGAGACAGCATAGTGTATGTGGTTTGGGTTACTAAATGTGGGTCCACAGAATGGTGTAATGTTTGCTGAACCTGCCTCTCTTCCTCTAGTATTACTTATCTGCAGCAGTAAAAGTTTCAGCAAATGATCCCATGTCCCTCCTACATAACCCTCCTAGGAGGAAATGCCTGATTCAGAAGCCATCACCCTGTCAGCCAGCCAAAGTTATCCTTCCCCCACGTGGATTACTTATTGAGAAGAACAAAGTATTTTGAAAATATTCCTTTGGAGCCAGACTTACCAGCAAAACCTTTATTTTGTGGGCAAAGATGTTTCATCTGCATAGTTTAATTGCATTTAGTAAATTCTCCTTGCTTAATTTGCAGAACTATCTGCTGCCTTCTATCAAAGAAGAGGTCAACTCAGGAGCAGTTATTCCTGAGAGAACAGAGGCCATACACAGCAAGAAAACGTGACCAGTCTGAGATTAGGGAGGTTTTGGGGCTTGTGGGTTTCTTTGGGGAGTGGTGTATGCGGTTTTGGTTTTCTTCCTTTCTTCACTTTTTTTGAGCATTATGAACAGCAGCTGCTGTGGAGGAAAGAGATGCAGGGAAGTCTGAAATAAGTGAAGGTGATTACCCTTCCAGGGTAATAATGTGGTGAGTGAAGGCGCTGCTGTTTCTGCTCCTAGATGCATGGCAGAGCAAGCTTTTCTAGAAGGAAGGGATCTCAATCTAGTGATGAAAGCCCTGTCCTGTAGTGGAGGAAAGCATCTTGTTTTGCGTAGACAGGTGTTGTTACCATCCTGAAGCTCTTCTAACTGGTTGTTAGACCACACAGCGCTACTCAACAACTTGTGAAAGTGCTGAACAGTCCCTTGGCAGCAAGTAATGCTCAGTGACTAACAACTTCCTTTAGAACTACTTTTTTCCCCACTTCAAAGGAGGAAGGTTTACTTTGCCACAGAATCTTGCCTCAGTGTCCTGTTCCAGAAACTAGGTGACAGGGAAACAAGAAGAGGGAGTCAACTGCACATTTAAAAGGAGCTGAATGTTTCAAGAGGAAGACAAAGAATAGAAACTCTTCAGGGTGTTGGTTTTTTTTTTATTATTATTAAAACCAGATTGGCCTTGGCTGAAAAACTTAAATGTGTCTTCAGTTAACAGAACAGTATTTGTCACCGCTGCTCTGGGCTTTTATGTGCTTAGTAACTAACAGCAGTGTGTTTTCTTTACCTGAGAACATGACTTGCTTGATTGTGACCAGAATCAAAAGTCTACATACAAGAAGCTCCATCTAAACTGCACTACTTCACTTAATTTTTCCTTGCAGCACTCACATTGCTTTTGCACTGCCACTACAAACAGGTCTCCCAAAGACCCTAGAAAGACAACTACTGTAGAGGCTAAGCATGACTTTCCAGGGCAAGTAGCTCAAGCAGCTGTCTTTGCCCCACTCTTCTCACTGCAAACTTCCTCGCGTCAGTGATTCCCCTAGGAAGCTCCCTTATGCTACAATTCCTTCTTTGACATTTTATGGTTGGACTTGATCTGAAGGGTCTTTTCCAACCTTAATGGTTTGATAATTCTGGTAGGTTTTGCACCTTGTTCAGCAGAACGTTAGCTGGGCACATCCACTGAACACACTGTTTTGCACTGATCAACTGTTGTGACTTGTCAAGTCAGTAACCGAGACTGTGCGTATTCAGATCTGTGAAGACATGCTCCCTTCTTTTTCTGCTCAGTAGCTGCATTAAGTTCTTATCTCAAGATGATCACTGCTGTTAGGAGACAGTTTCAGTACGAAGTCTTCTGGCAGTGACTGCTGAGTCATCTCTGCTAACTGGTCATCATAGGAACCCAGAGTCCATAGCTTCTCCAATTCATAAGTCTCTCGTGTCTCTGGCAGCATGAAATGCATCACTATGTTACCTGCACAGAACAGAAATTCACAATAAATTCAGATGAACTGTAAAGCGCTATTATGCTTCCAACTGCATGAAGTTTTCAAGACTTCCACCCCCATTCTGGCTGGACAGAGCAGGCCAGAATATGGAGGACTCTACTTAAATTGCTGATTACAGCTCTTGCACAGCATTACGAAATGGTCGGTACTTCAAAAGACTCCATAACTTACAGCCAGGAGAATGAGGAGGACAACACTCTAATTTCAACTAAAACACTATCATAAGACTCCAGACCAAAGAAGCTATGACCTCTATAGGGCAGAAGGAAGTTAAAAGACATTTTACTTGAAAGAATCCTCTCCCTAAGGTTGCACGTGGACTTTCAGCTTGCTTATATTACCCAACAGTATTTAGCCATGGTGGCTTTTATACCAGAACAGGTTCGAATTTTGACATCAGAAGGCTTTTCTTACAGGTTTCCATTAATTCTGAGCAAACAATAGTAGAGAATGTTAATTCCACTGTACTTCTAAAGCACTTTTTTCTTGTTGTGGCCTTAAATCATTTTTCAGTTATAACTATCAAAACACTGACAGTAAAGTAACCAAAGCTTGACATCGCTGGCCGCAGTGCTCCTCACCCACCTATGCTCTCTTTGAAGCCAAAACAAAGCTAGAGGGTGAGATTTTAGGGTGTGTAGAGTTTCACACTTGTAAAATAAAGAATTAAACTAAATTTCGTAAGACTGAGGTTTTACCCCACATCATGGTATTATCTGGACAGTTCCACAGTTCATTACTAGGGCAGCAGACAAAGAGCCTCCACTCACCCAAACAGGGACTATATAACCTGAGAAAGCTGACTGGTGTATTTTTTCCACTACTCTTTATCTTCAGTTTATTAAGACCTGTTTTAGCCCTTGGAGAGAGTAGTCACTGCTTTCTTTTCAGTGTCAACGATTTTCAGTGAAAATTTATTTAGTTTATTTAGTGAACTCTCCACACCAGCCAGGGTGAGATGCTTCCTTCAACAAAGCGCTCATGCAGAACTTCATATTGGTCTGAGTTACAAATATTTACCAAAATCAATGCACAGCCAGTCATCTGTCTCTTTCCCTTCAATCTGAGCATGAGGACCACTTTCTTCTTTGTGACACTTGTACTAAGAGAAGAAGCAATAGCAGAAAATTAAGTACTTTGCATTTATTCAGAAGCACTCAAACTTAACAGGTAAGTCTGAAAACAACGCTATAGACAGCTCAACAATCTTAATCGAGTTACACTGCTTCACGTTGGTTCTGAGGTCTGTACAAAAAGAGAGTAATACACATTTGCAGCACTGGAAAATAATCACAGACTTCTCAGTGGGATTGAGTATTAAGTATGGAATCCTCAGGCTCAGAATTCCCCTAGAGTTATCCATTAGTTTTATAGATGTCCATTTTTTCCCTCAAGAGGAAAATTCAATACAATTGCTTATCCTTAAAGTTGCCAGTTCCCTGTGGCCGCCATTACCACTAAGTTTTATTTCCTTTCAGATAAAAAGTTTTCATTGCCATTTTACAGCAGCTAGTTAAGGATGCAGAAAGGGAGATGCCAAGCTTTTTCTCTTGTCAGATGGAAAAGGAATGGGGAAAGAACAAGTTTCAACCCATGCCATGAGGAAGGCATTCAAACAAGCCTCCTGGCTGCTGAGTGCATGCTTTCAATATAGGCATTGCAAGATAAGAGGAAAGCAAGATGGGCACACAAGTGTCCATGCTATGAAGCACCGTGACAGGGGAGGGAGGCAGCTCAAAGCATGGCTGTAAACACTCAGCGAGAATGAGGTAGGTAGTTCACTATGCAATACGGTGGCTTTCATATTTAGCTTCAGAAAGCCCATGAGAGGATTTCTCCAGCCTAAGAACCTGGACATTTCAGGGACTGGGGTTTCAGAACAGTCAGATTAAGCTATTTTGAGCGAGTGGAAGCAGCTATGAAGACAAAAGTGGCCACAGGTCATCATCAACACTTCGTATCACTCTCGTTCTAGCCACTGAATTGTGCCAATGTCATCACTGTCCTAAACACAGGGAGGTCTGTTTCTAAACTGTAGTCTCTATATTTTGAGTAGTACTGCTAATGGGAAAGAAGTACAGTTGCCAGATGTATTCAGGACTAAGCAACATAAGGATAATTGATTTCATCTTGCCTGGCACACCCTTATACTTGTAAACCAGGGGCAATTCAGAACATCTAAAACTGTTCCCCAAAACACATTTGAGAGTACAGCAGAAACCGTCTTACCATTTTCAGCATGTAGTGTGCCATTGCATGGAGGTGGCGTGTTGAAGATCCACTCACAACTATAAAATAGTCACAGTATTTCTTTTCAGGAGGCAGCTGGATGACACATATGTCTTTCGCGTTTTCTTGCCTCAGCAGAGCTACAGCAAAGTCAATGTTGAACTTTGGAAGAACAGCATCTGGAACAGACAAAAAAAAAAAACAATACAGTGGCAATTTACCTTTTTACTTGCAAAAAAAATAAAGTAATCAACCACTGAAGGCAACATAAAATGGCAATGAACTGAAGTATAGCCTAAGTAACCATTCACTCTGGAGTTTGGTTTGATACTAACAACTCAACATGAACTGAAGGCTTTTTTAAAATCACTTTTAAAACTACTGAAGTTGAGAACTAAGCACCTTTTTGGTAAATAACATCCTTATCAATAGATCCAGCAGTTACCCAAAAGAAACTTTGATGTTTCCTAACTTAGTTAATTTTTGTTGTTAGCACTTAAGAGTCAATGTTGTGACCAGGTAATTGTCAAGATGAATGAAACCTCAGACGTTATTAAAAGAACAGGCAAAATTGAGAATATTTCAGAACAAAGCTTTTTCAACAGGTCTGTGATAATATACATCGTGATGAAGTTACTCTAAAATATTAAGTAGATGAAACCAATATATGGAAAATGGAGCTGATGTGATGGAGTGTGAAGGTACTTCTCTTCACAGTAAGTAAAGCCACCTCTTTTTCCCCATGCCTGCTCTGCCACAAAGGGTTATGACATTGTAGTCCTTCAACAGTATAAGTGAGTTAAGCTTAGAAACCAGTATATTAGTGCAACTACCTTCTGTTCACACCATGAAATCAGTTTATTTCTAATTTGCCCTAATTAAGTAGATGTAACTTGTGTGCGTATTTAAAGCATAATTTGAACCTGTCAGCAATGCATGCCTGCCACTACAAAAGGAATGTCAGTGCTGACTGAGCATCAGCCGAAAGCCAAGCTTTATATTTACCAATATCAAGAACGAGCCAAACAAAAGAACAATAGCTGCATATAATTGTGTGCATCGATTGGGGATACGAATTGAATGAAATATCTGTAAATGAAAGCCTCTGAGCTTAGGGACTTGTGCACCCTTTCAACTTTGCTGTGGTCCCACATGCAGAAAATTAGCAGTGGCCACAACTCGTCCAGACACACTGGTTACAAAAGCTAAATATTTGTCTGGTGGCCACACGTGAAGTCTCCAAGCGCCTACTTTAAGAGCACGAGCGGTCTAAACGAGCCCAGGCACAGTCGGTGCCGCTGCACGTCGCGGTCAGAGCTGGGCTGGAGACGGCTTGCAGAGCAGCTCCACCGACAAACCAGCTCCGTGCTTGCAGCGCTCGTACCTGTAACCAGCCACCGCAGTACTAACACTGCATCTGGACGTGTGTGACAAACGCACCCAGCACCGGCGTCCTCACGAGCGCTCCCGTGCCCGCTGGCTCGGCACAAGGGCCGTGCGGTTCCAGCCGGGACACGGGCAGAGCCACCGCAGCAGCCGCTGCCGGGCTCCTCCCGCAGCCGCTGCGCCGCTGCACCCGTGCCCCACCGTTTCTTTCTTCCCGAGGCGCTGCGTTTCCCTTACGGCGTCCTTGGACGGAGCTGGAGAGCGCAGCGCAGAGCCCTTCGGGGGCAGCTCGAGAACGGTGAAGGTCAGCGAGCCCGGAGCGGCAAGTCGAGAAGAGCAACGACCGCGCAGCGCCGGCCCCCGCTGGCTTACGGCGGGAGCTGCGCGCCGCCGCCCCGGGCCCTACCTGCCGCCTGGCGTCGCTCCGCCGCCGCCGCCGCTCCAGCGCCGCCGCCT
>WBNH01012362.1:178551-219478 GCA_013401255.1 Urocolius indicus | reverse complement strand
CCTGCCGCCACGCGGCGCGCCGATTGGCCGGCGGCGGCAGCGCCCCCCTCGCCTCACTGGCGCATCCTGACGCCCGTCCCGCGCGGCCGCTGGGCGCGTGCGTGGGGCCGTGCTGAGGCGGCCGTGAGCCGGGTCCCGTGGCGGCTGCCAGCGCGGCCCCGTGGCCGCTTCCCCACCCCCTTTCTGGGCGGTCCGTACCCAACACGCTGCCGCGGCCAGAAAGGTGCAAGCGCCACACGTTCGCGCAGCCGCACGAGTGGCAGCGTGTCCCGGTTCAAGCCGTGTGCGCCCCTCTGCAAGGCTATAGTTCTGCCTAAAAAATGCTGCGCCTTGGTTCGAAACAAGCGTCCGTTTCTTGGGAGAAGCGTAGTTTGCGTTTTGTGATGCCCACACGGTGCTGATGGGCACACCGCAGTACTGTGTGGCTGTGTTTTTTCTTCATATGGAGAGCCTGGCAGAGAGTAGAAAAGTTACAACTTACACAAGCTCAAGCATTTGTATTTGCTGCGGGTGAAACATGTTTCCTTCCACGCCGTTGGAAGGAGGGGTTGGTGTTTGCACTGACAGTGAAATAAAAGAATTACTGTTCGGGACGGTTTTCCCCTCCCTCACTGAGTACGATGGAAAATCAATGGCATAATCCTGCGAATTACAAAGACCTGTAGTGAGGAAAGCTTTTTCTTTAAAGGAGATTTGACCGTGTTGTACAAGGCTGGAGCTGGTCAATTACACGAATTGGCCACAGTGTCCGTATCAGACTCTTGCAAAGTTTACTTTGATTCCTCCACCCTCAGGGGCTGGGATTTTAAGCCTTAGTTTTGGCTTATAATAGTTTTGGCAAGGTAAAAAAAAAAAACAAATCTATTAAATGAGTGTTATGAAAGGTGTTAAGAAAGACAAAGGAACAAAACGAACCATTTGAAGTAATGCTCCAATTTTTAAAGTATTTTTTAACAAACTTGTTACCCAACTAATGTTTCTGTTTCTCTTAATGACGTGTTTGAAAAGATGATCTTTCTAAAGATGATGTACAATTATATTTGGTGTCGTTCATTGATGTTATTTCTCCAGATGCCTGCAACCTGTCTTGTAACATTTGCTGATATTCACAAATCTTTTGTTTGTCAGCTGTTCTTGCCTTGGAACGACATGAAGTTCATTGGTCTCCTGATATGTTCTGAAACTGTGCTCCTCAGCTGTTGTACGGTTGTTAAGAAAGTCTTCGTGCTTCTCAGGTTTATGGTGCCCTTACTCTGAGTAAATTTGAAGAGAGACCGCAAAAATGGCTGGGGAACTAGCAGTAGTACCAGATGTGTGTAAGTGAACTAAGATACTAAGATTAGCGCAAATTCAGTTGTGCTTTCTGGAGGTAGATACCATTTTGATCAGTAATTAAGTTACTCATCAAGATGGTTATCTGACAGTATCTCTTTCTGAGACAAAGGAAATATACTCTTTAAAATTATTAGCTGGTTTTTTTTTGGTCAATGCAGCAGTTAGATTCCATGTATAAAAGTCAAGATGTATGAAATGGAAGTTACAGCTGAAAAGGCAAAATCAAATTATAAAAAATTAATATTCTGACATGATATTTAAAGGAGGAGAGTGCAAGCTATTCTGTATACTTCAGCTAAAGGATAAAAAAAGTACTTAAAGCATGCCTGAAACCTGCTTTCTGTGCAAAAGCTTAACATGTCTCCGGGTTCCTAACACGCAACGTTTTGCTGAAATAAGATGCTTTCTGCATATAGCACAGGTCAGAGGTAGCCTGCGTCATCACTGATCCTCGGAGTTATAGCTGGGATGGATTTAATTTTGTCATGCTGCATTACAGGCCATCGTAAGCCATCCACTAAACCTCTGTCCTGTCTCAAGCTGGAGCAACAAGGAGAGTTTACGGTCCTTCCCGTCCATGGTCTGACTGATAACAGAAGACATAACATTCAGGAGGTAATTTTTGCAGTAAATATGTTTTTTGTTTAAGTCAGAGAATAGTTTTTATTGCCCGGTTATGGTTAGACAATAGGATGTTACGTATAAGGAAGATGGAACATGGAACAAGGGCAAAAGTGGTGGTTTTAATAATACAACTGTGATGGCCACAAAATAATTAAAATATTGGAGAACCTGGTAACAAAAGAAAAAAAGAGACTGTTGAATTTTAGAACTTAAAGAACTAATCTCACAGGTGTGTTGTAAGCTGCATTTTTTTTACATCCTCATGTCATTGAAAGGTGTCCGTGCGCACTGGGGAAGTGGTAATGAAGACTGGATTTAGATTACGAATGACAAGCATTTGACAGGTCTGCTGAGATACCAGGAAAATATGTTTATGCTTATATATTGCTGAGGAACAGAGAACAGTTACGTATCAGGGATGTTCCAAGATATAGTAAATAAGCTAAATAGATCACAGTATAGATCTTCAAGTAATTCAGTGTTTAAATTCGATTGCCAAGCCCCCAGTTGAAAGTTAATTTAATTTTGATTATAGCCTGTAATATTAGCAGCAAGGCTCTTGTGGATAACAAAGTATTTAAAGCATCTTTTATTTGTTCTCTCAGTGAGACTTTTTAGCAACCTCTTCCTTTCTACAAATAAGCTGCTCACCTTTTCTCATCCAGTAACCCAGCCTTCAGCAGACTGCCTCTGGCCTGGCATTGTGGAATGCCATGATGCAGAACAGTGAGCATGGACGGCTAGAAGACCAGATCACTTGGAAAAGGCCTCAGCGTGAGTTTTCTTAACACAGCTAGAACTGTAGCTAGAGAAAGCAAGTGAAGGCACATTGATTTTGCAGAAGTTTACACTTTCTAAACTGCATCATGCAAAAGCAGAAACCGGAGTGTAGTGTCTTATTTATACTGGGATTTTCATTTATTGATTAAGTGGTCAAAGACAGAGGGATGGAGGAGAAAGCAGAAATCAACGTATCTTTACAGCAGGAGAGTGAGGAATGAAAGAGAAGAGAAAGGGAAAAGGAGCTGAGTGTTACCTCATCCTGCTAGAGCCCTTGTTCTGCTGACCTTTGTACATGGAGCACATACAAGCTCTTGTGGGAGTGGTGGTGTCAGTCCAGTGTCTCAACACCATCAGAAACAAAGGAGACAAAGACAGCAACAACAACTGCATCTAAGGATTTTACATGGGACTCAGAATAAAAGTTTCAACAAGGAGAGCCAAGCAGATGGGCCTCATCTTGTTTGCTGTCTGTGGTCTAGTTTGTAGTGAGACTTGTACACTGGTAGCCACGTCCAGGGGGAAACTAAATGTGTCCAACCCTGTTTTCCATCCCTGAGGCCAACTGGCATGTAATGACCTGCATCCATGCTACTGAAGCCTGCAAAACAGGGTGGCTGCTGCCAGGCTCCCGGTGGGGAGCGATGCCTCTGGTTCTTCCCAGCATCTGGGGTTTGCTTGGTGGGGAGCTGGCCTGCCTGGGGCAGCCTTGCACTAGGACCTCCTCAACAGTGTTAACAGTGGCAGCAGTGTAGTGCCAATGCCTGGGAATAGGCCACGGCACGTCTCATTCCACAGACGTCACATGTGTCTGCCCCCTGTGTCTTTCTTTCTAGCAAAGGCACAAATCCTACTAAGGCAGTAAGCAGCCATAGACTAAGTATTTACAACAATTGTTTGGTTGGTTGGTTGTTGTTTTGTTTTTTTTTTAAATTAACCTTTCTTCCTCCCTCCAGATTGTTCGTCTGATTAGTGTTGCAAGTATCCTAGTAAGTAAGAAAACCCAGAAAAGGGAGGTGGTAGAGTGGTGGTGATGTCAGTTATTCAGAAGAATGTATCCTAGATCACAAGCAAGAATGGCAAGTGCTCAAAAGTACCTCATTGTTTTCTACAAAGGACTATTTTCATATTTCTAATTGCACCAAGCCCCAAAAAAGTATCATCCCATCTATATGTGCTTTCACCTTACTCCCTGTTTTTTTTTTATAACAACAAGAAAACCCCATCAAAGTACAGTTCAGATCTTAGTCCTGTACTTAGTCTAATAGTCAGTGTTAGACCAAAGATTTAAACAATGCCTGGTTTGCCTTTCAGCAGAGGATTTCTCTCAGTGTTACTAGAAAAGAAAATGGCTTTGAACTTGCTGAAGTAAGTAGTGAATCCCTCCTGGTTCTCTGCTTGACCTGCGCTCCTCTCAATAGGCTTGTATTGCTTGTATCTCCTGCAAGGAACATGCACAGTTAGTAGCTGAAAGACATCTTAAATGAAAGTCCACGTTTTGCACATGGCCAGTGCATAAGATAATTAATCGTGTGTTCATAACAGTAATTCTCTCTTCTTCTCTCTTTAATCACATCTAATAGTTAACAGTCATAGGTCAGTAGTGGTGACTAAAGCCTGGTTAATGAGCAACTCCATTGCTTAGTGGCTTACTGTTGCTCTGTGGAGGTGTTTCTTTCTCACCACTCACTGTCAAGGGCGAACACACACTTGACTCTGGAGTCTTAAAGTTTCATGAGAAACATCCAAGCTAATAATGCAGTAACACGTGCTTCTGTTAACTACTTCTCCTGCATGCCCAGTACCTTTTCCCCAAAGAATTTGTCAGTTCTTTAATGAAGAGTTTTGATGATTTATTTTTGATCTGTCAGTCATCTGCAAACACTTCTTGTATGAGCTTTAGAGCAAAAGTAATTTTCTGTTTGTTAATTTTTACTGCATGCATAAATCACATCATGCAGTTTCAGTTTGCTTACTGCTGACATGCGGTTCCCAGACCTTCTAGTATTACTGTTGGTGCTTATGAGCACAGAATGTCGTTTTCTACGCAAGTCTTTAACATTTGCATATTTTCCAATGTTTTTAAGCCAGTAATCTCGTTTTCTTGAATACTCACCAGAATATTTGTGAACAATAACAAAGAAACAAAAATGTAGCTAGTGAAAAATTAAGTTGTTTCATTAATTTCAAGTAATATTTTTTATGGTTCCTGGAACTGTTTTTAACCCTAGAAACTAGCAACTTACTTGTAAAGGATAAAAGCCCCAATGGCGGCAAACACTGCCAACACACCGAGGAAGATAAAAACACCTTCTGTTGTTCTTGATGATGACCCTAGAATTCAGAGAGTGGTTTGGTAAAAAGTTAGCCTCATTTTTACAGTGAGATAGATTTTCTAAAGAAAATGTCATTTTTACTTGATTGCTGTACAGATTGAAGTAAAATTAGTACTCCTACTAAGCACTGGAGGCCAGTGATCTTGGCAGGACATAGTGCTTTCACACCCTAATCGGGTCAGTTATAGTTCCACCAGAGTTTGAAAACTGGCTTTGCCAGTTTTCTCATACGAACAGTGCTCCTGAAATACATGGTTGTCCCTCCAGTGTGGAGGGGAACAAAGGGTCTCGCTGGTGCCCTGCAAGGTGAGGCCAGTTTACTCCTTGCCATTTGCTATGAGTAGGAGTTGTGCTCTCTTTAATGTTACAATCAGCTTCAGCTTTCTCTGAGGGATGATGGCCAGGGAAAAAAGGGACAAAAACTTTATTGGTTGTTGCAATCCGATATGCTAAGATGGCAGAGTGTGCCTGAGAGCTTGATGGTCTTACTGTAGTTTGCCTTTTTCAAGAGCTGAAGGGGCTTGTCTTTTTAATGTGCTCATTCTGGGAGGTGGGCTTTGGACTCTGCCTGTCATTTAGCTATGCCTTCTGATTTGCCATCAGTTGTTTCACTCACATCTACTCCTAGTTCTGTCATATCTGATGGAAGAAGCCAAATGATTACAAATACTTAAAAAAAAAAAAATGTTAAATATCTTCATTTTCCAGTCCAGAGGCTGTACCTTCATTGAGTTTACCTACACTGAGACACTTACTTCATCCTCATATTAACGGCAGTGTGTATTCAAGGCAGGAACCTAGAAGGGCATGTTGGCTTACCTTTCCAGTTGTTAATTTTGTAATTGCTGTCTAGGAAAACAGAGATATCAAATTGGGGTTCACCATTTACTTGCTACATGTGCTTCGTATGTTTCTCAGTTTGTGGATACGATTGTTTGTGAAGGCTTGACTTCATTCCTAGTTTACACAACAGTTTTGCTGAGACTGTAGGGATTTACCTTGTTTTATGAATAAGGTAGGTCCTTGCACTGGTTTGCCAAACAACACATACTCATGCGAGGGGTCTAAATCATAGGACTGCAGCCTATTTTACAGCAGTTTAAGGAAATGAAGAACGGATGTTTTGTGCAATGCCTCCTTAACCTATGCATACTCCTGCCAGATTTCAAGGGCCAGATGTTTAGGCACCAAATACAGAGGCACCAAATTATGGGATTTACCCACATTCATAACTCCTTGCCTTCTCTTGAAATAAGTAGAAAATTGTGACATGTGAACAATGTTTGCAAACATTACATGGGCTCCTCCAGAAGGTGACTCAAAGCAGCCACCTCTCTCAGATCCTAATTCTGCTTTGATTATAGTGGAATCCTCAAAGCACAACTTAGCTTTGCCCTCCAGAGAGAGCCTAGGAAGATCAGCCTTTTGGGGCTTTATTTAGCCTCTGTCAATAGTTTTGAAACATCCTACTGCACGCTTATTTTCGGCTTTAGGAGTCAGAATGTGCTTACAGGTCAGGTATTATGCCTTAGCCATCATCAACTGATTTCAGGACAGCTAAATTTATACTTAGATTAAATAAAATTAAAGAGTTCAGAAGAGTGACTAGGACACTGTAGTGGGAGGTCAGGAGAGCAGTAGGGTGGGAGAAGAGAGACAGCATGAACATTTAGACTTCTGACTCAAGCTTGAATTTAAAGCCTGGTTCTGTCAAACACTGCTTGGATTGCTACAAGCACGACACAGTGACGCTCATCCAACCAAAGGCAAATCTCTTGATTTGAAATAGTCACCCTGGACAGACTCTGTAGTCAATGAATGTTACAAAGATCTTTCCAGAGCCTGAATCATCCTCATGCAGAAATAAAAACCTGGTCAAGGTCAATGGGCTACAAAGAGAACCCGGGTCAGCCTGCTCAGCTGCAGCATGTGATTCTGTCTCAAGGGAGGTGAATTCCTCTCTCTCATGTTTCTTTATGTGTGGAGTAGGCTGGCTGGCATGTCCCCCCACTTGCTTTTCTGCCTGACAGTTATTCTGTGGAAAAGTACATTATGACATAAGAATTGTTACTCAAATCTGTGTTACTGAAGGGTTTGTAGAATTATTTTACTCACTGGATCACTATCGTAAATCAAACCAAGTTCTAACGTTTAAAATTAATGTGAGGAAAGAATAATCTCCTTATCTTTGCATGGACCCTCACACAAGCTGGCATGATTTCAGCTGAGGCCTCCAGGCATAGTAAACCCCCCATATAAATTCCTGTACTCTGTTCCTCTGCAGGGAAATGACCACAGAGAAAAACTATTCAAAGACGACCCACCTCTGCTCTGTGCAGACTCACCTCCATTTACAGAGATCAATGCACTCGCAAGGGCTTGGCTTGTGTCATCTCCCAAGGTGATGTTTACACAGTAGGTTCCAGGTTCCTCAAAAGCTCTCCTGATGGTGAGTAAGCATTCATTTTTGACAGTGACAGGGTCACATACCACACTCTTTGACACTTGGCACGTCGGGTCAGAAACTACCGTGCAGACATCTGTGGGGAGACTGGGGTGGGAAGAGAGAACACATTGCATCTGTGGAATCCAGTTAGCCCATTTGACAGGCACGCTGCACTGATGCCTCTGTTTTATGCTGGTGCCTGTTTACTGGAATCAGTGTCACTACAGTGATTTTTAAGTGTTTTATTAATACATTTGATATGTAATTTATACACACTTATACATTTTATATATACAGATGTGGATTTTCTGTAACTTGTAGTTATACAATATATCAATTATCTGCTCATTTTACATAGAATTGAACATTTTGCAGTGATCACAGAATTACCTGCCTCAAATCAACTTATGAGATCTGTTACCTTTTTATACACATCATTAAGAAAGGAATGTAGATTCTTATATGTATTATCATGTGTCAAATAAGTAAACACTAACTTAAGAGAGATTAATTGTTTTCCCGTTCTGTTACCGAGACAATTCTTGTATTTCTCAGTCCTCTCAACTCTAATCCCTGTCTAGGAGCTGGGAATATTAATGCAATGTTTTCCTATCCAAGAAATTGCTTGGACTAAGTGTCAAAAATTCATGGCCAAAAAGAAAAGGTTTCCTTCCAATTTCGGTAGACTGCTTCCTATTTTGCAGTAAGTGCTGAAATCTTGTCTTGGCCGGGCAAATGTGTAATTGTTTCTCCCCACTGTATAGTTCTCTTATTTTTACTGAGGCTTGACATTTGTTCTGAATCCTAAGAGCCTGGCAGTAACCTCTCTTGCCATAGATCACAAATGAGGCTTGCATTGTCTTTAGTTCCAGTCAAGAAATAGAAACACTGCAGTTCCCAACTTTTGTGCGTGCAGCTGCATCTAAGTGCAGTCAGTGTTCCAACACCTAATTATTTTTTAGAGGAAAGACTGACAGTTTCATTCACACACTTACCTCTCTTGGCAGGTAACAACAAAGTCAACCAGTGAATTTTCAGCTTGACTTTCTGCCGTCTGGATGGTCGTCATCTGAATAATATTTACCTCAAGGATTCCCTCTGGGAGAGGAAACAGATGTCAGCGCTAGGACATGACAAGCTCTGAAGTCTGTGTGTACAGAACCTCAAGTCTCTGGCTGATGATCAGGTCAGGTCTTGTTTTCCATAACCTCCTCCTCTCCCTTAGCACACTCCTCTTGAAGGGTTTGAAAGCCGAGAAATTTTCCAGTGCTTTCTCTATGAGACTGCTCCTTTCTGCTCTGCTTTTTTCCTCTCATTATTAATAGTTGCGTATTTATTTTACTAAATCCCTTCTTTATCATGACTTCTGTGCATGCCAAGGTTAATTCAACCTTGTGTGACCCTCCTCATGTCAGTATGCTTCAGATGTAGCAGGTTCAAGATAGGTGCTATAGAAAGTAGTGATAGGGTGCACAAGCCCACCAGCTGCTTTCCATCCTGAGTGCCTGGAAAGCCGACTGCCTGTAGCACATGACAGTCATCAGCAGGCATCCAGACCAAGGCACAGCCTCAGCCTCTCAAACTGAGGGCCTGTAACCTCTGCTGCCAGGCCCTGGCAGAGTGCCTAAAGAAACCAAAGACAGCCAGTTAGCTGTCTCTGCATTAATCTCTGAAAATGTCAGCTAGGCCCAAGAGAAGGAGCGTGCTGTGGGTCTCATGTATTTGAGAAAAGAGAGCCTAAGTAAACATCATCTCCACCGTACATCGTTATATGTTCAGATGTCGACTCACATCCTTACCTACGACAGAGATACCAGTTCCATAGTATCCATTTCTATAAATATGGCAGCCTTCGTCAGGACTGTCTTCCATCGTCTCAATAGTGGTAGAAGAGTCTGAATTAAAAGATGCTCCAGTTGGTACTGTCGAGTTGAAGGAGAAAGAATAGATATGCAGCTTTAGAACAAGTTCTGCTTAGAACATGGCCATATGTTTCAGCTGCATTCCTTACATAGGTCACGGGTGACTTTGGTTTGCAGCTGTGAAGTCATGTGTCATCCCCATGAGATCATGGTAATAAGCTTTAAAGAAAACACTTGTGCCCAACTGTAGAACCTTGGATTGGCCTGGGTAGCCTTACTCTAAAAGCCACCTTGCTAGTCACTCATCTCTGTTAAATAAAAGTGAGACTGCAAGGTTTGCTAGAGTTTAACACTTCTTTAAAATTCCCAAATTGATCATAGAAGAAATCCAAAGGCCAATAAAAGGTTTAAAATGCACTCTTTAAAGGCAGGTATTTTCCCATTGCTCTACAGCTTTCATTTTTCATTCTCACTCAACATTTTGTTTAAAGCACGTATTAAAACCTTGAAATTTGAAAAATATAGCCACATGTACAATTTAATTGCAGTAGTATTAGAATTACCCAGGCTGAAACTATAGGCCTTTTGCAAACCTTACAACCCTCTGAGATGATAAACCAATGCTGAATGTAATGAAAGTTATTCTGAAATATGATAGGATGTGAATTTAAAGTGGAAAAGCCATTCTGGGGTAATGCCATGTAGAAATCCCATATTTTTGGAATATGAGTAAGTTTTTTCTAGTTCATTGCAATTTCATTTAATTTTGGGTGGAAGTTAATGCAATCCAGAAAGGAGCTGGTGACAAGAATGTTCTGAAATACCTCTTTCTCATCTTAAAATTTACATCAAGGCTAAACCCACTTAACTTGGTGTGGTAGAGGGTATAAAACCAAATTGAGATGTACTGCAAGTCCACCTGAAGACCTCTCTATGCTGCCAGTGTGGTGGTAGAACTGTATGTGTAATGTATGAAATATGTGATGTGTTAAATGCCTACCATAGGATCGTAGGAGAGTTTAAACTTATTGATTCTGCCTCTAAACCAATTTATAGAGGGTTTGCAGCTCTTTCATTGATGATGGTAAACCTTTTAAAGATATGAACTTAAAATATCAAGTTTTAGCATAGCTTCTAATATCACTGCTGCTGAAAAACTCTTACCTGCTGATGTGGGCAGTGGTGCAGTGGGTGTTACTGGCTTGCAAGGTACAGGTATAATGGCTTGGACAGTTAAATTCAGAGTGAAGTTTCCTTGCAGAGTGTAGGTGTGAGATGTGGTGGGACTGCTAGCTACAAATAAGCCACTTCCATCTCCGAAGTTCCACTTGTAGGAGATGGCAGAATTATTAAGATAGTTGCTGGGATCATGGATCTTCACATCAAACGTGACCGGTGAGTCTTTGATAAAGATGGAGTCTGAGATGTTACGGTCATGTTTTTGGAACATAGTCACAGATACTGGAATTTTGTCTGAAGAGAGGGAAAAAAAAGTACTAAATAAATAAAGCATCATACCTGGCTGCAAACAACAAACAGCTCCAAAGTCCCTGAACAGCAACAGTCAGAATGTGAGACACAAATATCTTTTAACATGGGTTTCTAATTCAGTTTACTGCTCTGAGTAGTGAATGTCAGTAGGAAACAGTTACCTATAAAAGTCTGGGGACAAATGAGGAATCACAGGAATCTGTGGAAGGTTGCATTTCCTTGTGTAAATAATTTTTCATTACAGAAGTGTCACAACTGAGCTAGATACAAATGTAAATCATACTACTCAAGGCAACTTACCAGAGATTCCATGTTCATGCTAAAAAACTTCCTTGGGCTTCTTTTTGTGCCAGATGGTGCTTGAGCTGAATTCTTTCAATGCCTGAACAACAAATACCCCCGGTATTTTATTACAGTTTGTTCCAGCACGCTCACCTGTTACAACGTAAACAGCACTTGCTCTTGCAATTGGAACGTGTGTGGAGTGCCCTCTCCTGTAAATGGATACTGCCAACACGTGTTTGCCAAGAGTGATATTTGCTGTGTTGACTGAAAACGTTGTTGAAGATCGTCCAGTTCTTTGGTAGTACTGACCTGAAACAGAATATGAACTTATGTCTCCCCCTTCAGCCTAGCTACAAGTTGTTTTAAGAGTAAAAAATAGTATCTCTGTGAATCTTGGATTGTCTAAATCAAAAGGAATAGTTTAGAATCGTCTTTCAGTTAGCTGGCAGGCATTTTCAGAGGACCAAATACTTTTATGATGTGTTTATTCTCATTACATCTGTGGTTTTTGGAAGGTGTCAGAAATATGTCCCAAATTTTACTAGTCTGGGGAAAAAAAATTGCCAAGGCATCTTCATCTTTCCAAAACAATTACAGTACATTAGGTCATTAGGATTATGGTAGTGAACGGTGTTACCTCTTAGGTATTCTAAATGATCTTGTGTTTGTACGTTTTTAGTGTAGCAAGAAGATGTAACACCTCATGCCTCATATCATAGAGACCTTTGTATACGCCTTTGCTTATTTGCCTTTGTAACAGCTGATTGAGGTTGGTAAATAGTATGACCTCTATGTAAAATTTAGGACATTATTATTATTATTGTTGTTGTTATTATTGTTATTACTTGTGCTGACGTTAATGACAATTCTAATTTAGCCAAGCTGACTTTGCATACTAAGATTTAGTATGTAGCCAGTCTCAGCCAAACTGTTGCACATTCAGGAGCTGGAAACACTGAAAGTCAGCATCTGTGACCAGTTCAGTGACCAGATGAGTACCACACTATCAGGGCAATTGTCATCTCCCCAGAGGCAAGACGTGCTGCATCGTTAAACTGATCTGAAGCTATACAACACTATGGTCTCTCTTAAATTTAAAAATCTAAAGTGGCAGTGAGCAGTAAACAAAACATCTGACTGACCTGCTCACACCCTTTGTTTTCCTAGAAAAGGGTCTTGAGTACTACTGAAAGGAAATAAATTTTCTTCAGTGGTAGTACTGTGGATAATCTCCCAGTAAAGAGAATTACCTGGTAATCCACGATTGCCATACTGAGCAGCTGCTAATCTCTCTGGAAAATGGGGAATAGATTCCGTATCTCCACTCAAGAGTGTGGAATCCTTTTTAAAGGACTTTTAATAAAATACACTCAACAAATAAGTTAGTGTGGAGACTGATTATAAGCTTTCCAGTGTCAGCCAGACAAGGAATGTGTTGCAGTACTAACCAAAGGTGTGAAACACATAGACAAAGTTCCTCTTCCTCCATCCAGGATAATGAGGGAAAGGTCTCCCATCTGGGAATACATTATGGCTGTGGTTGCCTGTGCAGTTTTCCCAGCCATCATTGTCAATCCATTCAGTCCAGTTGTAGACATAGACTTGCTGATCCTGTGACACTGGAGGATCTAAATGTAGAAACGTGCAGAAAGTCAAGAAACAGGAGGCAGACACCTCAGGTTAGAGCAGTTACTGCACTCTGAACAACACGTTATGTGGGGTATTTTTAGACTCGTGTTTATTTTCTCTAAGATTGTGCTTTGTTTGATTTTAATGTAAACACAAAATTGTTCTGTATTGGCATTATTTTATTTCGAAGCTTTAAAAAATTTTAGCACTTCATGGGCCAGACACCATTTAGAATTGTTTGCCCAAAACTTGCTGTTGATAACACAGGAAGCTGATGTTTATTACTAGAGTTAGTGGAGCTACCCGAACATTTGTCAAGCAGAATCTAAAGTTTTAAGTAGAACTAGCAGCTGGGGAAGCACTGTGAGGAAGTAACTTTGTTCTGTCAGAAACATTTTCAATTGAACCTTTAAATAACTTGGACATGAATTTCAGTTCCTTTCTGAATAATAAAAAGACAGTTTCCTTCCCTAACAGCACAACAGATATTAAGTAGAGAACGGATATCAGCAGTTAACAAAATGTTAGACAGTGAAAAAACAGAACTCAGGGTGACAAAAAAAATTCTGATATGCCTCCAAATTAAAATTACTTTGATCAGTAAAAAAATGTGTTGAACATTCATGAATTCAGAGGAAGAAAGGTACAACAACCTGTTTCTCTTTCACTCTAGATCTGGCAGTTTCAAACAGTGGAATTATGATTGTTTTTTCTCCATGTAACAGTAAATAAGATGGAAAAAGGTGATTCTCTCATGAAAAGATTGCTTGCTTTAAAGATAATTTATTGGTTTCAAAATGTGAGCTTTACTTTCTTGAGGGTTTTTCAAGATGTAGATGATGGCTAGTGTGTTCTAAAATTCCCAACTGAAAATAAAAACCAAAACACCCTCAATTTTGTAAATTAACAGTTTTATAAATTTGGAAGAAAACAATGTACCTGTGCAACCTTGTGACTGAGCTGAAAAGTAGTAACAGCTTTGTTAGGAGACAAATTAATGTCACTGTTTTGGGAAGGCAACTTTATAGTGAAGGCAAATCTGCCTGGTCTTTATACATAGTGTGTGCAGAACAGTGAAAACACCACAATGATCTTCTGAGGAAATAAACAGGTTAGACTCAAGTGTAGTTATCAGTTGAAAGCAACATGGCTGTAGTTCAAAGGGTGTGCCTCTGATGTTTTACAGAGATTCATGACATGTTCAACACCGGCACCATAGCCAGATGTAAATAGTACAAGGAGATTGCCATTACCTACCCCGGGTACAGTTTCTCTCATATATTATGTTGCCATCATTATCTTCTTTCTGGCACTTGGGAAACTGGAGAGTCACTACAAAGGTCACGTTGGATCCTACCAGTGCTGGGCTGTCAGTGTCCAATTTGGCTGTCACCCGTCCGTCTGTAGAAAAGAAAATTGATCTTTGCTGCCGTAAAGGATACATCAAAGCAGTGGCTGCCTTCAGCTGTGTGCTGTTTACATTAGAAATGCTTGATTGATTACTCTGTTTCCAGAGGGGTTTGTGCTTCTAAGTCACTTGCCCTCTTATTAAAAATCATATCCTCCCACATCACTTACTGATCTGCTATCTTTCCTTCTTAGAGCTAAGAGTATGGGGTTTTACCCATAGCAGTCAATGTATTCTAAAGAAGAATATTTTTGTATCTCCCCGGGGATACAGCCTGTAGACCTCCAATCAGACTAGATGATAATAAACAAGGTCTTCCCTGAAGATGTCAAACTGAAGCCCAAAATGCCTTCCTGAGGTAGCAGTTGGAGCTACCTGTTCTCCAGGACATGTTTCAAATAATGGATTGTCCTAGAACCCTGGTAGTCTGAGACTCTGAGTCATGGGAAAGCAATTACTGTAACAACTCACTGTTCTGCCACCTCAGACAACATACTGGGAATGGTAACAAAGCCAATTATCTCTACTTCACTATTCCTTGCAACAGTGGTGGATATTGCACCAATGAAAAAGCCCTGTAGCACCTGCACTCTTCAGTGAGGTGGATTTTCTGCCCAATTTTCTCAATGTCTTTGAAATGCGTATGTGTGATCACCTTTCCAGGAGTCCTTCCATCTGGGATCGCCTTCTTCCCAGAAAGGGTAAAGCTTTTCATTCCATTTATTTTGATCACTAGACCAGCCTTGTAGCTTCCTATAGGATGTGACAGCAGGAGTTCTTCCATGGCTCAGCACATCTTGAAACCCTAGAGAGAGGAAAATGAACATGCAACGTAACATTTTCATTGACATGCTATAAAGACATAGCTCGTGCTGAACACCCTTCTTGTTACAACTGTATTCTTCTCCTGATTAGAAAATTCTTCACCTGTAGAAAGTCAGGGCATTTTATCATCACAACTATAAACACATGAACTATCACCAACATAAAGGCAGTTCTACCACTGAGAGGCTGACATTTTTCTACTTGCACTATGGAAAGCTGTCAAGCTTTCTGCAGAAAGAATAAAAAGCTTTACAACATTTTGAGCCATACTGGAGCAGTTGTTTGTATGAATCGACATAACCTTGCAACAGTCAGGGTAGTTGTACAGAGGTTGCTTGACCGCTGACTTCTTTGTGTGTGCCTGGTAATAAATCTGTGAGCAAAATTCCCTCTGTTGGAGTCGTGCTCTAGTGGAAGTTATGGCAGGAATTACTCTGGACCCAGTGAAGCTTCTTTGGTGAGGTGACTGATGGTTTGAGTGGGAGGCGTGCAGCCAATTGTAACAGAAGTTGTTTTCCAGAAAAGGAAATTTAGAGCTGAATAGTAAATTCAATGTGTTTACAATATAACAACAAAAAATATTAGCTTCATGGCTAATACTTTTAAATGGCTCAGATATTAAGTACCTTTAATAACCTCTTTCTTCTAATATTACTACAAATGATGGGTTCAGACTTTTCCCAGGCTTTTAGGATCCTTCTTTCTGTCACAAAGCACACATAATGAAAAGCAAAGTAAGTATCCAAGTAACCTGTAGGAACATGTCAACTGCCCCAGGATGCCATAAAAATACATTTGTAAGTAGGCTCATAGGCAGAGTTCCATTAAAGCCTGGAGGCTTTAAACAACTCTTTTATGTTAATCAGGTAACTGCTGGGCGTGTCATTCTGACACAACATCAAGGGAGTAAGGATTTCTGCTTTTTATGGCTTTAAAATAAAGGTAGCTGATGCTGAATGCTTCTGAGATTTATACCCAAGTACAATAAAGAGCTGGATGACTTCAGGAAAAATGCAGAGATCTGTACTCAGGGCAAAAAACGCCCTGTGTGCTGTAACGGAAATGATGGGTTGGAGTCCCTCCCAGTTTTGGAAGAGGCACAGAGCAGGTGTAGCAGGCCTAAGCATAGTCTTTATGGGCATGTGAATCCTAATTTTACTGCAAGGGAGAACCAGAGAAACAGGACTGAAGAAGAGGCATGGGCTGCTTTCTTGTGATGTTTTGTTGCCCAATGAGATTTCTGCTGGGCAGAAAGGAACATCTCTTGGCCAGTCTCATCTCAATGAACCGATGCTGGTTGCTCTCTTCCCAGTCTTGAGGACTGAAAGGTTTGAAGAAAAGAACATATTCTCCCATGGTCTTTTGCCCTACAGGAACTCCCCGCAGTCTCATTTAAATTACTTGAATCAAGTCTTTCCTGCAGATTTAATATCTTTTGATGTGAGCAAAGCATAACATCAGGACTGGTATTTACATAATGACTTATATCACAAGCTGTATTTGTTTTAGTCTTGGTCAGAAGAAGATCTGAGTAATGTTGTCCTTCCTATTCCCAGGAAAAAAAAATGAGATTAGCAACTATAAATGTATTTCACAAAGGCTTATAAGATCAAACACATTTTAGGGCATTAAGTTAGTGTGTCTTCTTATTAGAAAGTAAGTGGCTAGGGATTTTTCCTAGTTTCTTTTTCTCATTCTCCTTAATTTTATCTAAAAATTACTTAATGAATAAAAATGGTTTTATTTTTGTCATTGTTTTTTCCCCATGTGCTCAATTTATCAAAAAGAGCTGGGGCACTCTTAATTTTATAAATGCTTTTTAATGTTGCATTTTCAATAACAGTCCTTGAATTCAGAAGTTATTTTCTTGTCCAGTTTTGGTAATAACTGTGGTCACTGCTTCTAAATCACAAGCTCCTTAGGCATTGCTGTGCCACCCTGATGTGCTTTGTTTATTTCAATTGAATATAAAATATTTCACGAGCTTCAGGTCAAGACAATGACATTTTTTCAGATGAGCAAGGGCTTCAACACTAGTTTCTCTAACACATGGAACTGAAGGTTTTTAGTTGCTGAATTTAAAGGAACAAAAATCTTTAATCTTTTAATCTTTTCTTCTTTAACAATGATAAACACTCAAGAACAGATGTTGATCATAACCAAAATTAGAGCAATTCAGTTCAAAATAGAGTAACTTTACACTCCAAGGAATTGATTACTTTAAGAGTTTTGGTGACATGATCATGGGAGAAAAGATCTTAGGCTCTGATTGGCTATCTTCTTTCTCATTCTGATTTTCATTTTGGTGAAAAATGTAGAGAAGAAGTTCTAATTTCCTGTGATAGTGTCTTCATCACAAAACAGTGAATGAAAGCCAACAACAGCAAGAAAAGGTGACCCAGCTAAAGAGGAGGAAAGTGCATCAGGGAGTAAAAATGCTCATGGTATGGCCAAGCTAAGAGGACAGAAAATAAACTTTCTAAAATTACATATAGAAACATAGTTAAGAAAGACAAAAAAAAGGTTTGAGGAACAGCTTGCAAACCCATACAGACTACTAATTACTGGTTTACTTTTTTCCAAATACAAAAGTTGTGGAGAGCTGGCTAGAAAGTCTGTAAGGACAGATGATGGCTTGCGTACAAATAAAGCATTCGATGAAGGTAAAGGCATAGCACAAAAGTCAAATACGTTAGTTCACATTTTCATTCACAAAGGAGAAGCAGAAGAGCTTTCTGTGATAGATTGGAGAATCTCTCTCAAAATGAAGAAGTTGTCAAGATAGAAGGGCTCCAAAAGTATGGAAGTTTTTTTAAGACTGAAACAAATGAGCTATTAACCATAGCATGTAACATCTTGCTTAAAACTGCTTCAGTGGCCGAGAAACAGAAGTTGGCAAACGTGATGACAGTTTTTAAGAACACTTCCAGGGAAGATTTAGAGGATTACAAAACATTTGAGGCTCAAATTGGAGAAGCTGGTAGAAGCAGCAGTGAGGAACAGAGCTAGCAGATTTAGTGCATTAGTAAGATATGCCGTAAAAGGAGTGCATTCCTCACAAACATATTTGAGTTTTGCCGAGGGAGCCAGAGAGCATGGGAACAAGGCTGACCTGCTTGTTACAGTCTGCTTGTGTTCCAGACAGCATTTGGTGAGGGCCCTTGATAAAGACACATAAAGGAATTAAGTTTGTGTGGGATAGGAATGAAAGGTTTCATATGAAAAAGTAATTGCTTAGGATCTGTGCACCAAAAGTTATGAATAACTGGCCAGTTTTCTGATTTGTTGAAATAATGTAAAATGTTCATAATCTGGAAAACAGGCAAACAGTCAAGTTCTTTGATCTACTGAAGACAGCATCTTAAAGTAGCAGAGGAAAAGACTTTATGAGATTCAGTGACACAAGAACAAAACCATATGAAAGTCAGCATAGTTGAATGTAACTTTGCATACAGAATGAGGGGGTCTAAACTAGCTATTGCCACTCAGAAGTGAGACCTCGTAGCTTTACAGTTTTGAACGCAGTGTTCTTTGGCAGTTGAAAAACTAGGAGAAAGCTCAATAGAGAACAAAGATGGAAATATCATTACAGCATTGTATAATTCTGTGTGTTCATGTCTTGAAATCTCTGCAGAGAACTGAAAAAATACAGAGAAAGGTGGCGAGGATGCTACACAGAATTGTTTCCATATGAGGAATGTCTAAATAGACTGTGTCTTGAGCCTAGAGAAGAGGTGACAGAGGAGGATATAAAGACAGAATCCCGAACAGCATGGAGAAAGAAGCAATATGCCAGTGTTTCTGAAAGTACAAAAGTTCAGGAGAATCAAATGAAACCAGCAGGTTACAGGTTCTAAGGGCATAAAAGGTAATTCTTCATGTAAGGCACGGTTAAGGTATGAAATTTCTTGCTGGCAGGATCTTGTATGTGCCAAAATTCTACACGTTGCAATCAAAACTCAAGTGCACAGAAGAAAAGTCCAGTAAAAACTGTTAAATATGATGGCTCTGCATCTTACAGGTAGTTCTAGTGCTATAAATCATCAGAGGCTGGGAAAGCATCCTGAGCAAGTATCAGTATACACAGTGAGACATCCATTACTGTTTCTCATTGGAGACAGGTACAAGGCTAGATGAATGCTCAGCTTTTAAGGTCTTCAGTTGCCTTACTTTCAATCTTGGAATTTGAGCCTAAAATCCCATTCCTAGGTTCCCAGCCCTGAGCTCAGGGAATCAACCTAACACTCGAGTCAAGCTGTGAGCCTGGAAAGAAGCAGAGGACCAGCCTAGTGCCTGCCCACCATGGCCTGAGGATCTAATTCCTTGACTGGGCTTCCCAAAGTTGGGGATCCACGGTCTGGGTGTCCTGGTGGGAAGCACTGCCTCTCTCATGGTCCCTCCTAGCCACAGCTGAGCTGAGCAGACTGGAAGAGGTCCATTCAGCCTTTTTATCCGTGCTCAAGTCAGAGAAATTTGTCAAAAGGAGCCAAGGCTTAGCTGTGGTCAGCTCTCCGTATCTACAGAGGGCGGGAAATAGGTAACTGAGCAGCTCTCAGCACACTTCTCTGGCTCAGGTGACATTTCTGCCCAGCGCTGGGCAGCCCTGAGGCGCAGCCACTGTTGCCTACTGATTCCCAAGCACAGCTCCAGCAGCTGCTGCATGCGCGAGGAGCAGCCACGCTGGCTTGAGCTGGTGAAGCCGTGGAGGCAGGGAGAGAGAATGGGGTGAGGGAGGCACTCACGTGTGGCAGCGGCACACAGCAGCACTTGGGCCAGGAGCAGGAGTCCAAGGTTGTGGCGCACGGCAGCGCTCATGGTGCCAGGGACCCGCGGCGGCGGGCTCAGTGTGCACAGGGGAGCAGGGAGAGCCTGGAGTCTGCGCGCCCTAACTCCTCCGGTCCCCACTGAGAAGCGAGAATGAAGCTTCTCCCCTGCTCTGCTCTCTGGTTAAATGAAGGGCCCCAGGACTCATCATGTGATGGAATTAAGCAGAGATGCATGATTTTGTCTTCAGCTTCTTTCAGCTCATGTGCTTATGACTCACTCCCTTCGCTTTCAGCATTCCCTGGGATTTCAGAGAGACCTGTTTAGAGCCACACCATTTACCTTGCAGGCATTTTCATACTACTTTTGCACTATGATCAATTTTTCTGCTTAATTTGTTTTTAAATTAGGAATGTTTATTTCCAGAAATCCAAATTAATTCCTGCCCCAGCCTGATTTGCAACTGTTATTGCAACAGCTCACCGCACTTGAGGCACTCATCCCTACTTAACCATGTGCTTCTCCTCACATGCTGTGCAAAGGCTGTAAACTAAATACAGAGTAGCCAGTTCTAACATATCCCTGGACTTGGCTCCTGATCAGCGTCAATTGTTAAGGAAAAGGTAATTTAAACTTTTAGTGGGCACAAGTCTGTACCATGTGATCACAGTTGCACAGTACGATGTGCCCGTGGTTAGAGGTGCTATCACAGACCATACGTAGTGACGGCCACTCACCTTGGTATCTAGCTCACAAGTTGCTGTGACCTACACACAGACAAGTACCTCACTGTATATAGATAAAGGAAAAATTGTATAGATACAAGAAAAAAATCGTCTTTGCTGCCTAACCTTATAATGAGGTATAACCAATGGCTCAAAAAGAGCAGGGCATACAGGCAGATTTGCGAACTTGGTTCAAATTTGGGTTCAATGTGCTTCACTGGCTCAGCTGTTCTTCTGCAGCCAGTGCAGCAATGGAATTTTATTGCAGCCCTGGCAGTCTTGTGAAGTTTCTTGGTTTTATTTGCACCAAAGAACAAGCTTTATTGAGAAAATATGGCATAGAAGCAAATACGATGCTCAAGACAGGAGTTCCACAGTGGTTTCAGTGATCCCAAAGTACAGCACTGGCAAGTGAGATGCTGACTAGCCAGAAACCAGCCCAACTAAGGCCACGCTAAACTGGTTTTATTTGGGGTAGGGCAGGTGGAACTGAGGCACTGTCAACAGAATGAAGAGATTGTCCAATGGAGGAAGATTTTAGAACCTTGACTACTTATTTTTCTTTTGTTTGTTTGTTCTTAGTTTCTTCCATTTCTGTCCCATTTTCTCTTGACTGTGTAAGTTCTTGTCATCACTCGGGGTGCTCCGGCCAGCATCTCCCGAGGTAACAGAGGCTTTGATGTCTGGTCCTGTGCATCTAGTATATGCAGACTCCACACTTCAGCACCTTCCTGGCTGGAGCCAACACGCCCTCCTACTGCCAGCCAAGGAAAAGGTGAAGGCAGTAGCCTCGGGGATACTAGGCCTGTTCAAACTAAGCCCTCATTATCCATCAGAAAGCAGGATAAATCAAAGTCAGAGCTGTGACTGACTATGCAAAACTGTCATATGACTGCAGCGTCCTCATTTGATTGTTGTTCCCAGTTGAAATGTCAGGTTTCAAAGCCATTCACAATTATTTTTAGACCACAGGGGGCATTAACTTTAATTGCACACCTTTGTTTCCAGGTTGTTGATCCTAGAAGTGAAAAGTGACCTTCAAACACTGTGTTTCAGCACTGGGGACCTGATCCAAAGTCTGCTACAGAGAAAAGAGATTTGAATGCTCCTTCCCAACACAGTTTTGAGAACCTCCAGAGGAAAACTGCTGACAACAAATGCCTGTTAATTAAAACCAAAAATTTATCAACCTAAAAACAATAAAGTTGGTTAGCAGGGCATTTTTTTGCCATGTTACTTGATACATGAAATTGTTACATAAATATTGAGTGACACCCTCAATGAGAGACAGCTGATGGAAATTATTAAACACGTTGTAAATAGACTTGGGGGTCACTGAGGATCAGGCCTGTGGTTAGAGGAATCCAAAGCCACTAGGGCTGGGGTAATAACTACATGGTGGCCATACTGTGACACTCTGGTCCTTTGCCTTCTCCCTCCTCAGCTCTTAGGCCTTTGGCTGCACATTCCTGGAGGGCTGACACAGGAAATGTTTGGATCTGCTTGTGCTGTGGCTGCAGCTGATGGCTGTAGAAAGAGGAGAAGGGAAAGCCACATGAGAAGGGAAGAAAGAGCTAGGAGTAACAGAGATGTAAAAGGAGTGAAGAGAAGAATAAAAGAAAAAGTCAAGAGAAGTGGAGACTGAAGGGACTATCTGATAACAGAGTCAACTTCTCCAAGTGTCCCAGCTGTATCTGACTGTGTCTGAAAATGAGTCCATCTGAAACACTGAAGAGTTGCTTAAAACTGATTGATCATCATCAGATCTTAAACTAGCTTTACAGTTATGTTTTTGTTCTTGATCTCTGAGAAACAGCTTTGCAGCTAAAACAACTGAACTGAACTGAACTGTGCAGCTGCAAAAGAGAGAAGAATTAAAGTGTATCTGAAATATTCTCCCAGCAAAGAAACACACATCCAGAGAGATTTAGGACTTAATCTGACAAAGAAGTGGGTGGGTGGGAAGTGCTTGGTACTTCACAGTTTTAGCACCTCGGTTATTAAAACTCATTGAGGAGATATACATCTCTGGTACCTGAAGGCCTGTCAGGTGACAAGGGTGTGGGCACATCATGTGTAACTGCATGTCTGGTCTGTGAGAGAGCTATCACACCGCCATCGCTGCAGCACCAGTGCAGGAACTGTTAATCGTGGCTCATGGGAACTTTAAGAAGGGGAAAAAAAGAGAAGGGATTGAAGAATGAACTTGGCTTTTGGTCAAGCCAGCAAAGGAAAATGAGACAATCTTGTTTTGGCAACCAGGTACTGTTAAGTAAATGCTATCTGCCATTACCAGTGGCCTCTTGAGGGAACTCTGCTTAAGGTTGGACAAACTCCCCTCCTGGGAAGAAATCATCTGTGTTGTTTCATGTAGGGCAGGGTCCATCAGCTGACTGAACTGAACATGTGAACAAGGCTATGTGAGCAGTCTGCAGTCTCTCTTGTTGCACAAGGAATAATAAAAAAAAAAGCTCTGCCAAAGCTCCCGATTTGCAGAAGTTCATGGCACCACCCAGCTCTGAAAAAAATGAATTAACCTTCGAAACTAGACAAACGGGCTTTTAGTAATTCCAGCATCTTCATTTTTTTGCTTTTGTGGTAGCTGAAGCTACATATTTAGGGGAAGGTATTTTCTCCAAATATCTGTGTTGGGGTTGACATTTTCCCAACTTGGGGCTTGACCACAGCATAGAATCCTGGAGACTTTTTTTTTTATTAGTTTTTTTTATCTTATTTCCTCTAGAGCATAGTCTTGAATGAGCACAACAGCTTTCTGCCTTTTTAGGGATGTCTCTCAGCTGGTCGCTCCCTATGAACTCACTGCCATGTGTGTGACAGAGTGCCCCAAAACTCCTCTTAAAAGCAGTTTTCGGTGAAGGTAAGGGAATTAAAGAAAAAATCGTCCTGCCTTGCTAATTTGTGCAAAAGCAGTTGAAGGCAGAGCATAACAACTGGTACCAACCCTCCAGACAACACCATGCATCTTTTTTTTTTAAAGCAGTGTAAACGAAGCAAGTTTATTCCATGTCTCTAGGAGGTGTTTGGGTTTTTTTTAAACTATGGTGTCAGTGTAAGAGGAGGTGTGATTGTCTTGGTAGTCCCAGTGCTCTGCTGCTGTATCCCATGGGCTTCTAAAGGCCTCTGTAGGCTTCTGGCTTGCTGTGTGCACTTCAGCTGACCCACGTTCAGTTTTGAAGCTGCCACAGTTCCTTTACAGCCTGGACATTGGTTTTACAGGACTATTTTTCTCATACTGATTAAATGAACTGTTAGCTATGTGGTTTATATTTGCAATGATTCATCACAGCCCTCTTCCAATCAGGAGAGCAAATAATTGCTGTAGAAGTGATTATCACTGTGTGAGACCCATATTTTACATCACTTTACAATGAAATGCATTCAAGCCTCCCTGTTCCTCAGAGAGGTTTTAAAAGATAGATTTCATATCATTCAGCTCAAGAGAGAGCAACCAAATTATTGCTGAAAATTTCTGTTTCCTCTAAAGACATTCATTGATATTAGGGCTAGGAAAAAGAGAAAATATGCTTTAAAAAAGATAATCCAGGAACAATCAAACCAGCCAAACCCAACCAAAAAGGTGACATATTGAAGAGGATATGCTTAACATCTGCTGTGTAGAGGTTTTGGTGGCAGAGCATTGCAGAAGGCTCACAGCCAAAGTCCACTCCTTTAAACTTTCCTAAGAAACAATACAAACGGAATATACTCAATTGTACCTTATTCTCTATCTATGCTCTGTTTTGGTTATTATGGGCTGGGGATAAGAGTTCAGCACAGAAGCTGGTGAAACTGCCTTGGCTGCTCAAGAAATAACCTCAGCTCTTCGCTGAAATAGGAGTCACAATAAATGAAAATGCCAGCAGCTGAACTTTAGCATAACATACTCTTTAATGTGCTAACAGCAAGAATATTGGCAAAATTCTGTGGTTTTTTGGACTGTATTCCCACTGACTCATGGCATGAATTCAGAGAGTAACCTCTTCCTTAGAGGCCATACCCAGCCATGAATATAAAGGCATCAGAGAGGGGAGAAAACAGAATTGTATGTTATATGGCAACCCATTTTCTATCTAGAATCCCAGTTTAGACATTAAGGCCCCAGGAGGAGCCCTTTGGCTCTACTGTATTGTGCCCATTCCCACATGCAGGTGTGCATCACCATATCAGCTCACCTTGGGCTGCAGCAGAGCAGCACTGGCAGGACCAGACCCTGAAAGGGAGGGAGTGGGTCCCGGCTTGCAGAGCAGCTCTGCAGCCCCCAGGTCAGTATGAGTTAGTGCCCAGCCCTCCCACGCATGGCTGGAGGGGCTACTGCTTGCAAAAAATGTAACTGGAACTGCTGGTTTTATTTCACTGGCAGAAAAGTATATTTTTAAAGCCCTGTTCCCACGTGCATTACATAATAGTCTTTAACAGTTCTGATCACGTTTGAGCAGCAAAATATGTCATTGCATAGGTACATAGGAGTTAGTCTTCTGAGTTTGCCTTAAACACCAATATCCCTTGTTTACATTCTCTGTCGTAGGAGCAGTAAATTTGCACCGATTCTGTTTTAAATCTGCATTGGAATATGGATATTTTATTTCAACTTTCTTTGCCAGTACTGGAAAACCTAACATGACTTTATTGTGTTGCTGTATGAGAACCAAAAAAATCAATTTAATACAGCAGCCTACTTGCAATCCCTGGCTTAAGTGAAAAACTAAGGGTAAAATCTCTGTCTAGCATGTATAATACACTGATTGCCAGAGCTATGAACTTGGCAAGGGAAATTCTGTATGGCTTGATAAGAATCATTGCAGAAAATGCATGTGTCGTGTAACAGAAAAATCTGGTTCTTGGATCTATAGTTTAAATTGTCTCTCCTAAAAGAGCAAAATAGCTTAACAAATCTTCCCTCAGCTATGTTGGTTAATTGCAGCTGGTTGCTTGGATTACTGCCATATGCTGGAAGGAAGAGAAAGCTCTCCTGTGCCCAACACAAGGGGGTTACATTTTCACTGCAAGTGCAGAGTCCTGCACATGGAGAGAAACAACCCCATGGCACCAGCACAGGCTGGAGGTGACCTGCTGGAAAGCAGTTCTGCAGAGAGAGGCCTGTCCACCAGAATAGTGGACAGCAAACTAAACATGAACCAGCAAAGTGCTCTCGTGGCCAAGAAGGCCAGTGGCAACCTGGGATGCATCAAGAAGAGTGTTGCCAGCTGGCAAAGGGAGATTCTCTTCCCCCTTTACTCTGCCCTGTTGAGGCCTCATCAGGAGCACTGTGTTCAGGTTTAGGACAGGGAACTTCTGGAGAGAGTCCAGTGCAGGGCTACAAAGATGATCAGGGGTCTGGAGCATTTCTCCTATGAGGAAAGGCTGCGGGAACTGGGGCTGTTTAGCCCAGAGGAGACTGAGGAGGGATATTATCAACAATTTTAAATACCTAAAGGGCAGGTGTTGAGAGGATGAGGTGAGTCTTTTTTCTGTAGCACCCAGTGACAGGACAAGGGGTAACAGGCACAAGCTGGAGCACAGAAAGTTCCTCTGGAACATGAGGAGAAACTTTACTGTCGGGGAGCCTTGGCACACACTGCCCTGGGGGGTTGTGGAGTCTCTTGAGGTTTCCAAACCCACCTGGACACGTTCCTGTGTGACTTGATCAAGGTGAACCTGCTAGTGGGAAAGAGGGGTGTGTGGACCAGATGATCTCTAGAGGTCCCTTCCAACACCTACTATATTGTGATTGTGTGATTCTGTTCAGTCCTGATGCACGTGGAAAGAAGTTGAACAGTTATAAAAAAATGATGCTGATGTAAGATAGTTGCAGTCCTTCTCAGTAAAGACATTATATCCAATTTGAATAGTCTGAATTTAATCCTACACTCTAAGTGTGTGATATCAAAGTATTAAAAAAAAAGGAAAGGTCCTGAGAAATGAGGAGTGTAAGTGGAGGAAAATGGATTGTACATTCAGACTCCTATAAACTTACATTGATTTTTTCATGCTGCAGTTGTGGTGAGTGGTGTTCGGATGAAGGAAAAAAAGTCTGTTTTTATAAATTAACAGCACGACAAATTGATAAGAGAGATAATTTGATCCCTTAGTTACCAATTGTTGGCTACATTTCCTAGTTCTTCTATTATTACATAATACAAAAACTTTCAGCAAGAAAAAATGGTTATCAAGTGATGCTTTGTAGAATGAAAAATAAAGACATGAGAAAAATCAGTATTTGCTAAGATGTGGACAACAAGGAAATTCAAGTTGTAAATATGCTTCACTGAGCAATTTTCTAAACAGTTCAACTTCTGTGAATGTTCTGATGACTACTTAAAATGACATCAGATGAGTGCTGAGGACACATTATTAATTACCAATACATGTCCATGTATTTGAATTTTATTCACGTGAAGAAGTTCAATCAAGACACTGGCAACTGTAAAAAAACTTAGTATACAGCCCAAATGGCTCTATTTATTTTATTTAGACTAGAATGTGGAGTCAGAGCTTCTTCACCTCAACGTGGTGTTTGTTGTCTAGGACAAAATTCAGAGATCTGAAGCTGAGCAGGAGCTTGATGAAGCTGCTTACTTGCATTAGCAGCCAAATCACTAGATTTCACCCAGACGGGCATATATATACATACATATATATATATATATATATATATATATGTTCCCTTCCCCTTCTGTGCCCCTATACTTTTACTAGGTGCATACCAATGTTTACATTTTTAGGCAGAAATAATCTACTGAGTAATAAAACTCAGCTGGAGGTCACCGTTCAGTGAAAATGCACCAGTGGAACTCAGGATGAGGAGACAGCCCGGTGCTGGGAGCTGCGATGCTGCTGTTGGCAGAGGCACCATGTCACAGGGCTGGAGTGCTGGCAGCGGCAGCAGCCGCTCTTTGCATGGATATTTTGCATAGATGTGGTTTTCACCAGTATCTCAGAAAAAAATCCAGCTCTGGGTTCTGGTAGATGTCTTTAACCATAAGACATCTCAAAATTGTCTCATTAAACCACAGCTGAACCATCAGAACAGCAAGATCAGTTTGTTTGCTTCAAATTTTTTGCTTGTGTGCCAACACTTAGCACAGAAATTATTTAGAATGCAAACCTCCATGACTAACTGAAGTGGGATAAAAAAGCTTCCTGTAAATGCAAGAGGCCATGGGACTGAGGAGAGAAGGTAGAGAATGTTCAGAAAGAAAATGTTAACAATATCCCTGCTGTCTGGTGGTGTTCTGCGGAGAGTCTGTAGGACAGAGTTCTTCATCATCCTCTCCATCTCAGCTGTCCAACGAGGTGAGGTGTTGAAAACACCTGCACGTGGGAGAAAGATGCACGACTACAAAGAGGGAGATCTCAGTGCCACTCTTCAGATAAATAGCTTGCTTTGCTATCCACAAGTAAGAGAGGAAAGTCAAGAGGAGGGAGGGTTAGTAATACTTTAAGCAAAATGAGGGCTGCAAGCATAACAGTATGTAAAAATACCATACAGCTGTATATGTGATTATCAATAACCACCATCAGTACTGAGGAACAGCAACAAATTCCTGACCCTGTACAACCCCTCAGCACCCATAATACCCTGCTAAGGACTCATGCTCACAGTGATTGAAGGCAACTTTATTTCTTTAATTTTGCAAGATAGTAAGGTTCTGAGAGAAGGTGGTCAGGGATGGCATTTGGTTTCAGTGGAGCAGCCCACCAAAACATCAGAAACCAGCTCCCTTTCCCTCTGGATAACCCAGCGTGGTCTTCACAAGAGCTAATACAATCTCTCCCTGAGGTGGACACTACACTGACAAACTGCTTTATGAAATTAAGTCAAATGTAGCCAGGCGTAAGGACAGAACTTGAGTATTTTCAAAAGTGACAGGGAGGACATTTACACTGTTCCATAGCCACATGCTTTGGACAACAGCTAACATTTGTTGGAGAACGTCAAGACTGTGTGTTCAGGTAGATAGGAGTCAAAATCTGCAGGAATTGCAATGTTCTTGAAATTTTTACTCAAATTACAGAACCTGCATTTTCATCACCACTCCATACTAAAAGCAGAGAGATGTTGTGGTTTTGCCCAGCCAGGAATGAAGCACCAGGACAGTCTCTCTCTCAGTGCCCCCATTCACCCCAAACTGCATTAGGATGGCAGAGGCCCCAGATAAAAGATAACCAAGGATGTTGTGGATTGCGACAAGGGCAGGGAGGGCTCACTGCCAGTTATGGTTCCAGGTAAAACAGATTCCAGTACTTGACTTAGAGAGGAAAGTTTATTCTACTGCCTACAAGAAACAGAACAGAAAGAAAAGCAAAAAGAGAGCAGGATGATGATAAGATTACAACCAGCACTTTAAGATCTCCCTCCCCCATCCCTCCTTTCTTCCCGGGCCCAGCTCACTGCTCCCGATATCTCTCCCTCCTGCCCCCTCAGCGGCTCAAGGTGGCAAGGAATGGGGATGTGGTCAGTCTCTCACAGATGGGCTCTGCCACTTCTCTCTGCTCAGATGAGGATGACTCCTGGCATTCTTCCCCTGCTCAGATATGGGGTCCCTCCCCTGGGACACAGTCCTGAACAAACTTCTCTGGTGTGGGTTCTTCCCAGCAGCTGCAGCTTCTGCCAATTCAAGATCCCTCACATAGGACACAGCCTCCTCTGGATATAGTCACTGCCCCTGGTGCAGGGTCTTTTATGAAGTGCAAACAAATGTCTGCTTCACCAGTCCTCTCCACAGGATGCAGGGGAGTCTCTGCTCCAGCACACCTCCTCCTCTCTTCCCTCACTGACCTTAGGGTCCGCATGATTGCTTTTCTCTCTGTCTTCCCACTCCTTGCACCACCACCAGCCAGAAAAGAAGCGGGAACAGAGCAAGAAGGAACAGGAAGAAACCTCCTCTTCTGGCTTCTTCTTCTTAAAAAATTATCATGGAGGCGCCCAATTGGCTCAGCCCCAGAAGTGGGTCTGGCTCAGAGCTGGGGAGAGTTTTCATAGTAGTAATAGATACTATTTTTAAATAAACAAGAAATTTTCAGGTTTCTTACAGAAGAAAGGTGATTTTCTGTTGAGTGAGGACCACAAAGTCATCCAGAGCTTTGACACAGCTTCTCCTTAAATACATCCCTGATAGACAGTAAAGGCTTTGACTCTTGAAAGTCTGGTTAAAATGTAAATGAGAAGTATTCACTATTTAAATCAGAGCAAACGTAGATGAAGACAAATCAGGCAGTTTAAAAGAGACTCCATCCCTACTCATTGCATTCTTGTTGGACTAGTCCTTTTGCTGTGCCTCAGTCTAGGGCCATTTTGATGGCTGTAAGGGCTGTAGTAGTGCCTGTAAGGGTCCCTTTCCCAGTAGTGACCTTGAAGTTCCTTTCTGAATCCCAGTTCCTTCGGTGTTTAAATCAGTCCTCTAATGCTTTTGCAGGGGTCTGTGGGGAGAAAGAATTGACAGACACGAGTTTTTTGCTAATAATAATTTACATGTGTAATACTGAGAGCAGGCAGCTCTGTGCTTCAGGATACATCACCACCTTTAGAGAGAGTTTTAAATTCAGTTTTTCTTAGTGACCAGAGGATTATAATGGTCAGTTCAGGAGACCAGAAGGGTATTCTATTTCTTATGTAATTGCAAACCCTTGAATGGAAGCAATTTTATATCAGTTTACATAACTTTTCATTTACCTTTAAAGTCTCCAGATAAGCATGTATTGACTTCAATCCTAACAGCCTACAGCAGGTTTTCCATCTGAATAGAGTGGGGAATTTTAAAGTACCATAAGAATGAAGACGAGATTTATCTGGTTAGGGAAAAGGCTCCTTTGATGTTTATATCTTCCCAAGATTCACTGTAATTAAGAACTGGCAAAACAAATTTGCTTATAGAACTGCTTAGTACCACAGCAGTAGTTTGTGTGCATAATCAGCTATCACGGCTTTGTGCTTTCATGACCATATAATGGTCATCCAAGCAGCCAAATGCCAGTATTGCAGAAGTATTTTCATGTGCTCTTGTGGTTCTACAGTATGGCCTCAGCTCAGCCACTCTTCTCCAATGCCAGCTTTGGTGCCCTGGATAAATGCACTTCGTACTTGCCTATTATCTATACAATTCATTGATTTTATAAGCAAAGGTTGTTCTTGTATTAACTGAAGCTCTTGTGGCAGCCGTTGGACCAGCAGGTCATCTTTGGTAGCTTCCACCTTGGCCAATACAGGTAGCAACACCTGGGAGTCAGGAAGAGAGTGTTGCAGCAGAAAATGACAATAAGTAGCATAACTACACATAAGTACATTCTTGTATGATTAGGGTAATGCTTTGATGATCCAGGCCATGAACCTCAGTGGAACCTACATTCCCATAGAGAGGAAAGGGTACATCAAAACGCAATCATCCCCTGCCAGGGACCCAAGCAAATTTTTACAGTCATTCTTTTCTCATTATTGTTGTAAGGGACTTCTCAACAGCTGCTTCCTTGCTTTCACCTTCTCAGGCTGCAACAGCTCAGCTAAAGCAAATGGGAAAGAGGCTGTGCCCCCAGAAGTGAAGACACTCTAGGAGCAATGCAAGAGGGCTGAAGATTTGGTGTAGTGTTTTTCTGTTCTGTGCTTTCTCTTGTTTTACACTTGAACGGGAGAAGCCTTGTCTGACTGTTGTGAGTTTATTTGAGCCTTGTATGACAGCTGTGTAGGTGATCACCATCTGGAGATGATGTATATGAGCAGGCAGAAGCTCCCCATGTCAAGTTAGAGGTGATGTGGTTACTGGTTCAGCAGTGTTTCCTGTGGGGAAGCTCTATCAGAGCCGTGCTCCAGAGTCTGCCTGAGCTTGTGTTTAGTGGTGAGTCTGAATGGTTTTTTTTTTTACTTCAACCTGTTTTGAATGTTTTGGAGCCTTTTTGGGGGTAGTGGTTGCCCTGCCAAATAAAGGAGGCTACATACAGTGATGCACAATCAACTCTCTCCAGTTTGAACAGAGGTAGCCAGTGGTTGTTTGGGCTTAGAGTGTGCTGTGCGTGATGCAAAACCACCTCAAATCTCCAGAGCTCATTCTCATTCAGGCTTTCTTGTACATTAAGCCTTATGGAGTCAGTTTTGTTTGGTTTAAGATTAGAAGATAAATGCATATGTTGCAAGTATCTTCGGTTGATATTTCTAGTCAGCACTTTCCTCAAAATAATCTGAGGACCTGTGAAATATCTGGAGAAATTTTATGTGTTTTGGTAGAAATGGTGTTCTGTGCCAAAGGAAGGAGCAAGCAAATGAATATCGTGTGTTATACAATAGGATGAGGGATTAGTGATATAGTAATGGGTTAGTGAACAATTATTGCTGGAAGCTGTCCAGAAGTCAAAAACAAACAAAATAAAGCCGACTGTTTTGTTTTCTGTTTCTTCATTCATGGTGTCTGTTTCACTGAGAAGCTCTTCTGCAATGATTCTGTTTTCCCTGTAAGTTCTGGGAGGCTGGACGGTCCTATAGTTGCAGAATCCTAGGAATGCTGAGGTGTGGGATCTATCAGCACAGCTCTTAGAATCACGGATAATTTCAGTGATTTCAGTTAAGTACAAAATGGGCAGCAAGTGAGTGATGTGATGTGATGTGATGTGCCTCGTTTCTTTCTTATACCTGAACTTTCAACTGTTGTATTGTTCCTGGGTTAACTTGATGTTTAAACATGGAAGTATTTTTTTGAAGCAAGTTGGTTTCAACCAAAAGAATGTGTGTTTGAATATTAGTTTCCTATAGAAAGATGCCCTTTCTTCTCTCTAATGCACCAATGGGGTGGAAGTCTGGCAAACTACTTTATATACTCAGTTTACATGTGTGCTGATCAACCAGCCAGTTGCTAAGAGCATTCATAGCAGCTGAGTTTTGCCTGTTTTTCTTTCAGTTTCGACACTAATTTTGGTCTCCTTCCTCATCCAGTTGCCAATTCTTACTACATCTATGAGAATACAGTCCTCTTTGAGACTTAAGCACCTGGAAATTGGCCTTGGGGTTAAAAAAGAGACTGGTGCGAAAGGAATCCCAGACGGATGATCAGACAGTATAATCGAGACTATACTGTTTTCTTAGGAAACCTGCTAAAAATGAGTAATTTGAATGTAAACCAGAAAACATCATTAATTTTACCTCAGCAGTTTTCTGGCTCTGTGCACTACGTCAGAAATTTAAATTGCTGTTTGGAAGTCCTGTTTCCACAGGGAAATTTTTAGATGGCTAACAGCCAGCATCACAGCTCTGAGGCATCTTTTCTAGACTGGGGGTCTGCAGGAGCTGAGCAGGACACACAAGATGCACAGGGTGCACTTGGGGCTTCTCGGCTCCCGAGCCTTCCGGCTGACCTCCAGGGCTGCGTGGAGCATCACACACCAACCACAGAGGTGGGAATGCTGGAAAAAGCAATTTATTTCCTCTTCCTGCAATATATACAGACTCTTAAGTAAATTATCTAGGATGCTTTGCTACAGATTGCAGCCACGCACATGCTAACAGATTTTTAAAACCCCAAAGAAGTCCCCACATATTGTTCTCATGGACTCTTTGGTTACTTTATGAGACTCCCTCTGTTCATGACTGTTTCTGTTTTGTTATTATTGGAAGAATAAACCTTCTCAGAGTAGATCCTCATAAGGATGGAATGTGTCCAGTGACCACTTAAGTAGGAGAAAATCTCTTTGCTGCCAGAATCAGTTTATTGCAGCTGTGATCAAGAAGAGTTTTGTGTGGATTTATTTGTTTGTTCTCCAGTACTGTATTAAATATTGAAACACACTGCTAATCTCTTTAATGTTATCCAGTATTCTTCCAAACCAAAAGCAGATAAATAGAGAAGGTTGGAGAGAGACCCTTGTTTTTTCAGTACAGTTAGGACAGGCTTATGTGTTGTCAGTGGTTCAGCATCATTTGGTTACCTCAGTACAGGCTTGTTATTGACAAACAGATGTCTTTCCCGCTGCAAGGATTAACGTATATTGCTTGTGTTACTTGTATAACACGTGCTCTTTGATAAGTATTGCTCTGTAGTTTTACTGTGAAAAGAAGAATGGACTTGTGCTTCAACCATATAACCAAAAGTTAGGATGCCCAGGTGTTTTCCCCTGACAGTATCATAGATTTCAGCAAACTTGCCTGAGTACCTTATGCCTTTTGGATTTGATTTCTTTTCTCCTCTTGTCCTCATCCTCTGTACAGCATTGCTCAGGAGAAAGTTTAGCTGATTGTTAAGCAGATGAACAGACAGTGAAGCAACTCCATGGCACAGCTTGGGACAGAGACCATCCCTGTGGCATGCTTGCCACTGAAGGGGTTGGGGGGCCTAAAGGCAAGGCACATGAAGGGAAGGTACATTACTGTTTGCAGGAGAAAAGACTCCTGGCATGTTTCAGCCAAGTGTGGGGAGAACCAGAAGCCCTCTCTTGTCAGTATGGGGGTTTAGTGTCTCTGAGTTTCTAGGTGTGGTGCTGAGAAGTACAAGCAAAGACGGTTGTCCGGGAAGAGCGGGTGGCAGAAGGTGACCAGTGGTTATAGAAGATGATTAAAGGTTAAGGAGGATTACTTTTGCTAGAAATATCATATGATATAGAGTTTGAATGTGTGAATAAAGGGCACAAATGGTACAAAAGCTTGAAACAGCACTAGTTGGAAAAACAAGTCACACTGGAGTGGTATCAGCACCTACCTGTGACATACAGCTCTGCTTGTGTGCTCGGGCTGGCTTGGAGGTGTCTCAATTCATGAATACTGTGTCCTGACAGGGTTTACCAGCCTTGTGTGAGCAGATGAATTTCTACACGGGCTTCAGGAGGAGGCACAGACCTTTGTGGAGGAGAGGGGTTTCTGGTGGCTCTGCAAAACCTGCAGGAAGGAGCTGAGGGAGTCGTGTGTCCCAGTATGCAAAAGCAGAGGACCAAGGAGCCTGAGGGCAGGGCGAGTCATGCAGGGCAGGGGCAAAAGCATCAGTCTCCGGGAAGTCGGGGAGGTTAGATGGAGATAGAGGTGGCTGAAGCAGACTGCGGGCAGGAGGATCTACAGTGAGATTTGAGACAGCCTTATCTCAAGGCAGGCAGATCTGCCTGTGGGCTGGGTCTTTCTTTTATGTTATGCCAAGTTCTGACAGTGAAGTTCGAGTTCAGCAAAGTACTTTGCATTGTAAGAGCATGTTGGTTCCCAGCCCCGTGGGAGCTGCTGAGCAAGCACACAGACCATGGGAGAACGCTGAAGGCTCTCTTCTGCCCAGAAGAGTTACTATGCGCTGAATACAGAGAGTTATCCTCCACCTCATCTACTGTCCAGTTATCCAGAAAAAGTGATACTGCCTTAAAAAAAAAATCTCAAACAAGTAACCCATGGTTATAAACTGCTATTTCAGTTTCACATTATTTTAGTTCTGTTTCATCAGCACAGATAATTCTGTGATGTTGAGAAGCCTGTATTTGCAAAAGTAAATTACAACAAAATCTCATGTGACTATAAAGGAGTGCTTTAATACTGAAGTGCATTACAAGCCAGAGCTGCACAGATACTTGTCTGGCTGAGAAAAGCACGACAGCACTGGTTAGACAGAAAAAGTAAGCTGTCAGAAGTCAAACCTGTACCTCATTAGTTTTGCCTTTAAAAGTGATGGGATGTGGTTTTACAGGCACACATACAAATGTTGCTCATTGGATTAATACAGGAGAGTGGGTTTGTTTTGTATAACTAGAACTAATCTAATTACTTTGCAAGGCATATGCAATGGGTACCTTTCATCTGATTTGCAAAGATAAGGGTCCACAGAAGATTTGCAGAAGCATGACTCGATGCTGACTAGAAAGCGTTTAGTTTGCTAAGAGCACACTGCCGTAACGAAACAGAAATTCAGGTGGAACAGGATATAATTGCTACTGGTACTTAAAAACCACCAGATCATTTTTGTGATGACTGCTATGCAATTAGCAGCATAACAGATCTGCCTGCTAGAAGGGGTAAGATGTAAAAGTTGTCTCTCATGTGACATGGGAAGAACAAACACTACTGCCTGTGAAGGAAAGACAAAGCAGCCCATGTACCTGAACAAAAATGTTGATCAGCCTGCTGACATTTAAATGTTGTTGTTCTTCTTGCTCTTCTTCCCCCCATTTTAAGGTCTGGTTTTGTTCTTTCGCAGATAGGCAAGTCCCGCGAAGGAGCCCTTTGCATGATGCAGTGCTGTAAGAATGTGCCTGGCTTTATTCCGCAGACTAGCACTGCAGATTAAATATTTCCTAAAGTTGCATTGCTGAGAACTGCTCTCTGTTTTTTACTTGGCTATTTTAAACAGGAAAACCAGGCACTTTCTAGTGAGAATTTCGGGACCAAGAGGCATATTGACTCTCAGCACTAGTGAGCTAATCTGCCTCTTTAAACTCCATGGACGGATGTTCCCCCTCTATGGCTGGCCCCCCTAAATTGTTCCCTCTCTATGGCTGGGCCCCTAAATCATTCCTAGGAGAGGCAGCAGGCACATACAGCTGCCTGACCCAAATGCTCTTGTCACTCTCTCTGCAAGTGCTGATGGATTTTGATTCAAAGGCAAGGGATCATATCTACTTACATTGGCAGCTGCATCTCTGAGGACAGGTACTGTTGTCCTGACAGGTGGGAATTTCTTTCTAGGGTTTTGGTTTGGGCTTGGACAGGTCTTAACAGAAGAAGAAAAGGATTTTCCCAGGTGAGAAGCTTCTTATCTAAGACATGTCTGAGGAAGTACGGCAATATTCTGATTGCTAGTATAGGTACCTTAAAAAAATCTTGTTTCCTTCTTTTTGGAGAGGGTATGTTTTATTAAGAGAGTCATTCCATGCCACAGACTCTGCTTTCACCAAGCAGTAATTACTCAGCTCTTAAGTTTCCTCCTAAACCTTCATTTTTAATCACTTTTCTTGGTCTCTGAATCTCCTTCTACTTATCTACTCAGCTCTGGCAAATGCTGCATTACCACAGCTGTAGGAGATTCCTACAACTCAAACTACGTTTTACTGAACTAAACCACTTTGGCTTCACACCTCACTGTCAGTACCTTTCAACTCTACCGTTTTCTCTGTCTCTTTAACTACTAGTAGTCTACATCTTTCCTTCATCTGCTGGCTTATATTAGGTTAAATGTAAGTAGAGATCTACTTAAATTGTCTATACACAACCTACGGCTGGCTTCCTCCACAATTGTCCAGGTACAGTTTCTCTCCATCCTCTACATTAAGGACACACGAAGTAGACTGTAAACAAAAAGTGTTTGCTCTCTTGTCAGTGTTTTGGACTAATTTCTTAACTCATTGCTGTTACCTGAACATCTGACACCTCTTGAAGTCCTGTATTGAACGCCTTGCTAAAAGCTAGGTCTCTTGTCTTTAGCATCTTTTTACCGTCAACAAAATAAGTGCCTTTGCTTGCTATGATACGTTATTTTCCCAGTCTGCCAGTACATCCCTAGTGCTCTATCACTTATATGAATAATTATCAGAAGCAGAGCAAGTACATTAGCAGATTCCATTACTGAAGATTCCCTTACTGACCAGTACAGCAAATTATCTGGACTCCCACTGAGCTCACATTTCACGAAGACTTTTTAACTTGCCTTTTATCAGTTGCTGCATTACATCCTCATTGATTTTTTTTCAGCTGTCCCTCATTTCAGGTATTTTTTTAAACAGATTTCCACCATTTCAGAATTATCAATCTCACTTCAACGCTTCAGAATTAATAGGCCTTTTGTATTCCTTTCCCCCAGACACGCTTGTGAAAGCTCTTCTTTCCTTATCCTCTGGCTGGTGTTAATTTACTGTTGATGCTTTGCTCTCTGAGGCTTAAACCTAGTCGGCTGATGAATTGTGTTCCATCTTCCTTCACTCAGCGTAGGGCTACAAGGCCTCTTTCCGCCACATATGCTGACGCCACAGAGCACGTGCCTACTATGATGCTTCATTCTTAAGACAAAACTTTAACGCTTTTTGAGGCTTGCTCCCCACCCCCCTTTCTCTGCTACTAGCTCATATTTTGATATCTCTAAGTGCTGCTATTATCACCTGGAGGAAAAAGGGCAGAGAAGATGCCACGTTGATGCTGAGTTGCTTCCTCAGCTGGAGCAGCAGGGGATTTCTCTCCAGTATGCAGGAGGTCTGAGGGTGTCTTGGAAACCAAAACTTCAAATAATTCTTTGAATTAGTTGTTTGTATCGCACCACAGGAATTTCAGTGACTCATAAATCCTGTTATTTCAAAGTAAGGGGAATGCTTGAAAATACCACTTGGAGCTTGGACACTCCATTCTGCTAATCAGGACACGTTACACCTCATCGCTTGGACATTCACCACGTGTTTCCTGCTCTGAAATGAGCTACAGTGGGATCTATGAGTCTGCTGATATTCTGTAGGTGTTTTTACGTGCCTGACCACAATATTAAGAATTTCTGGAGAGCAGACATACACCAAACAAAAAAAAAATTAGCTGCAAAAGGGGAAAGTTAAGAAAAATGAAAGGATTGTAGCTGAAAGGAAGATAATAATTATCTTCCTTAGTACTTGTAACCAGCTTTGATAGCAAGTGTACCAAAAGCTAAACAGTAAGAGCAGCAAAAGAAATACAGTGCAAATGTTGGGAAAGATTGCTTTCATCTACTGACAAATTGTTGCTTATTTTCTGCAGTTTAGTAAGCCCACTAGAACAGTACTATTTCTTTCTCTTCTAGCCTATCCTTATCTCTACTTTTTCAGCTGAACATACAGCTTGCCTTTTGCTAGCAAAGTCATATCACGCTGCTCTCTGCCATCTTTTCAGATGCCCAGAAGCCCCTTGGGGATAAAAACCCAAGTGCTAGTGTCTTTGTAATAGTTTTTTTAAATTATTTTTTATTTGAGGGTGAGGACATGATCTGAAAACAATGCATTTGTTCAAAAAATGTTATCAAACATGATTTTTTTTTGTTATCTAAATTAGAAATACCTCAAACTTTCTGTTTCTTAATGTAAAGGTGACCATAAGACTTCAACACTTCCTTCTCCCCTTATGTCTCTGTAGGTTAGAATGCCTAGATGTTCTCAAACATCAGTGTCCTTCTGGGTACATAAGGCAGAATATTTGAACTTTTGGGTATGTAAAGCAGAATATTCTGATTTTTCATGACCTTACAATTTTTCTTTAAGCAAATGCACAACCACTTGGAAAAGTGCTTGTGCACTTTTGAGCCTTGAAAGCTCTCAGTACAGCTTAGCAGCAGCCTGCTGACAGGCTCTAAGAATGGCTAGAGGTTTTAGCTCATCACTTAAGTTCAAAGACAAGTTGCTTTAAGCTCTTGTGTAGCACAGCAGCAGCACTGAGCACAAAAACCCTTCAGTGCCTTTGTGTACAAAGACACTTCAACTTGGTAGCCTATCCTCAAATGTGACTTAGAGTGTTCCTTACTGTTTGTTTGCTAAAGTAGTCATTTAAGAGGATGAGCATTAGGAAAAAAGCATAGACAACTTGAAGTATTACTACTTTAAATGTAAGATAGAACCATCAACAGTCCTCTAAACCATGCCATGGGCTCCTTAAGTTTGTCAGCAGGACTTAATTCTGTACCTTCATCCCCAAATATACTCTTGCCATGCTTAAATCGTACTTTAATACAAATAATGATAAAAATCATAGGAACTTTTAAAAAGCCTTGTAACTGTCTGATACAAGTGGGTCTGAGAATCACTAAGGCTTCATAAATGAAATATGGGAAAGGGTACAGCATATATAGTAGAATGAGTTCAAGCAGTTAAGCAGTCCATTTGACACAGCAAACATTTTGTTGCTAAATACTTCTGTATAAAGTTGAGTGTTTTAGCAACTTCTGTAAAGATGGGGGATTTCTGCACCTACAGTGGTATAACAAATATTGGTCCTTTCCTCAGTTTCTGTATCAAAATCTAAGTGGCATAAACGATGTCTGAGCCCTGACAGACATAGGTGTCCTCATTTGTACCAGTCTCAGTGCTGCTCTGGAGAGCACACCTGGAAAAACACTTCACAAGAACTAAACAGAACTCTGGGCCTCAGTATTTTGTTAGAGAGTGACAAGAAGCTAGCACTGGGCTGTTAACAACACTAGCAAGACCCAGAAGGCTTATTTAACCTACAAAACAATCACCAGAAAAATCCAGGTAAGCAACTCAGTACTACAACATAACAGATGCTAATTTCTGGTACATCTCCTGAGCACAGGGACTGAGGATCCTGGCTTTCTATGAAGCCTGCAAAGTGCCTACCCCTGGCCCATGGGTCTTAAACATTACACCTGTTCACATCGTTCTAACAAGCCACCGTGCCATGGATCTATGGTAGGAAACACAGTTACTGCAGAGTGTTAAGCAGGACCATCGGTCCATAGTAACAACTGAAATGTTATTTTCAAGTATTAAAGAAGCAATCGGTTTGCTCGTGTAAACTTTTTGTTTTCCTCTTAAACAAGAAGTATGGTAACCTTAAGTCATTAATAAGAAGGCCTGGTCAAGAACAAACATTCTTTTAATCTGATTCTATCTCTTCCAGAATATTTCTGACCCTTGCTTCATAGCATCCTTGCAAAATATATACCTTAATGTCATTAATGCAGAAGACGTATTGCTAATCTATACACTGATCAAATTCTGAGAACCAGGCAACAAAATTTCATCAGTTCACATAAAGGTAGTGGGCAGTTTTGCAATTGTTTCCAAAGTTTATCTAAGAGGTGTCAAAATAGCAAACCCCAAGCTCTGGCCCTCGGGAAACCCAGTCCAGCAAGGACAGTAGGATGGGCTGGACAGCAGAGGATTTGCCCTGGGTGGAAGAGGAAGAGGTTAAGGACTTGTTGGCCAAGCTTAAGGCTCATAAGTCAATGTGTCTTGATGAGATACATGCAAGGGTGCTGAGAGAGCTGGCTGATGTGGTTGCTAAGCCTCTCTCCATCATTTTTGAACAATCATGGAGGACAGGCAAAGTGCCTGAAGACTAAAGGCCAATGTCACTCCAGCCTTCAAAAATAGCAGGAAGGATGAGCCAGGAAACTACAGGCCGACCACCCTCAGCTCCGTCCCTGGAAAGGTGATGGAACAACTCATCCTGAATGGTATGACTGAACATATGAAGGAGAAGATGGTTATAAGGGGTAGTCAACATGGATTTACCAAGGGGAAATCCTGCTTGACCAACCTGAGAGCCTTCTATGAGTGTATAATCGGCTGGCTAGATGAGGGGAGAGCAGCGGGTGTCATCTACCTTGACTTCAGCAAGGCTCTTGACGCTGTCTCCCATAACATCCTCATCAGAAAGCTCAAGCAGCATGGCTTGGATGAGTGGACGGTGAGGTGGATCGAGAGTTGGCTGAATGGCAGAGGCCAGAGGGTGGTGATCAATGGCACAGAATTGAGTTGGAGGCCTG
>WBNH01012362.1:70044-178380 GCA_013401255.1 Urocolius indicus | reverse complement strand
AAAGGCTGCGGGAACTGGGGCTGTTTAGTCTGGAGGAGACTGAGGGGAGCTCTCATTAATATTTACAAATATCTAAATGGTGCGTGTCAGGAGGTTGGGCCATCCCTTTTTTCTATTGTATCTAGCAACAGGACAAGGGGTAATGGGATGAAGCTGGAACACAAAAAGTTCCATTTAAACATAAGAAAAAGCTATTTTACTGTGAGGGTGAAGGAGCCCTGGCACAGGCTGCCCAGGGAGTGTGGAGTCTCCTTGCTTGGAGGTCTTCAAAACCCACCTGGACACGTTTCTATGCCACCTGATCTAGGTGAACCTGCTTTGGCAGGGAGGTTGGACTAGATGATCTCTAAAGGTCCTTTCCAACCCTACCATTCTGTGATTCTGCGCTGAATGCCTTCTAGGCTCTCCTCCTCACATTAATGCAAGTGGTATGACCGAGCAGCAGGACTAACACAAGCTGAACTGCATCAGCTGGGAGAGGTAATTGCTTCCCAGGTGACGGAAGCATGCAGTTAGGTACAGAGCACACAGGAGCCCTCTGCCTCCAAACACAACGCTCAAAGGGTACACTAAACCCTCTAAGAGGCAAAAGACAAGGTGCTCCAACGAGCAGTAATCTTGCAGTGCACCCACTTCTCTCGAGCATTCAGGTGGTAGGATGCTGTGAATACCTCACCAAAGCCTTTTTAATGTAACTTTTGCCCAGATTTTCATAGTACAGAATATAAAAGGGAACTTGACATTTTATTTTAATTAGCTCCTTTCTTGGTTGTAAAAGGTCCATTCCAAAATAACCAAAGGTTCATAGCTGTGAGTTTATTATTGCAGAAGACTTAGAGATGAAAATTAACACAACTGGAAGCATTTTATTTCATTACCCAGCCACACACTTATGTAGTTGAGGTATCAGAGAAGCTACAACAACATGTTACTTCAGAATAAACTGAAAAGTCCTAAATATTTAAAAGTTCTAATGGTGGTGGCCTAAGAGGAATTTTTCCCATTGTAAACTTTTTTGCTTCAAATTGTTTCAACTCTTCAGCTGATAATTCACTCTTTGGTGTAAATAACTTTTCTGCTGTAGTGTTGTTTGTGACTGCAGAAGATGCTGACGTTGCATTATGTCCAAAGGCACTGGCAGCTTGTCCAAACAAAGTACTGCTTGAATGTGAGGCAGAAGCTGCTACTGCTGCATTTAAAGCTCCAAAGGCTGTAAGTGGAGCGGTGCTTGAAGAGTTCACAGCAGAAGAATTGCCAAACCCTGAAAACCCCGAAGTTCCAAACCCACTAGTTGTTTCAGAAGCTTTAAATGAGAAGGAAGCTGCAGACGGAGCTGCTGGGCTGCCAAAACCAACAGAATGGGATATGCTAGGAGAGGCCTTCACACCAAATGCAGGAGGATTACAACCAGCAGAAGAGCTCCCAAAAGCAGGGGTGTTTCCAGATGTTGTACTGACGAGACTGGAACTTGTTTTAAAGGAGAAACTGCTCGCACTGTTACTGCTGCTGTTCACAGGAAAGCCTGCAATTGTAGCATTTACACAAAGTGTTAGAATGGGCAAGCCTGTGCTAATAAATCACTGCTGCACTTCAACAGTGCAAACAACAACAACAACAACAACCAAGGAAATGTTTACCTCTTGGTTCTTAGTGTAGGAACTTACCTGACAACCCAAAGCCTGATGTTTGCGGTCCACCAAATCCAAAGGCAGGCAATGGTTGAGTGACTGTGTTCTTTAATTCAGATAGCTGAAAAAAATTCCAAATACATAAAAGAAAACCAGATTTCAAAACAGTGAAGTGTCTCTCCATAAATACTTGAAGCAAAAATACAACTGCCCAGTCCAATTTAATGGAACCTTGACCAAGTTAGACGCTGATCACTTATCACAAGTACATGCTCTTGCAGCTACGAAGAAAATGTTCTCAGGCTACATGCACTATTCTCTGCCAAACACTCCAGAAACACAAATAGGTATTACAACTTACAGATTGTTGTCAGTCAATAACCTGAACACCTTTTCCACCAATCTATCAAATTCTCATTCTGGCACTACCACAATGCCCTGTGTACCTCAAGATACACTGAAGGACAATTCTGGTCTCTTCTGATTATACTGTGGAAGAGTCAACGTCACCACATGGAAGAAAAGGTGGGTGTGTGTATCTGCCTCTTAGTACACATGTACTTGACCTGACCTCAACCTTACTTTCATGTTGTTTGCAATAATTCCAAACCTGGGATCCAGTTGCTGTCTTGCTAACATGGAACCAACCTGATTCACTACTGTCCTTAGTTAACCAAGGGGTTTTATAATACCTGCCAGCAATTCACTGATTTCATGAATCCAGAGAAAGGTGGATTTAAGACCCAAAACTGTGTTCACAGACTTTCATATTCACCTGACTAAGAACATTCAGTGACATTTCTATCGCCTATAAAAAAGCTACATGGAGAGATGAGATAGTTTTCAAACTGCAATCATTATTCCCTTATATAATTCCTTCTTATATCCTTTACTCTTTCTCCACCTTTCTCAGAAGTGTTCTAACATTACTGTCAAGGTCATCATGTCACCAGTCAAACTTTCCTGCCAGATGTTTTTCAAGGCTGCAGTGCCAGAACACATTGTAGTTGAGATTTTCCAGGACAGATCATAGATATACCATAAAATTGCCAGTGAATCCAGGAATCAAACATTTTCGTGTCTCAGGTATTTAAGCACGAACAAGGATGCCCTGAAAGTCAAGGATGTTTGGCTCTAAAACATAGTATCCTGTGATCTTCAAAGCAACACCTATCACCTGTTCGTACAAAGTTAGTAGAAGTATGATTAAATAATTTGATAACAGCTGAAGCTATGGAATATTTGCAATGTCTCTTAATTAAAACCGAAGTGGCCTATTACAACTATCACATCTTACACATCTTAGTAGCAGAAATGAATGTTGGCATTTGCAGAACAGTGTGGTGGCACGTGTTTACAAATCCTCAGGGATCTGAGAAAAACAGCTGCCTGAGATTAACTGAAAAAAAAAAAGTTATATCAAGAAGAGAAACATTTTCCTTCTTATTTACACTTACCAAAGCTGCTTTTGTTGATGTATTTAAAGTTTTCAACTGAAGCAGTCGATTTTTCCACTGTTTTGCTAACTCTTGGATAGAACTTACCTAAAAGGAGGGAAAACAAAAGTGTAATTTTATTACAGATGTAAACAAAAAAAGAAGAAACTTCATTAAGCCAAGAAGAGAAGATTTTTGCTTTCCTGAAACTTCAATGTGAGAAGCTGGTTTTTTTTTTTTGTTATTAACACAGTATTCCTTCCAGTTCTCTCAGGATTACCCTTAAACTTTTACTTCATGTAACGAAAAAACATCCTAGGACTCTCTAAGTCCTATCATCATCTACATTAGGTGCTTGAGAAACAAAACAAAAAAAAAGACAACAAACCAGCCACACACAAAATATGTAAGTTTTAAATATGAGAGAACAGACTTTTCATTGTTTTATTTCTGGCTTGTCCATCTATGTGCTCACTCATTAAGCTGAAGACATAAGACTTGCCTTCAGCTTCTCTCACATTTTCAGAAAAAAATGCCCACTTTCAGAACACTGTAATTCAGAACACTTCAATAGCACCACCCAAAAAATCGACCTTTGCACAAATTAACTTCCTTAATTTAATGTAATTCAACAAATTACTGCACAGAACACATACAACAATAAACAGTACCTATGTCTGTCTGATAATCGTGAACAAAGTATTAAACAAGAAACTGGAAAGTCATTAATTAACTTTTCAGCAACTGAATTTCCTGTATTTATCAGCATACCTTACTTGAAGCCTGGCCTAATAGAATTGTCTTTAAAAACTGACCAAGTAGAACATATAATGTCCCAAATGTGTGCAAGAGTAGAATGAGTAATCTTTTCATAAATATATTCCTTCACTTTTCAAAAGGGTCTTACATCACAAACATCAATAATTCTTTTGTGTCTAGTCACACCCTGGAAGGTCACGTTGCTTGGTATCAAGAGACTGGAAAATTCAGATTTTAACCCAGTTTAAGAACAGAAACACATGCTTTGGAAAAGACATGCTGTACTTCAATATTTAGTGAGAGATCATACAGTTATCATCCCTACACTGAGACTTTCACAAACTTGCATTCAGTGCTTCAGTGAGACCACAAATGTTTTCTTTTAGTAGTCAGGCCTAGTGTAGTTGCTTAATAGCTTCAGTTATTTTTTTTCATTGAAGTGTGTTTGATTGGGGCCTTTTTAAAATCTCTCTTATCTCTGAAAATGTAATTCTGGTAATTATAAACATGTGAAGCAAGAGTCGTGACAACAGCAATTTCTTCTGTAATGCAGAACCAAGGGGAAGAGGAAAAAGCACAATGTAGGTTAAATTAGTTGGTACTTGCATCTATCCAATAGCCCAATTTATTTCCTGGCACAACATTGATCTGTGCTGGCTTCCATGACATTGACAAGACTATGAGGGAGGAATGATATGTATCAGTTTTTTAATATACATCTCTAACATATCTATATCATATATCTATTATCCAGCTAACATTTATAACAGATATATTACTCATTTTCTACAAATACTTGTACTCTTTTAGAAGTACCTGCTATTTTCAGCATGAATTCCCTGCCATAGCTGTATCTAAAAGAACATTCCGTTATTATGCAAATAAACCTCCCCAGTGGTCTACCTAAAGCACTGTCAATCCAGCTACATCAGTCAGTCAAACTGACTAACAGCATACAGAGTATTAACTTTTTTAGACAGGATTCAAATAACTTCTACAAATAACACACAAGAGAAGGGACAAAACTAAGACAAGGAGCATCTAGGTTTAGAAAAAACATTTAACAGAGATTGGCTAAAAGCCCATGGCCACCATTTTTGTAGGAGCTGATGGGTCTAGACCTTTAGGCCACCAGTTTTAAAAGTCCAGACCTTACAGTTTTAGCCTGTGATCACAGGCAGAAATAGGAAGTTAGGATAGAGCATGCAGACTAGCAGCTGTTTTTGCATTTTACTTGGTGCACAGCAATTGAAAAACATTCTGGCCTTCTGATAATCTCCAAGAGTATGGTAATGAGATATCGAGAATTGCCACCTGAAGAAGAGAAACAAGTCCCCTCTTGAAACGTGTTCATGTGAAAATTCAGCACTTTAAGAATACTTACATAGTTATGAATGTTGTTGTTTGCTCTGCAGTTATAATACTCCAGATGCAACTCTTCTGGTGACAAATCTAGAAAGCCTGGGAAGACAGCAACAATCAAAAAAATGCCAAGAAAATACATGAATACTTCCAACTGCTCTCTACAGTTATGAAGAAATGGGCCTTAGTGCATTACCTTTAAGTCTGTTACAGCTGGAGACACACAAAATGTTCAGTACAGAACTTAAATTATGTTAATACCCAAAATGACTTTGCATAATCCAGTATTCCTTTCTGTTGCATCACAAGGGAAATCATCACCTTGCAAATGGTTCTACAGAGGTACAATGGTAATAGGCAGCAACACTACACACGTGACATACCTGAGACATTCGGTCTTTCTTTCATTGGTGAGTAAGACGAAAATATCCATTGTCCTGAACATTCCCAAATTTCCATGTCTTTCACTACACATTCACTACAAATACACAAAAAAAAAAAAAAACAAACCAAAAAAAACCCACAGATGAAGGCAAAATTACATGGTCAAAACAAAACCACCAGAAGCAACTGCCTCACTTGAATCCGAAGTTGGATTCAAATGCCGGCTACCATAAAAACTATTGAAGGGTGACACCAGTCAGAATGGCAAAAGAAGTGTTCAGTTCACTGTGGAAAAAATTTATTTACTCAGTATGATACAGAAATGTCCCTTCAAAGCATTTTACTTTATCACCTAACTGCAAGTAAACCAAACCAGATCTTCCCTTCAACCAGTTCACAATCCACCTCACTGCCTGATCTCACTGCCCACATATTCTCAGTTTTGCTGTGAGGATGCTGCGGGAGACGATGTCAAATGCTTTACTGAAATCAAGATAAACCACATCCACTGCACCACCACCATCTCTCCACCTGGTTACATCTTCGTAAAAGGCTTTCAGGTTGGTCAAACGTGACATCTCTTTGCCATGTTGACTGCTCCTAATGACCCTCTTGTCCTTTAAATGCCTGGAGGCAGCACCCAGGATAAGTCGTTCCATCACCTTTCCAAGGACAGAGATGAGGCTGACCCGTCTGTAGTTACCCAGCTCCTCCTTCTTGCACTTTTTGAAGGCTGGAGTGACATTTGCGTTCCTCCAGTCCTCAAGCACCTCCTCCATGACTTACTTAAGATGATGGAGAGTGGTTTAGCAATGACTTCCAACAGCTCCCTCAGCACCCACAGGTGCATCCTATTGGGGCCCATGGATTTACGTACATCCAGACTGCTCAACTGATCCTTAACCCAGTCCTCATCAACCCAACAAAACTCCTCCTTTAACCTGACACTTCCTTTGGAGTCTGGGGCTCCTGAGGACAATCTCCAGCAGTATAGGCAGAGGCAAAGAAGTCATTCAGTAACTCTGCCTTCTCTGTATCCTCTGTCACCAGAGCACCCGCCTCATTCAACAGTGGCCCTACATTGCCTGTAGTGGTAGTAAGCAATGTATTTGAAGAAGCCCTTCTTGTTGTCCTTGGTCTCCCTAGCAAGGTATAACTCCAATGAGGCTTTAGCTTTCCTAGTTGCCTTCCTACATCTTCTGACAAGTCTTATGTTCCTCCTAAGTGGCCATCCCTTCCTTCCCTATAGACTCTCTTCTTCCATTTGAGTTGCCCAACAGTTCCCTGTTTAACCATGAGGGTCTCCTGGCTCCTTTGCTTGATTTCCTTCCCACTGGGATGCTCTGATCCTGAGAAAAGTGATCTTGAACAGAGACCAACTCTCTTGGGCCCCTTTATCCTCCTATGCCCTGTCCCATGAGATGTCCCCTAGCAATTGCTTGAAAAGGCCAAAGTCAGCCCAGCTAAAATCCAGAGTTGTGACCCTGTTTGGTATTCTGTTCCTACTGCACAAGATCCTGAACACCACAATTTGCGGTCACTGCAGCCAAGGCTGCCCCTAACCTTCACTGCTTCAACTAGACCCTGCTTGCTCATGAGTACAAGATCCAGTAGTGCTCCGCTCCTAGTTGGCACATCCACCATTTGTTTCCTTCCTTATCCTCCCGTCCACAACTGAAATAGCACACTATCTTACTAAGATGACAGTTGTCCAGCTGCCCAACCCAGGTTCAAAACATAATTTCTTTCTTCCCATGACAGTGAAATGCCAAGAGCACCAAGTGAAGTAGCGCTGCCTATGGCTCTTACTACATATCCGAGCTTCCTCCTCATGATTGTGTCCTCTGCATTATCCCTAGAAAGACAGTGAGCTTTTAAACTGCACATTCTAAATACTTTCAGCAAGACAGGGCTATAACTTACAGAAGTCGCTCCTCTTCATCTTTATAGCCGTCAGCAGTATTTTGACTGTTCATTAATGCAGAAAATCTGTTCTGTGAAAAGTCTGCATTTCTGCTGCTGCCGCCTGATGATCCAAAATCAGAAGAGCCAAAAACTCCTTTTCCATGATCTCTGCTGCCACCCCATGTGTTAGACTTAAAGGTAGATGGCCGGATAACATTATTGTATCTCTGGTCAGCAGAACTCCATCCTCCTCCTCCTCCTCTGCTAGTACCTTTCAAGGAGAAAAAAAAACCCAACAAAACTCATTAATATCATTAAGATATTAATCAATACAGAAACAAAAATTGTAAGTGCAACTACTGTTACAGTGGAAATATCAAGTTTGCAAAGAAAATACGGTTGGTTTTTTTTTTTTTTTAATCAGTTAATCTGATTATTTACTGATCTTAACCTAATGAGCTACCAAAGGAGTTCTAGAATCAGAGGTGAATGGAAACTGCTCTTGACATCATCGTGCCAGCAACAACCGGCGGGCACTGCAGAGAAGAGACCGCTTCCACCTTACTCGTGTTGTTTCATGAAGAAACTACATCAGAAAAAAAAAAACCCCACCAGTAACATTTAACTCACGGTACATACACATCTGGGGCTCGTGCCTACATGGCTCCAGCGGCGGGCTCTGCTGCATAGCAAAGACCTCCCAGATTAAGCTTTAAAACCTTGGATGCATCTGAATGCTTCCAGTATTTTAACAGTTTAAACTCAACTCTACAAGCGCCAAAACGGAGGCTGCCGCCGGGACAGCGCGCGGGCAGCGACACGGCAGGAGGGGCCGCTCGGCTCCGGCGCTCCCGCCCGCAGCCGCCCGCAGCCGCCCGCAGCCGCGCGNCGCACGTCACAAGCCGGCGCCGCGGCGGCCACGAGGCGGAGCCCCGGCCCCCGCCCCACGCCCCGCGCCGGGAGCGTTCGTCCTCGGCACGAGCTCCCTGGGTGCGGCGGGGCCGGAGCGCGCGTTCGAGCAGACGAACACGAACCGCGGCCCCAATGCTGGCGGCCCCGCCCGACAGGCCACCGGGCACCAGGCTTCTCCTGCTTCGTACTTGCTTTATTTGCAGCTTAAAAAAGCAGAATGATTAACCCCTTGAGAATCAAGTCAGAAAAAGATGCTTCACGATTTGAAAAAGCAGACACCAAACAGCCCCACCAGACAGCACGTACAACCCAGCACGTGCAGTTTGCTCCAGTTTTTACAGTACACCGACACCAATGGCTAGTTTCATGGCTCAGAAGAAGGGAAAGGCAAGACGGAAGAGAAACAAAAAAAAAAAGGTTTATAGCATTCATTCACTACCGAATAAAGAGCTGAGTCGCAGGAACCACTATTGAACCCGTCAGTGCATATACTACTTTCTGTACATGCAGAGCTGTTAGGATGAGGAAGAAAGCCGGGAGGAAGCCTACAAAGAAGCAGTGACTTCTTTGAGAACTCGAATTTATACTACAGAGAACGTGGAGGATCTTCAGGCAGACAAAGCAGACTAAATCCACACCACCAGCGATGTGCAAGGACCAGCCTCTTAAGTTTACTTGATAGTCTCATAGAAACAGATCTGAAAAAATTAGCAAGTCAGAAGAATGGTGACGGAATTAGTGTGAAGATTATTAACAGACTAGCATGGAGCAGGAGAGATGTACATACATGGTATGGTTTTCTAGAAGTTGGAAAATGTGCACAGTATTGATAACTTGACATACTGAACTTCTGTGCGGGAAGAAATTTACTATCATGTTGTCTGGAAAACATTTACAGAATCATATGCTTAGAGAGTAATAACCATGAGCAACTTTATAAGACTTCTATAAAGTATCTTTAATGACTTGGTTCATGCCTTTTAAAAAAAACAAACAGTCATTTTCAAGAAGAAAAATCAATACATTTGTTGTATTGACTCCGCTTTCCCATTCTTATTCCCATCTTTGCTAACAGTTTGGCATCCACAGCATGTACAGTCTGATGCCTGGGAAAATACAATTAAAATTAATCCCGAATTCCCAACTTGCTAATTATAGTGCACAATTATAGTAAACTGGCTCCACCATTCCCCTACCTCAGTATAGCAAGGAAAGTGAAAGTTTTTCTGTGAAGGCTCTCTAAAATGCCAAAGATGTCACTAGCGAAGTGTCTCTATATATATATGGCCTGTCTGACTTCAAAAATTAATATGCAGTCATGAAAACGATGAAAGATAGTCACTGGAAGAGGACAGCTATATCATCACCTAGAGAGCTGCATAACCTATCCCCATTCACCATGGGAATCTGTATTACACTGCTGTCCTCGGTCAGTCCTGAGGAAAGAGTCTTCACTGCATCTTACTAAGGCCTCTGCAGGTAGGTATAAATGAGAATAATTTACTCGTATTTCTTATGACCCAAGCTGCATTTACTCACCTTTATTAAGTGCAACTGAGCTCAGTAAAGTTTTATTTAACCAGAAATCTTATCTTCATCAAATGCTTTGATTTCTTCAAAATAATTGGATTAGGTCTATTTTTGACAAGACCACACACAGAATCCTTTTAAAGGAAGCTGCCATATGTTCTCAGCTAGGTAAGTGGATGCTCAAAACACACCCCCCATCTCTTAAAACAGACAAGAAAATGGGCATGACAAAATCCATGTTATACAATATGCTGTATGTACAAATTGAAAGACTGCATCTCAGTTTCTCTATTACTCAATTTAACAAGATTCAGTAAAACATGGAAGCAAAGCACCAATAGCCATCTTTCCCCCAGTCCTTGAAGAATGTCCCAGCATCTCCTACAGGTCTTCAGGTCTCTAAAGTTTCTTCATTTGCTCCGCAAGTGTCTACAACACAGATTAAACAACTTGTCACTGGGAAAGCACGGACTTTGGAGTTGGCTATCCACTTGTCTGTTTCAGTATTATATTCAAGAATGTGCCCTAATCGACCAACACCCTGAAAACCAGCCAGGACATAGACTATAGGTCCCACAGCAGCACACTTCACCGTTACACCTTTCCATGGCATTGGAGACACCATCTTCCATTCATTCATCTTGATATCATAATATTCTACATTATCAAGGCCACCTACAAAGCAATGAAATAGATAACTGCTTATTACCTTACATCATTCAGACTGAACCAGAGCGTACAAAAGCTTTGTTAAAAAAAGGTTTCTTAAAACTATCAGTTTACCTTTTATAAATACAGAAAGTAAAAAGTATGCTGGAAATGCGATGTGCTTTCTACAAAGTTGACTTCTACACTTTCTAGAGATTCTAACACGTTACTTCATTAACAATGCCAAATTTCTCATGGATTAATGGCTAGTGACTAAAACCCAGGCATCCGCCTGAAACTTCCCTGTAGGGAGGCCAGTTTATTCTAGAGGGGTTACCAGTAGCTTTACCTGAATTGGTCATTTACTAATAGAGGATGTCTGTCTTCATTACAGTATTAAAATCACTGAAGTGTAAAAGCCTAAGTCCATTTGAAAAAGGGCCAAGGGAATCAAAAGTTAGTAGAGAAGAGTAGATTTTATGACCAAGATTTGCTTCTTTAGGAAACAGGCTAGTAATGACACCTCACAGCATCTACTAACATTCTGTGATCTCCATTTAACGGTTGTAATATATGAGTCACAGAGTTTTCACCTCCAGCCCTGGATTATTAGATCTGAGAGATTAAGAAACCTACATATGATGTTAATTTTACCCCAGACATAACTCTACCCTGTTATATTACAAACAATTGGCCAGGCTACAGAATACAAACAGCAGAAGAATAGTTTAACTTACGTGTTCAATAGTACACACTTCTAGAATAAGAAGCATTCAGTGAATACACTGACATTTTGCAAAATGGCAGCTCTGGCTGTAACTGACTGAAAATGTTTGCCCCCAAAAAATGCATCAAATGATACTTTTGCATTAGAAATCAATCATGCTGGAACGATTTTAGCATTAAATTGAAATACAAACTATATTCTAAAATAGCATTAAACTGATTTCAAATATTCCAGTTACCATAAATAGGGATTCATAAGCCTCACAGCTGAGAATTTTCCATTTATAAAAGCACTTCAGCAACGCTTTGTAATTAAAACTCAGTTTTCTGGGGAAATAATCTATTATTCTAGTTTTAAAGGAGACAGGCAGATCATAAGTGACCCGCCCTTGACAGTAAGCCACATTTCAAAACTAGGGCACTCAAAAGGTCTCACTTTGCCACTACTTGAAAATAGCTGACTAGCTTTAAGTCTTTACACTGAAGTTCCCAAAATAGTGGCTACACCTTCACCTGTCTCTCAAAAGAATGCTAAAATCTCTCAAAATAGATGATTACAAAAAATACTGTCTTTTCTCATATAACTGGTTTAGCCATATGAAGTACTGCAGAACCGGCCTACAGTATGGGTGCATATCTAAACTTAGCAGTACTGTTCATTAGTAAAGCAGTGTGAGAAAATAAGATACAGCGAAGTAGGGAGAAGTGAAAGAAGGAGGACAACAATGATGCTACAACAGGACACGTTTCAAAGTACTGCTTAAAGCTTTTCAGCTGAATAGAGTAGAAGGAATTCTTTGCAAAAGAAAAAAAAAAATGCCTCCCCTGGTCTGTCTAACTAGAGAATTAGTAGAATTCAAGTACCTAAGCCATTTTGTCCACCCACAGCAAATATTTTGTCCTTTACAAACACCAACCCATGATTCTTCCTGGCTTCAATCATTGGACACAGCTCAGTCCACCTGGAAAAAAAGAAAACCAAAACAGGAAAACCTGCTGTTAAGTTCCTAAAAAGCATGTATAAAATATGTAACTAAAACCTAGCATTAGGAAAATGACACGTGAAAGAAAACTGCTTAAGAAAATCTACCTTTTAAGTGAAACTAAAAATAACTAATTTATTACTGCTTCACTCATAAAAATTCCTTACCACATGCAACTCTTCCCATCCATTATTTACAGAGAGAGTAAAGCCACAAGTGGCCAAAAATTACCAGAACTGACACAATACTTACGTTTCGGTGGCTGGATCATAAACTTCACAAGAATTTAGGACTCTCCCAGACACATTGTTTCCCAGGCTTCCTCCGCACACGTAAATGAGACCATTTGCCTCCACCATGCCGTGGCTGCATCGCTGAGTCAGCATGCTGGGCTTTGTGTGCCAGCTCTCTGTTCTTGTGTCATAGCATTCAAATAAATACAGTGCAGAATTTCCTTGAAAAAATAGAAACCCACCAAAGTGGCATTAATTTTTATGGTTGTCTCTCAAGCGAAGACTCTAAGAGTAATTATCAGATTGATGGCTATATATGTTAGTTGGAAAGGGAAAGCTGCTTTCCCTCCTCCAAAAACAAAGCTAACCGACTTGAAACTTGGGACTATTCAGAGAGTACATATTTGTCATTCTTTTGACTCTTTTGTTCAAAAATATGCAAGTAAGTTTATAAAACTGCTATTTGTGTTTTTAAAAAAAGCCCCAAATTATGCAGATTTGTTAAGGGAGGCATAAACACCGAAGAGAGATGTATATAAATTGCTGATCATATTATCATCTCATGCTACACTTGTTACTTGGAAATATACTGAACTTTCAGATGTGAAGATGAAAGCAGCTTTGTAAACTTAGTACAGATTCACATGTTTGGTTTTTTTTTTTCCTGTAAGAATTGTGGTTTGCCCAATTCCCAGAACAGCTGTTGCCTTTGGAATTAGATAGCTTGATTATGTCATAACATAATCCTCAATTATTAGCAACCACAAAACAGCTACCCCACATCATTTTACTTTCTTCCTGGGAACTGACAGATACTTATATTCTGGTAGCAGGAGGTCTGTGTACTCCTTCCTCGAGGGCCAGTAAAACTCTTAGTGAAATCAAAAGCAATTTTTCTAATGAACACGGATGGGAGCTTAAAGACTTGTGCTCAGGTAACTAGCTGAACCAAAGCAGAGAACACTGGATATAGCTTTCTTAGGAAACAACCAGGATCCTTATCCCCTTTGTTTCAGTAGATGTATTTACCTAGAACTCTTCTGTCTCTTTTTTCCATGGCTTTCTACTTCTAAAAATTGTGTCATACTAGCAGCACTCACTACTAGCTCGTGATCTGAACCCTCAGAACAGTACTACATTTCCAGATCCAAAATAAAGGAGCAGTCTTCCATAAGTTGTGTGTTTGCTTACTTCTACCATGTAATTGTCAATACCAGAGAGAACTGTATTGAACGGGACATATTTTTTCCTTGATGTAAATACACATCCTTATTGAACTTGTAGAAATTCTCCTCCGTGGGACATAAAGAACTGTCTTTAACGTCTCTTTCTAAGGAAGTAAAAGCTTCCATTTTCAGTGTGCTGTCACTATAATGTTAAACATTTTTCTTGAATCTAAATATAATGGAAGGCTTTAGGATGTTTACCTTCCCAACTCTGCAACCTACTGCAAACAAAACAGTACTCCCATCGATTCAAAAAGGGGAAATGAGCCCACTTTTCTGTAATGTACTGGCATAGTAATTTGTTTTCTAAACTCTCCAGTCAGTACAAAAGCATACCATTTTCGGATTTCTCTAGAGCTAAACACACTGCTGCGCTTTCTCCAATTAACTGTTTCACATAATTGCCTGCTCCGAGTTAGGAAATACTAGATTCATGCTAGACAGACTTTTCCAAATGAGCCGTGTTCACTGGATTCCAAGGAAGAAAAAAAGTACAGGAAAAATACTTCCATTATTAACTTTTAGCTTTAAATATTCTGTGTTGAATAATATTTATGGAAAGCAAAGTGAAACTCTGCAGTATTGCAAGGGTAGATTTAAAAGAAAACTCCTGAATTGAAATTTCCATTACAGTTGTAGTAACTAACTACGAAGTATTAGAAAAAAAAAACTATAAAATCAAAGTTTGTCTCATACTCCCTCATGAACTGACATGTGGCAAACTAGGAAGACTGATGAGATTTTGTTGTGTTCCAGGTTTCCCAATGCAGCCTCTAGTTAAACCTATTTCAAGTCATAAGAAAGGTGCCATTTCAAATTTGTCACACTAGGTGGCGGCCGGGAACTGTCTCCTCTGCCTCGACAGGCGACCTCTTAAAATATATAGAAGTTAAATCTCACAACTTCCCATTAAGTGATTTATCAATGTTAAGCACCGATTATGATCTTTTAAACTCTGCTCACTTCCCTCTGCAGCGAAGCAGAACTATTGGAACTTCTAGATCGACTAGAAAATTTATCCCTTGAGTTTTTTGTGGTTTTGGTTTTTTGTTGGGGGAGGATTGCTTGGTTTTGGTGTGGTTTTGTTGTTTGGTTTCTTTTTTTTTTTTCCCCCCAGAACATAGATTTTTAAAGCCCTGTATTTTTATGGACATAGCATACCTACATACCAACTTCTTGTTGATGATGTAACAGACTTAAACAAAGTAAGATTTAAAATGTTTCTATAACACCATAGCAATAAATCACCCACTAGGCTTTCCGGGGAGAAAAAAAACAACCTGATGGTCTTTTGTTACCAAGACACGTAATAACATTTAAAGAAAGCAGTATTTCTCCATTTACTGAAGTAAATCAACAGAATAAGTAAACTAACAGAATATAACTTCTGTCGTCTGACAGAAAAAAAAAAACCAGACGACAAATTCCATTACAGGGTCAGGTACAGCTTCAGCACCCCAAACAGTAGTTTCAAAAGCCTTTTCCACTTTCTTTTTTCTCCTTAAAGTAACATCATTAGGCCCAACATATGTTGTATACAAGGAATGCCATTGCCAGAATGCATCTGTTTTGGCCATGTATCATAGAAACTTTTAAACCACATGGAGTTCTGTGGATTCACACAAGGAAGACAAGAGCAGAGTGGGACTCCTGAAATTTGCTTGTCCCTAGGTAACTTTTAAGAGTTGCAGTGTACTTTATGCTCTAGTTAATGTAAATATTATTTCAATCAGTGAAACCATTTAAAAACACAACAAAAATAGGTAATTGGACTGTGGGGAGGATAAAATCCTAAATATGGGAAAATAAACTCATTAGGCTAACACAGCAGTGTACAGTTTCTTTTCAACAGTCATGCAAAAACCAGAAAAGTTTCCAGGCATCTTTGCTTGTGCTTTTTTTTTTTTTTTTTTTGGTTTGTTTTAAAGATTTTTAGTGTCTTACCCACTTCTGAACCACCAGATGTATAAATTTTGCCCTCAGCAGCACAGGCTGCAAGGCTATCTCGAGGTGTTGGAGGTCCTAGCTTGGAATACCAGCTATCCTTCACCACATTGTAGCAGTCCATTCGCTTTATAGGGAAGAGCTGGGAACCACCCAAAATATAAACTACGTTGTCCCAGAAGACACAAGCTGCATCCCTGCGCTTTTCAAAGGGACATCGGATGTCTGTCCAGCTGTAATCCTGCATTACAAAGAACAAGTAATGTCTAATAGATTATAACACTTACCTGCACAGCGAGTGTTTTTCAAACAGAGCTTTTCACAGATTTAGATACAGTCACTTTTAAAGTTCCTTTTCAAAACAAACATGAATACTGTTTATTGAAGGATAGTCCTCAGGCGTACTCTTGAAAAAATTCTCTTAAAACACAGACATAGTTAGCTGCAATGGACCATAACATTATGAATTTCTAATTCCTCATTGCTTGTGTGCACCCAGTACAGCTTCCCTGACAAACGGATACTTTTTTCCCCCCCAACGGAACCGACCTCTTGCTGCTATCACGTCATAAACAGTGCATGTGCTCAATAAGTAGGACTGCATTTTCTTTTATAGGAATGGAAAAAGACATCTTACATAGTAACAGATTCTTTCTAAAATACATACGCACCATACCAAACAAAGGCGATGGAAAACAAGAAGATAATATCCAAATTGACAAGCAACTCAGTTAAAAAGCTCTAATACATACTTTATTACCATGACAACTAGAAGCTTATTTACAGAATTTACAGAACACAAACGATCTATAGCTATCCACAGTTGATAGCATAAGAGAGTAATGCTCCATCACAAATACTGGCAGTCATGTTGCCTAGAAACTGATTTTGCATGGAGTGGCAAAACCAGTGAGTATCAAATATGGGCAGGAAAGCTACCCAAAGCCTTAATAACACCAAATTCAGCAACTGATGGCAGACCAGGATAGCATACAGCACAAGAAACACTTCTTGAGTAATAGCATCTCACATATTCCATGAGCATAGCTTGTATCCTATACTGAACAGGAAAGTATGGGACCTTAACTGTTATCTGTGCCACCTCGGGATGGTCTAGCTCAACCTGCTGCATGACCTTCACTGGAATGCTTCACACAAGACGTTACATCATTACATTTTCTTAGCAAGGACATACTTCAAACACCTTGGCAGTGAGGAAGAACAGCAATTCCTACATTGGGGTTCAAAGAAAGAGAGGCAGGGCATGTTACAGTCCAAAACATCTTACAATCTTTTCTTGTAGCATCCCCCATATCAAGAAGAGCTGGCAGGTGCATGTGGCCCTTTATGGTGAGAAACAGGTCCTGGGGCATCCTAGAAAGGAAAGCCATACTACAGCATGGCAAAATAAATAGCTGCATAAATCTTAAGAAAACGTCTTAGTGCATTGTGCAAGATCAACATATTTTCTAGGCTCAGTCTTCTGGCACTTTTACAAAAACTCTTGTTGTTTTCTGTTAGAAGGCTGTGATCTGACCCACTTTTATGGATTCAGTACGTAGCTACCATTTCATCCACACCTTGTCAAGTCAAAAGTCATAACCTGAGCATACTCAGCAGTATCCTCCTTTATCAGAGGGAGACAATTTAGGTCATTCTCTTGTAACACTCTTCAGTGTTAGTCTGCACCAAATAGAACTGACTTCAACTTATGCATTTTACCCATTTAAGAACTATGCAGAAGCATTGCTGTATGTCACAGTCAAGATCCACACAGCCCTGGGCAGTGGCAAGCCTCATTTTGGAGGTGCTGAACAGGGAAAGACCGAGATAGATATATGGCGACATGTTGCCTGCTGGTCTTCGTTTTCAACGAAGGGTGCAGGACACTAGAGGCAGAAGCTGTGAATTTGCATTTAATAGCTTTTGAAAGGCTTTTTTTTTCTCTTTCATGAATTTATTTAATCCCTTATTAAAATCATCTGAACTCCTAGCAGCCACAAAACCCTGTGACAAGAACAGCACATGTAATAAGCCAAGTCTTTTGTTTAAGACTTTTCCCTTGTTTTCAGTTGATAGCTCCTCTTCCAAGTTTGTCAGGGAAAACAGCAGATGTGCCTAATGTGGTCAACCTCTGCACTAATAGCTTATTGACGTACAGCCCTGCCTTCACAAAAGGTATGCTAGTTCCTTTAATCATCAAGAAATAGGGATGCCAGGCAACTGTTACTATTGCTGGATTTTGCACCACTTGGAAGTTAAAACTTCCAGCCATTTCTGGTCACTAGAGACTGCAATTTTAAAAGAATAAATATATTGCTGCCTCAAAATCCTATAAAGCCATGTATAACATTCCATCAAAAAATCATAAACCAAAAAGTATGTTACTCCCAACTGGATGGGGGATGGGGGGACGGATAAGCTTTTAAAAAATGCCTTCTGTGGAAAATTCAACAGGAAAATACTTCCCACCACCACTAACAGAACATTGAGGATTTCTAGTAGTATTCCAAAACCAAACATCGCTACTTAAAATAGTGCCAGATTGTTCCACAAGTTTTATGCCCATCTGCATCTGTCCTGTAGCATCATTTTGTTCTCTTGATGAAGTACATGCATCAATAAAAATCAGTTACAATGCAAAGACAATAAATATAGATTTGAAGGAAGACTGCTAACAGTCTCAACAAGTAACACATGGTATCCAATCCATTCTTATTTCAAGAACTCTTTTTGACAAGGAAACGAAGATCACCATCAGAGATCAATTTTGCATGCAAAGCAATCAGCGAAAATTAAAATTTCTGCACTAGTTTTATAGTGTTAGAAATACTGAAATTTATATTACAATTGAGAAAATATTTTGAGGATAAACATAATCTTTGTTTTCAACTGCTTTTTCAGCTGATGTAAGAATTCATTTAAATTATTGTATTAAAATGAAAAAAACAAAAACAAACAAACACAACTCAGTCACCATTTCATCAGTTCAACAGACAAATAATTTAAATTCTTTCCCAAGGTCCTAACCTTGCAAAAGTACATACACAACCTTAATTCTGTGCTTTGTGACAGTCCCATCATCTTTGGATGACACTAGAGTTAAACATGATCTAGTCTCTGCAGCACTGGAGCCTTACATCCCACACATTTCACACGCACATGATGCTAATCCAACAAGGCTTCTGGATCCTTGGTTTGTTGCATTTAAGAAGCTACTGTCACACAGTTAAAGATAAAACTCAGATACTGAAGCAAAACACCCAGAAAAGGACATTTAAATAGCATAGCGCTGGAAGTGAAGTAAGTAAAAGCTACCCAACGAGACACAACAGGCTAGCTAAGAATACTCAGGAAAGCAAATAAGCACTACAAAAACATTCAAGGAAGACATGCTTGTTAGAAATCAAGGTTTCCAAATACCTACTTTTTCCCTTCTCTTTCCCTGCCCCCCACCCCTCCCTCCCATTAATCCACATGCAAGGCTATAGAATTTGATCAAGAGGCAGTTCTGCAAAATTTCTTTCAGACTCAATTGCTTCGTAGTTACACCTGGACAAATAGTCTATGGAAGAAATGATCTATTTTATCCTATGCTTTATGTAGACTTACATAGATATGACTGTTCGTCCACAAAATAGAATTATTTGTAATATCCTTCAGATCTGACTGAAGATGACCTACATACATCACTTCCCTCTAAGTCTCTGCCTGTTGCTCCCACTCAGCATGCACCAAGATTATTATTTTTCAACCAAGATTAAGTTTTCAGAAAATACATGGTAACAACTGGGAGAGCATTCTAAAGAGTGCTGAAGCAACAGCCTCCAGCTTTTGAGTTCTGACCACCAGTGACATTAGGCACTTAAGTGATTTAATCTGTTAGTTAGGTTGGTAAAGAGACGCAATAATATCATGGCCAATTAATGACTGGGACAGTAAGTCTCAAAGCTAGTTTCCATCCTACCCAAACACCAGCTTTGTTTCAACACAAGTAACTGGAGATTAAAAGAAAGACACTTTGAGCCGATTTCCTTCTGATAATAGAAAGGTCAGAGCATATTGGGTGAACTTCAACTTTTTAAAACACCCAAACCAAGTAACTGTTTGGAAATGATGAGAATGCCCTGATCAAGGCTTCCCCAACTCAGACCTTGGCAAGAATTATTGTCTGTGTTCCCTTCACCTCCTGGCAGTGGGAGTACTGCTTTCTCTCTTGAGTATATGTACATACAGAACTATGCTCTGACCTTTCTTTTCTCAGAAGGAAATTGGATCAAAGTTTCTTTCTGGTCATTACTTAACTATTTGGAATTCCCAATAAAAATACATATTAAATGTCTCCCAAACTAAGTCAGTAAAGCTGGTAGGTTTTTCTCCAGACTTGAGTGGTGCTCAAAGAAGGTAGTTTCAATTTTATCTTACATAAGGGAATGTGAATGATGAGTTCAGAACACATCCCAAGGACTCATTCATTCTGAATTAGATTTGACAGGGCTCACATTGACTATAAACTTCACACAGATAACACTAAACTGTTTGAAATTATGACAAGCATTTAATATGCTGAGTCAGAACAATCAGAATTTCTGCAACAAAATATTACATGTATGTGGTCTCGTAACTAGAGAGCCCTGATATTTATGTAGCAACTCTTTTGTATTACTGCAGTGCTTGCCTGGCAAAACAGAGTACAGACAATCCTTTTGCATGTAGCTGATTTCTAGACCATCTAGTCTGAGCAGCTGAAATATACACCACTCCTATGGCTTGATTTTATTCAGGAAATGTGGAAACAAATTTCAAGCAAAGCTTACTTGCTCTATATTAGCCATCTCTAAGTTTCTTATTGTAGAAACTTACTCTTTTCCACTTAGAAAATATCTGGGTCCCAATTCTTCTCCGTATATAATCTTAAGAACTAAAAAAATCGTGAACCATTGGTATTTAGAAGTGGCCACATGCTTATAATAAATCCACTGAAAAACCACCTTACACCCTAAAGCTGGCTTCTATGCTAACATATGAGCCAATAATTTAATTTGTGCTAAAAAGAAATTGCTTTGAGTTACTCTCCGAATGTGCATGCACATAGACTTTCATATATTCCTAACCAACTGCTTGATGTTTTGGTGACCTTTCATTTAATTCCAGCTGTGGGATGCACATACCAATCAATCGTCAACTCAGATGGCTTTATCAGAATTCTGTATCTAATACTGCCAATAAACAAACACATTTAATCATTGTATTAAAAGGTCTAGGTACACAGACTTGAAAATACCTAATTAACTGTACTCTTCCAACTGTATACCCAAGAGGCAAAGAACACATCCTTCCTAATACCGTTTTGCAGATCACTGTGTCTTAGTACCATCAGCAAATAAAAGGCGTTAAGATTACAAGCAGTGAATCTTAATGCATTCTGAGGTAACGATTACCTTGGGATTAAAATATCTGCAGGACTGGGGCTGTGAGCCTCCAAACAAAGCAATGCGATAATCATGTTTTTTTCTTCTCGGCCGTGTACCTTCCACCAACTCTTCTCTGTCTTCTGGGGAAAGGAGGTGGTATCGCATCCCACCTGGAAGGAAGACAACAACTTGCTTGCAGTGTAGCTCATAAATGGAAAGGGATGTTTCAGAGGCAGGGATGAGGGAAGAGGAAGAGGAAAGGGAGAAACTCAATGTTGACATTACACCTACACAGCTTTGATTTTAGAGGGAAGAATGCACAGCAGCATGTGAGGATGGGAGCATATATCCAGATTTAAACCCTATTTCAAGTTGCCCGCTCCATGTGAAAACAGGACCTGGATACAGATTCATGTTATATATCAATTGACTGAACAGCTCTTCTGGCCAATATTAACAAGAAACTAGGTTTGTCACATTGAAACAGGCAAAAGAAAGCAAACCCAAAGAAAAGGAAAAGCGTCAGGACTGGCAGCCTAAAGAGGACAACACTGATGTTAAAAGAAGGGACATGAATGCAATGAGGAGTAAACCATGCCCACCTCCTCAACCCCAAGTTCTGGTTAATAAGGAAGATGTCTCTAGCAGTCAGTACCTCAAGAAAAACCCTTATTTCTGTTCTCAGCTTGACAATGCAAAATATTAAGTTACATTTGGTATAAAAAAAAAAAAGAATCATCCTCCTCACAAACATTTCAAACATTTTAGTGACATTACAAGCCACTAAAACCAAACAAAAATGCTTATTTCTTAAACAATGCGCCCAACTCCCTGTAACACAAGACCTAAGACTCAGATGTCAATGGTCAGCAAATACTTACCAACATCAAGTTAAATTTGAATCTGGTTCATTGAGACTGAAAGAAAACAGTTTGTCCCATTTTTTAGTTCTACACTAAAATGAAGCCAAGTAGTTAATCACTACCCAAATAAAAAAAGAATTCTTTACAAAATATTTATCAACACCTAGGCTTTTCTTTCTTGGATGCTAAAATTTCACAAATGATGTCTAACAACAAAAGGGAAGCTTGTTTCCCACCTCAATCTGCACCTTGAGAATGCAACCGTGTGTAGGCTGAATGGTCAGTATATATTAGAGATAAAAATAGTGCAACATATGCTTAACCACTCTAATTGGCTTAGGGAAGTTTTACAATATTCAAAATGTTGACAGATAATATTTCTTTTATTAATTCACATAGGAATATGACCGGTATTAAAGCTACTGGCCTGTCCCAAAGGCACACTAACACTTCCAATTACCCTAATGACTCCTTGACAAAACTCTCCATTCCATTACTTGTCATGGAGTTCATGTCGTCTGCCAAGATAAAAGAAATGAAAAATCACACTCTATTACATAAAGTGGGTTTTATTTACATGATAGTCTGCCAATCCAGCTTCAACCAACACAACATCCTAGAGGGAACACAGTTAGATGAATTTAATGTGAAAATGTTGCCAGAGCATTTTAAAGCAAACAGTTTTCAAAAATTCCACATTATTTTTTTTTAATTATACAGAGCATTACAGATTTTAGCTAGAAGTCAACTTACTGATCACCATTTTAAGGCATTCTGGGTTATCCTGAATAAGAGGTTCAGCCTGAACCGTTTTACTTAAGAAGTTCTTTGATATAAGAGGAAATCGGACTTTAGCAAGAATATCAACCATGTACGGCTGGCGATTTGGCTCATCGTACTTCAGCCATCTGACTGCTGCATCATAAACCTTGAACAAGAGAAGGAAAGAAAAAGATAAGGTACACGACCACACAGTAAGACAAATCGCTAAACCTTAATGCTGCAAATTGATTCTTCCTAGTGCTGGAAGTTAACTTACACTACCATTTTAGTGTGTGCAGATCCATCACTATCTTCCCAAAAAAACCCCAACAGAACAACCAGCCCCTCAAAAAGGCAAAGCTCAGACATGAAATAAAACGAATAGAAAACCAAAGAATAAAATCCATCTAAAAACTAAAAAAAAAACCCCAACAAAAAACCAAACCCAACCAAACCAACCCACTACTTCCACTGTTTAACTTTTTTCTCCTCCACACGGGAATCTACAATTCACGTTTCTGTGGGTTGCCTCTGTATCAGGGTAAGAGCCTAGTATGCTTCAAGTTCCATGCCACAAGTAATACTTCACCAGAAGTGTTGAAATAGTTGCTTCTTCATCTAGTCTCCTGAGCTGACAAACTACTTCCTTTACCATATCATAGTGTCGGTGATATGTTGCTATTGTGTCTTAGGGGAGCATTTAAATTAAAAATTTTAGCTGCAGACTACCATAAATTTGTCAGAGAGCCTCCTCTCCATCTCCTCTTTACAGAAAAAGATAACGGGTTTTCGTAGGGAGCAGGGAGGACAGAACTGGGAAGGTAACCTAGCAATCTGCTCTAATAATGATTGTCCTCAAGGCCAGGAAGGAATGAAACAAAAATCCAGTATTACCTATTTATTAGGATACTTCCATGCTGCTCTCAAACACAGCAAACTTATCTACTATGCTGCCACTTCAGAGTCAGTGCCAACATCATTACAAGTGATAGCACAGGCAGTACCTACTCCTGTAGCTGTAACCGATCACCAGTGGTCAGTGAGTGACTGAGAATGTAGAAAGACATTTAATGGCAGAATTACAGTTATTCTGAAGGACTGCTAAACCACCTCAGCTGTAATTCTGCAAAATGAGCAGAGAGCAAGGGAGAGTAATGACAGTTTTTGAAATATTTAAGGCTCAATTCTAACAGCTAAGGAAATTCAACAGAATGGTTGAGACAGGAATATTGTACCCCTTCATCAACAGAAGTGCTACTTGCATATCATAAAAATAGGACGGCTAGTAATTAAAGCTACCTTCCTTTTTTTTTGCTAGGTGCAAGTATGTTTTACTGTCAACTTTCTAGCAGTAAACCTGAAAGATAAGATTCCTACAGTAATCACTTGCAAGCTTCTGCAGTTTCATATTGCATACTGCCACTGTACTAAAGGAATGTTAATGATATTGTGCTGCCTAGGTAAAACCTCTACCACTGTTGCCAAATTAAAGCATGCCAACCTATCTTACCAACACAACTTCAAGAATGTAAGTTCCAAAGTGTCATTTTGGCATCAAGCCATACAACACTTCCAGCTTTGAGGATGTTATCCTGTGACCTGAACTTTTCCCAGTACGTGGCAAGAACGTTGAACTGTAACATAACTTATACTTTTAACTAGCCAACTATCAGATCAAGCACCTGGTATTATCCCCCACTCTTAGGAATTCTTATTTTCATTGATGCTTTTCACTGAAAGAGATACATTGAAGAAAACACATTAATTCTGTGAAAGCTCAGCTTCACAGTCAGAAAAATATCCATTTCTATCTAAGTGGCTACACGTAGTGACTGTGAGATCTCTCTGTTGCCCTTCAAAGGTATAAGTCAACTCATAATAACCCAAACAAATTTAAATTGTCTGGTTCAAGCACCAGAACAACATAGACAGAAAAGCAAGACTTCAGTTTGTTTTCAACAGATTTGACTGTGAAGCTGTAAGATATACCCAACAGCTACAACTGTCCTGCAGTCATCTCTTTTGGCTCCAGTGCAGACACCTATATTCTTCCTGTTTTCCTGCTGTAGGAAGGAGGAGCTGGCAAACAACTGTTCATGGCTGTGCTATAAGCTGAATCAAGCATTCCAAGTGGGAAAGCTGTGAATGTCATTTCTACCACAGGTTACAACTTTTGAGTGAAACTCCAGGCTACTTTCAGCCACCTAAACTTTTTTGTGTCCACTCCCTTAAACAAAGATCTTCAATCAATCCTTCACTGTTATCTAGCTTCCAGTATTTTGTTCATCTTGCTTCCAAGTCCATCAGTTCCTGAAGCTTAACTTGTGCAAGCACACATTTCCATCAGACATAAGTTCCTTTCTGAAATGGACTGAGATCATATTCAGGTGGAAACATACAACCATTAAGGTGCAGACTGCTTACCACTTTGAAGTAGTTCACTTTCACTGATAGCACATGAATCCAATATATGAGCAACTGCTGTGATCTATCAAACTTAATTCAGCTCCTGGGATGCATCAAGAAGAGTGTGTCCAGAAGGCTGAGAGGTTTTTCTCCCCCTCTACTCTGCCTCATCTGGAATACTGTCCCCAGCTTTGGGCTCCCCAGCTCAAGAGGGGCAGGGAACTTCTGGAGAGAGTCCAGCACAGGGATCAGGGGACTGGAGCATCTTTCTTATTAGGAAAGGCTGCAGGAATTGGGCCTGTTCAGCCTGGAGGAGATTGTGGAGGCCTCATTAATACTTATAAGTAGTTAAAAGATGTATGTCAAGGGGATGGGGCAACGCTTTTTTTCTGTAGTATCCAGTGATAGGACAAGGGGTAATGGACAAAAGCTGGAACACAAAAAGTGCCACTTAATGAAAAACTTCTTTACTGTGCGGGTGAGGGAACCCTGGCACAGGCTGCCCGGGGGGTTGTGGAGTCTCCTTCTCTTGAGGTTTTCAAAACCCACCTGGACACATTCCTGAGAGACCTGATCTAGGTGGACCTGCTTTAGCAGGGGGGTTCGACTAGATGATCCTTAGAGGTCCCTTCCAACTCCGACTATTCTGTGATTCTGTGAATCAGAAGCCCTAAAGCTACCTTGATAAAGGAAACCATTTTGCTTACCCCCTTTGTGCCTTTTCTTCCTAGTGTGTGGAAACAATATATATAATAGCCATACTTGCAAACTGGACTTTCATTAATAGTTGGTTTTGATCAAGCTAGGATGCACTTTTTATGCTACAATTTAGCAAGCACTGTGTGCATCATATACTGTAGGAACATCAGAAGTGAGATACTTTTAAAACCAGTTCTTGATTAAAAAAAAGACAGTTCAATGCTCTTCTGGGATCTCACCTGGTCTTCTGCCCTGACTGTCAATGTATCTTGGTTCAAGAGATGTGTCACACGCTTAACATCAAGCTGAAGAAACTCATCTGTCTTGTAAACTTCAGTGAAATGCTGATGGATAAAGTCATCTGCAGTGGCTTTCAGTTCTGGACAGTCCAGGCACTCTGCTAACACACTTATACCTATGAAGGAAAAATTAAGAAAAAACCCTTCCTAATTTGAACTGCAATTACCTTTAACAGATTAAAACAGAATAAAATTACTGCAATTTACATTACAATTGCAACTGCCACTTATTATTTACTATCATGCTGGTTTTTTTAAAAAACTCCACGTGTAGTCATAACTCATCTACAACTCCAGACAGACTAAGATAAGCACAGGCTGCTGATCTCTATACTTATGGAACTAACTGGAGAGTCAGACTGGAGTTCAGCTGCTGGTCAGGAGCAGTTGTGTCGGGTCCCAGGTGGTGAGCAACTGTGGCATGCACCATCCCCTTTGTATATCCCCTCATTTACTGTTCTTACTGTTCTTCCTGAACTTGTTTCTTCTTATTGTTGTTCTATTAAATTGTTCTTATTTCAACCTATGTGGGTTTTTCCTTTTTATCCAATTCCCCTCCCCATTCTGCCAGGAGGGGGAGGAGTGAGCGAGCACCCTGATGGTTCTTTGTCCCCAGCTGGACAAAACTGCGACAGTCACAATAACAAAATCTAACCAGAACAGCTTGAGAAGCTGTATCCAGGTTTTATGACCTCCTCTGACCTGCTCAGGCAGCAGCAGTCACTAACCAAACCCACTTTCCTTCAAGAGTCCCAGTGAACCGAATTCACTATACAGAGTCAGCTGCAGACCAACACAAGAAGTGATGTTGCTGCAAGGACAGAGGTTGGCATAAAGGTATAAATAGCAACTGATACTGCAAAGCATTGTTTCAAACCTTCCAATTAGAACCCAAGTAAGGTTAAAGCTTTTTAGCAGCAACTTTTGCTCATTGTTCTACAGTCTTCCTCCTTCTTCCACAGAGAAGATGGCAAAGGGGGTAGAAGGAACTCACCAACCCACACGTTTCAACTAGCCTGAGCTGCTCTAAGTAGGAAAAAGCAAACTAGAAAGATAAAATTCAAGTGTATGAGCTCCTAACAAAATTTCAAGAGATTCAAAATAAGCCATGGTTCTTTCAAATATATCTTGGAAAAAAAAAACCCAAAAAACTGTGGGCATGCCTATGAGTCTGTACAGAACACATTTCAACTGGCAAACAGTGCCTTGAGGAAAAATTGATTTAGCTTCACCTCCTTTTTTTTGCCATAAATTAGCAACAAAGTATGCGAGTGTGAGACTACAATTAATTTTCTAATTAACACAGAGGAGGTAATATGCCTCCAAGCAAGCATAACTGGCATTTTCCTTTAGAAGGCAATATATTTCTTCCAGCAGTTTTCACAGCGACAGCTGTACTGCACTGAAGGATCAGTCAGATACTCTGCCCAAATTACAGATATTACAGAAATCTAACTTGTGACTAGGAGAATTACATGACAAATGTCAGTAAAAAATCCTATCAGCAAGGCTATCTCTAATCTCTGTAGTGCAACAAATCTTAACCAGGAAAAACCATTTAGTCTACTTGTTTACCTTTTCTGTAACACCAAGTTCACATTAGGGCTACAGAACATATTAAATATCACACCTGCCCAGATGACATTCATGAATTTCAGTCAAAACAAAGAGCAACTAAACCCAAAAGCAATAAATCCAAAAGTAACCTAAACTTACGCTGTTGATATTTTTTGAATACACAGTAAATTTTTTCTAAATTACAACTCTGTCAAATTCTGTCTCCAAGTTCAGTAACAACTGAAAACTTCATCTTACTAAACAGCTGAGGTTCTTCAAGCTGCAGGGTGTTGCCAAACTGAGATGAGTCCTAGCATAGTTGGTGGACACTGATACTGGCAAGACAATTGCCAGATTGCTTTGTGTACAGCAAGGGACAACAGTTCAGATTCAGAGCAGAATTATTTTTACATGCCTGGATTTAGCCCAATACTACTGTCTTTTAGTCAATACTATCTAGTTTTCAGGAAGAGTAAAGTTAAAAATAAGCAGTAAATTTAAGTCTGCATTTCTCTTACCAAGACAATTGGAAGCATCAACTTGTTCTTTTAAAAAGTCCACACACATTTTTTTAACAGGTTCTATTTGATACTGGTTTGCTGCATCTAGTAAAGACTGGACATTATTGCTGTTAACTGAGATTCTGCAAAACAGAAGGGGTAAAATTAGTATCACTAACATCATCTACTTTGTTGTAGTAGGGAAAAGAAAAAAAAAAAAAAAAAAAGGAACTTACACCAATTCACATAACTGGTAAAATTATTTCCCTCCTATTTCCCCAAGAATCTTTCACACACAGTCTAAAGACACAACTTCCCTTCATGATCTTTCCAAATTGCTTTCATTTGCTCTACTTTACTGAGGAAGTGCAAAGAGTTCCGAGTCCTACATTCTGAAGAAAAGGCCTTTAACACAGGCCCTCTGCAGTACCACACTACTGCTTTGACTTGTGTGATTAGCTACTTTCACTGAAGAGAACCACGTTTCTGGCTTCCTACTCCCAAACAGCCATTAGCAAAATCTGTCTAAACTCACTGTCAAGAATGCTCCAGCTGATTTGCCCAGAGTGCTTAAGCAGAACAACCAGTTTGGCAGCACTTCAAGAGAAAGTACAGAGCCTACAGGCAAGGGCCTGGGCAGCAGGGAAGGCAACCATATGGCTGGGGTACTGACACTGACTGTGTCTCACTAGGGATGGAGTATGCAATGGGATTCCTCTCAAAGAATGGAGAAAGCCTTCCTAAGGAGAGATAATCCCATTAGTACAAAGATGAAAGGCCTGTCATCCATCTGCCAAGTCTGCTGATTAAGAAGTACTGTTTACAATCCCAGCAAACTCTACAAGCTCTGTTTAAAAAAAACCCCACGCAACCGAAACAAACAACAAACACATGGACAACCTGAGATGGGAGGGAAATGTGTTCACAGAGCAGTTAGCCACTCTGCCTGTCCTGAGATGAAGGTGTAACTCCTCGAAATGGTTCTGTGCGATAGCTACCTGTAGCTGTAAAGAGAAACCCTGCTGGTATCAATAAGGGCCTGGATTTCAGAAAGCGGAGAAACATCATTTGACTCTAACACTAAAGTCACAAGCTTGAAGCACTTTGAATTGCTTTCTAGAGACAAGTATCACTATCTTTAGTCTGTAGTGCTTCCTAATGATTAAATGAGAAGGGAAAGGGAAGAAGGAGAGAAGGTCTGGCCACATTCAGCTTTAAACAAAGTGAAGAACTGTAATGGTAACAAAACTGATGAATGGTAAAAGCATTATTTTATAATTTGCAATTGGCAAGCTTCCTAGAAAACATGTCAGCTTTAAATAACAAAGCTACCTTGCAGTATAAGCAAACTCCACGAGCTGTTCAATAATGTCAGGTTCTGCATCTTTTAGCTCCACTTCAAAGGACTTTGATTCAAGCATATTTGCTGCAAATAGATTAAAAGACAAATTACATCAGTAAGTCACTCCAGTTATTGTACATTTTGCAGACAGCAGAAAATAAATTGATTATATACAGAGTGGGAACCTGCTAAAAACTGCACATAGTTGATGGCTCTCTTCCCAGGAAACAAAGGGGACTGTGGGACAAACAAGATAATACAAGTATGCACACACACCAGCTATGTGAATTATGATAAACTGTATTAAATAGAAAAGGCCAGAGATGTTTTTGACTGCAGTGCGGACTGCCAAGTAAACATTACCAAAACCAGGGAGCACATGCTCCACTATTAAAAGATATTTCTACATTCAAGTTGATAACAGTGACAGCTCTGAGCTTCCCACATCCAGACACAGAATTGTAAGTTTGCCCACAGATAGTTTAAAGCTGACCACTAGAAGGCATGGTAATTTTACTTCTGGTCTTTAGTGCGTGTTTTATAACACAGTAAGTTTACAATTCACAGACGAGGCATGACAAAGTAAGAGAAACATCACCTTTTTTAATCTATAAAGAGTATTTACACTTCTGAAAGTTTGTTTTATATGTGGAAGTGACTAATGGTGAAAGCGATGGGGCAGACAAATTCTGTCATAGGAGTAAAAATTCCCAATTTTCAGGTTAAGAGAAGGACACACCAGTTAATAAGAGAGCTTACATACGAAGTCACACTCTATCAAAAGAGAGTTAACGGGAAAATAAGAGGACAGGTGAACAGAGATTAATGGAAGAAGGGCACAAAATGAGGAAATCTTCACTTATATTTAAACCTGAAATTAACCACTTCATAAAATAAACAGTTTGTCAGCCACAAGTCTAACAGGATATCAGAAATGCTTATAGTAAACCAATTTTGAGAAGACTTACTAGTGAACATCAAGTTAAAAAAATGACTGGCTGAAGCAAGCACAACACGGTGAGCTGGGATCTTTCTTTCTTGAACCATGAGAATTACATCACACAGGGTTTTCTAAATCAAAGAAAAAAACAGAAAAATGCAGAGATCAGCATTAAAAAAAAAAAAGCTTCAACAATATTCCTTTTTAAACATCTTATGGAAATGAATTGCTTTTCTTCATCCACACAACTCAAGAGTACTACATAATAAAGGTTTTCTGGAAGTCAAAATTAAGATCAGTAACGTGGAGAATTATCAAAGGTCTGTCTACCCATGAACCCACCCCCTAAGGATGATAACAAATAACGTGACCTTCAATCAAAGTTTTTCCTGTGGCTTTTATGTCAGCCTCCAATTACATAGGCTCGGCAGCATCTAGCAGGGGCTGCATTTGTATTACACTTCTCATCCATCAGTGGTTCTCTTTCTCTACTCAGCTGTTGATTTAAAGAAAGAAACCTCACAGGAATCTCCTGTTTGAAGGCTGTTATCGTATTGCCCAACCAGAGTGATGAACAAGTTCAAAGCACTCAATGGAACATTTTAAAGAAAATGTAACCCAAAAATACCACTTCTATGGAGGATTTTGAGTGGTCATACCTGATGAGCAACTAACTTCCAGACCTAAAACAATTACTTTTTATTTCTCATTTGTTGGCCGTTTGTCTGTAAGCTGTTAGCCTCCCCCCTACATGTGAACTGTCATACACTAGAAGGAGAAAGGAAAGTGACCGAACTTAAGTTGTCCAGAGACACAAGAGAAGAATAAGGGATTGAGGTAAAAACACATAGTTTGAACAGATTCTCAAACGGTCGCCATACTTACCAAAATAAATGCACTATATACTTCAGTTAATTTTAACATCCTTTTCATTAACAAAGAAAAACTGAGCTGCACTGCTTCCTAAAAACAGGAATTAATTTTTTACTACTACCTTAAGTTCATAGAACTAATTTCAGAAACACTTACCTATACCCATCTCAATACCAACCCCATAAAAGAGCATTTATTTCTACTGTGGGAAGCATATACTTGCTTAGAACAGTGTCAGAATGTTTTCCACTTACAGACAATATTATCTAGGACATATCTCACAAGGCTGATAATCCATATATGCAGCCCCTTCGGATAAACCTATTTTTTTTAGCTTCTTGAAGGACACTCAGAAGCTTGTGCCAAACAAAATATAAATAACGCATTAAACAAAAAATGTTCTAAGTCAGAAGAGGATGTGATATACAGCTTCCTTTCTGTGTCTGTAGCTTTAAACCATGTAGGATTGAAACAACAACAAAAAAAGAGACCATTTGAGAAAAGTTTCAGAAGAAATACTTTAAAACTGAAATTCTTAGGAGATCTGGTTCAAAACAAGCACCAGGAACTAGCAGTACAAGGTACCATAAAATCCCGTAGCGGAGCCTTGACAAGACTTGAAACTTGCTGGAACTCCACACTGCACTTCTAAGATACATTTAGTGTCACAGCTCAGCATTTGAAGCATCTCAGATATTCTAAGGCCACTGTGGCTGCAGAAAGAAATACCTGTCGACCAAAACAGAGCATCATTTCACTTATTTCCTTGTTAGGCTTCTAGTTGTGACTGTTCCATTTCAACTCCTGCTTGTGTAAAGATTTCTTTCTTTCTTTCCAGAAGGACCCACTGGTGTTACTGAGTTGCCTCAATGAGGCAACAGATGATTGGTGTTACATCAACCAAAGGATGCACACAAGCATAAGCTTGCATTAGGGTGCTTAATCTTCCAAATAACAGGTTCAGCAACACCTTGTAACTCTCTCCCAGCTTCATTTTCAAATGCATTACTCTTAGCTGACCATCACTCAGCTGTGAAGTTGCAACAGAGGGTTTATGAACATGTTGTCAAACTCTGTAAAACTCTGACAACATGGGCCATCTCACGTTAGAGATGATCCTCCATGCACTAAATGTACTTGCTCCAAACATCTTACCAGTACTAAGTGCGGGTATGCCCATAGTTTAAAACTCCCATATCCACGGAAGCTGCCTCTAGATGTCAGCTCACAGAAAAAGCAGCCTCTTTCAAATTAGCTGTACTTTCCAATCATCCTTTCCAATTTTCCTACAGTATTAACCTAATGCATTTAAATAGCTAGTGCTCCAAATGCACATTGCTATTTCCATCACAAGAAATTTGAAACTCATCTCATAGTTAGGTTTTATAACCACAGCATAGCTCTTGACTTAGCAAAATACAGGAAGAGCAAGCTTCCTGTAACTCAGGATAATCTGGCTCCTGCTGACTTCCAAATGTTATCCTATATAATTATACCCCCCCCAGTAATAGGTAACCTTCTCTTAGTCAACTCCTAAATGAAGCATGATTGTCATGAACGATGCAAGAATTTCTGGAGTGGTCAACACTGGGTGGGATATGCAATTCCATCATCTCAGGTCAGATTAGAAGTTTCCAGGAAACTGACAGCACCTCCCTGGGCGTAACAGATTTTGACATTTGAATCTGAAGCGCACACAGATTTCACAGCACATAATCCTCATCTTCTCCCTTGCAAACAACACAACTACCTGTGTACAAGTGAGAGAACAGGGCTGAAAAATGGAATCATCACTTGCTGCGCCAGGACCCAGACTGATGACGAACACATCACCTGGACTGAGCCTTTGGGAGACACTGGGAGACAAGCAGCTAAACCCTAGTAGGCAACACACGACAGTGCCAAGCACAAAAGCCACACACTGTTCTTCAACAGCTGGCTTCAGAGTCAGCTTTAATTCTGGCTCCGCATCCCTGTTTTTAGATGAACAGCAGTACCACAATCAAGACAACTCCTCCTCTGAGAAGAAAGAGTTCTCCGTACGCAAGGAGATACACAGATCACCCTTCTGCTCTTGAAACAGAAGTCTGACCTTTTTAAAGGGAGGGGGAGTAACAAAATCAGCGCTTCTTTCAGTTTGGATGGCTCAACTGAAACTTTGTTCACCACTCCAGTCTATCGCTAAACAGAAGCATCACCTTTAATTACCACTGGGCTACCGACCTTGGGATCTGATCTGCTAGAAAAGACAGAGTTTGTACGCGCGAGGCCACCGGCCGCTGGCTTCTCTGTGCGCCGGACGGATGCGTTCCGTGCGAAGCACAAGGCAGGCGGCCGCCAGCCCGCCCCGCGCGGCACAGCCAGCCCGCGATGGAGCCGCCGCCGTACCTGCTTGCGCATGGAGTTCATCACGCCCATGAAGCTCGCCAGCAGCTTCGCCTCCTCGCGGGCGGCGAGCTTCTTCTCCGTCTTTTTCTTGCCGCTCTTCTCCGAGCCGGGGGCGGCCATGCTGCTCCCCGCTGCTCCCCGCTGCTCCAGCCGCCGGGCCGCGCCGCGTCGCGCCGCACGGCCGCCGCCGCNCTCCGCCGCTGGGGCGGGGACGCGCCTCGCCCCGCCGCCGTGCGGAGCGCCGGGAGCGCCGCTGGGGCTGCGCCTCGCCCCGCCGCAGGGGCTGCGCAGCGACGCCCGGGGGGTGAAGCAGTTCTTCCCGAGAGGCTGGCGGGGTGTATGAGCGAGGGGTGAACGTTACTGCACTCACACTCGCACCTGAAGTGCCTCCTCCAACCTAAAAAAGGCTGAGAGGGGAAAAAAAAAGAACGCGAACTGGCGGCGAGTTTCCTTCTCCTGGCTACATCCACCAGTTTTGCCGGAAATAATGTGTTGGCTAAAGTACTTGATGCTTCAGTGCCCTGTTTTGAGTAGAGTTGTGACAACTGAAGCTGCAATTTGAGTGTAAAGTTTGTCCAGTTTTAATCCCCCAGCCATAACGGGGTGTTGAATGGCTTAATGCCAGGACTTGAAGGGAGAGACAATTGTGCATGGGATAAAATGAGGCTTAGCTTTGTTAAATGAAGGGAAAACGAGGGGTTTTCTTCTTGATACCTTGTACCTTATGGTAAGCCTTAATAAATGGACTTTAGCCTAATATTCTGTGATTCTGCCATCTAACAGTCTTTACTACCTGGAAATGATAAAAACTTTAACATGATTATCCTTTATTTCATTGAAATAGACAGATTGACATGGCTATGACTTTCTGGCTTTCCAGATTTATTATATTACAGTAAAAATGAGAAATTACACCTCTCTTGCCTCAGTAACAGCCTGAGAAACATGGGAACGTGCGCCTGGCCAATCTCAGATTTCATGCTGCAAAGAATTAACCTGTAGTGTTTTAATCTCAGGTCAAAAGCAATCATAAGATGCCTGCTTTACGCGTGGGATACACAAAAATAACTGTGTTGGGACTCTGAGAGTGTTCCCTCGTTCTGAAAGCTTTGTCAGCAGAGTCAAGTTCAGCTTGCTGAGCTTAAGGTCGGCTCCTTTGTTGATAAGAGCTGTGGTGAGGAAAGTTAAAATCAAGGGTATGACCCTTCCTTTCTCTGAGGAGCTGCTTTTAAGCAGAGAATTCACCGGTGACTCCTTTTACATTGATAGATGCCACGTGAGCACTTCCATACACTTTACCTTCCTCTCTACTGCACTTTTGCTTGGAGCCAGCAGAGTTACTTCACCTAATGATTAGCATTACTCACACAGCATAGTAGCATTAGCAGCATAGTCCTATAGTGTTAGTCACAGCGTTAGAGGAGGTGTCCAGGGCAAGCAGCTAACATGTCCATATCCAGATCAGTCTCAAACAAGGGGCTGGCTATACCCAAATGCTGCAAGCAGCTTCAGTGGGATTTCAGAGTAATCTGCAACACAGGGAACCTCTAAGAGGCAGCAGGCCACAAGGCCTGTTTCTTTCATATTTGGCTACTTCAAGCCACGGTATGGGCTGAAAAAGCTTGTGACCGAGCAGTGAGGGCCAGCTGCTCTGAAAGGGACGATGAGCCAGCAATAAAGTGTAAGGTCAAGGCAGGTGTGAGCAATTGCCTCTCCAGCAAGGATCTGGCATGCTGTGCAAGAGAGTTCTAGATGTACTTTCAGTTTAATTGCTCTTAGGATAAAATGTCATTTTATCTGAGATGAGATTCTATATTCCTTTTTTGATGAAAATTAGCTGTCACTTATATATATGTATGAACACGTGTGTACATGCACTGCCATGTATGATTAAACTACACAGGAAAAACATGTCAAGATGAAAAAAAACCCCAGCACGTAGGAGTGCTAGATTTCAGGTCCAAGAAATCTTGGAGGCATGGCAGAGACACTAATCTTGGGGACAAAAGTCTCTTATTGAAGATTTTGAGATGATGATTGGAAAGAAGAGTCAGCTTCTTGTGAATTTCAAGTAGTTTAAATAGACTTTGTAACAGATTTATTGCAAATGAAAGCATCATAATGTCCTCTTTCTGTTCTAATACTGTTATTCTGAAAGCACTCTACAAACATCAACAGTTTAATGACATCCCTTGATTCACAAACTGAGGTTAAAAGTAGAAATAGGAAAGGATTATCCTCTTCTTTAAAGCTCATTTTATTTCTGAGTTTGACAGGGAAACCGCTGGCCTGGCGCAAACAACATCAAATCCATTGTGGTTTCAGAACTGTACCAAATTACATTTTGACCGATCAACTAATGCTGAACGGGCTGGTGCAGGATAGCTGGATATCCTGAAATGTTTCAGTGAACATTGTTTGCTTAAGCCAATAATCTCTAATCTGTAGTGTGGTAGAGATGTTTGCATCAAGAAGCTAAAGGAATAAGGCTGTCATGCTGAAATGCGGAAGATTAGCAAGGCCTGGCTCTACAGTACAGATTTAGAACGACACAGGACAACGGTCTCTTTTCAGCTCTTTATGCTAGCCTGGGACTGAAAATTAGAATATTTACAGCATCCTTTTCTCTTGGGAGTTCTTGTGCTTCTTTGGGCAGGAGGAATCCTCCTCAGCTGCTTTGGCACAGGGGTGAGATTAGTTCCCCTTGGCATTAATAATTTATTATATACTGTCCATTCTTGGTTCACCTCTTTTTTTTTTTTCTAACTCACAAAGCGAGACAAAACGTAGCAGTTATGAATGTACATACCACCTCGTTCTGTTGCAATGATACAGACTTGGTATGGAAACTGCTGCCACAATATGGATACAAGTGACATTCCAGTTTTGTGTTGTGTTGTCTTGAGCCAGGATCTACTCACTCATCTCCCCATGCTTCTTTCAGGTGAAGCAACACACTCACAAGGCCTCTCCCTTGCTAGCAGTACCTGTGTATTTTGTGGGCAATACGGGTGTGTTTGAGAAGATGGGGAAGCTGAAAAGGGTTGTGAGTTCTAGTATGAATGTGAGACAGAAGGGGAGGATTATGCTGGGCATGGAGAACATCTTGTGCACACTTACAGTGCAGTTTTTCCTGTGAAAGGAAGGCTCTAAAGGGAGCCCTGCACTCTTCCCACAGAGACAAGGAGAAATATCTCTCCTTCCCACACCAAGACACATCCCTTCAGAAGCACAGTGATCCTGTTAGACTTAATGCTATTGTGACACTTAGCAATACAGCAATCCCATTTCTTTCAGCTCTGTAGCAGACAAATGCCTCAGGTTGGGTTTTGTGGCAGGTCAGGTGCCTTCTGCTTACACCAGTGTGGATGACAGATGCCAGCAGTACTGCTGTTGTAAGTAGAGCAAACAACCCACGGGAAGCGTTGAAATCAAACAGAAACCTGTGACAGATTGGTAACAGGTTTCATGCCATGTATGTTAACTGAAGAGGAGCTGGCACTATTGTGATGAAAGAAAGATTGCCCAGATAAGGCCCTAATTATATATTTAGCAGATATTGCTTTTAAAACCAATTCTCCTTTAGAGTTTGTGCTCAATACGTTTTCATTGGATTAGCGAAATATGAGCCAATGTATCACAGCAGAGAGCAAAAAGATCAATGACAGGCACTCAAATCAGACACTACCGGATTAGTGGAAATATGCCATCAAAGGTGAAAATAGATGAGTAGGTGGGAATGGTATTAAATTAGGGATTGTCAGCAGGTTTGACATTTTAAAGTGAACTGTATGTGGGTCTTAGGTATATTACCTAACAGTGGCAAAATACCTTCGAAATTGTAATATGTCAGACTGTTTTCATCTTAGATTTTTGTGTGGGGGTGGTTTTGTTGGGTTTTTTTGTTTTTTTAAAAAGGGCCTCAAGGCTGTTTTTCATTTATCCCAGACTAGTCTTTTTTTGCTACACAACTACATACAGGAATTTTAACTGTGTTATGCCAGAAAGAGTGCCAGGACAAGTCATAGCATTGATGCTTACACGAGGCACAAACTTCAAGGATACATTAAGGAGATCAAATGTTTATTTCCTTGTACTCCCAAGAGCAGTGGGAGAACTCAGACTCTAGAAATCAATATCCTTGTTTTGACTGGTACATTTTTAACTGTTGTTGGTCTTAGGAGCATGCGCTAACTAGGTGCTGGTGGCATCTTCTGGGCAAGGATGCCTTGTCCTATCTTTTGTCAATCCCTCTGAGCTGTGCCAGAGAACGAGGAGAATTTGGTCTGACACAGTTTCCTAGTGTTTGAAGTATTTCCAGGATACTGCCTCTTGTACAGTTTACCAGAGGTCCTTCTGATTTCTTGTCTTGGAGAGTTGTTTTCATGTCTTAGTTCAAGACTTTCTTACTGCTTATTTCTAGAGACCAAGTACTCTTTTCACATGGCTTTATTTCTTTTTTCTTATTGAAGTTGTACCTTTCCCCCCCCCACCCTCCCCATGTTTTAGACTGATGCTTTCAGTGCTAATGCTGGGGAGGCTCATTTTCTCACCATGCTGTGAACTGTGGCTTACAAGATCCCCTAACATCCCAAATTTTCTGTTGTGGTAGGTGTGTCAGTTGTATTAAAGTTTTAAAGGCCCAAGGAAGAGAGACTAAAATGGATTTATACTGTGGTTACTCATCACAATGTAAGGAAGTTTAGCTTTTTTTACTTTCTTTTTGCATTAAAGATTAAGATCCCCTTTGAGAACTTGGGCCACAAATTAATTTAGTGAAGCCACAACTAGCAAAGTGATTATTCTTCACACCATGTAACTGCTATGTGTCTAATTCAGACCTTTTTACCATTTATTTTGTTCACCTGCACAGTAATGCTTATCTGAAAGCAGCATGTTTTTGCTGTGGAGTGGGAAGAGCAGGGCTGCCCAAGCAAAGAGCTGTCGGCCCAGGAGACCTCAGCCCGGTATGCCAGCACCCTCTCAGTCAGGGTGCTGTCCCCCATGTCTGAGCAAGGCCAGGACAGTGACAGGACCTGCTGAAGATCCTCTTCCTTCAGAGAAGGTGAGGTGAGAAGGAGCTCCAGCCTCTGTGCAGCCAGTGGGAGTCCCGGGCAAGTGTAGTCAAGGCACCGCAGTCTGCCTGTGTGCTGGGGCCCCAGCGCTTTGGACAAGAAAGGTTCTTCCAGTGACACAACACCTAATGTATTTGATTTTGAAAGTGTACCACCAACATTCTCCCAAGCTGAATTTCATGCTATTTTAATTGCACTGTTGTTGTAGTATAACTCATCTGTGTTTCAGTGGTGAGGCTTGGGTCATGATGGGTTAAGGAATGAGTGCAGCTCTGTCCTGGCAGGCCAGATTAGTACGTGCCTTTTGTCAGGCAGTGACTTTTTTCCACCCCACACTTCCATTTTAGCTTCTTGTGGAATGATTTATCATCAGATGCAGCCAAGGGAGGCAACTGTGACAAATGCATGTACATACTCTGAAAATAATCTCCTTTCAGGAACAAAGCAAACAAAACAAGGAAAGCAGAAGATTCCCTGGATCCCTGTTTGGCTGACCCCAGCCAGTGGGTGGGATGAAAATAATTCTGCTGCAGGAGGCCTTGCTGTAAAGTCATTAACATCTGCTGTAGGCCAAATACATCTTCTGGGTTTCAGTAATGTTTAGAACTAGTTCCAGACATTTTCCTTCATTTAGATTTTCTGCTCTGAAGAATGATAAATATTTAGGCTGTCTACTTCTAATCCTACCCACTTCTCTGCACCTTCCTTGAGGAAAAAGTAGTATTTGATGTGTCTTAAAGCCAGATCAGTAACTGCTACAACACGGGTTGTAACAACATAGCAGTAGAGCAGCTGAACATAGCAAGCTTGTCTGTGTAGTATAAGGATTTGGGGTTGACTTCCCAGTATGCCAGTAGCACAGGCTACTGCCCCTGGTCCAGAGCTGGCTTGGGGAAGTAGGGTCAGTGGAGCCTGAACCTCCTGCTGAGTTTCTGGATACTGCAAAAGTCCTGGCCTTCCTTGCCCATGAGAGACAAAAGCTTGCAGCCCTAGCAAGGGAGATTTTGTAGCAAGGTCACAGTAACCATAGGATTAAAAAAAAAATAAATCCGCAGGGGAATTAGTTGAAAAAAGAAGAGAAAATACTCTTTTTGATTTTATTGCTGCAAGCTACTGGACATCAACTGGATGAACACTTAAGCATGTATTATTTTCAGTGGGTTTGAAATACCTTAGAGTGATAACATGCAGTAGGATATTGCTTGTCTCTTTTCAGCACGTTCTGCCCTTCTGTGTATTCTAGCAACCAGAGTCTCAACAAGGGCTGTCCTCTCCTCTTGAGAACTAGTCTTTTCTTGGGTGAAACCTAGCAGAAAAATTATTACCTACACCTAAATAGCTCATATTTGAGATGGCTCTCACTATTGATAAATCTACTTGCTAAGTAGGGGAATTCAGGCAGTATGTGTTTGTCTGTACTTCTTTACTCACTGTAGCTTAGCCTTCAAACTGAAAACAGGATCAGGGATTAGTAGAGCAGTTTGTGCAAAAGTACAAATCGGTGGCTAAAAGTGCTGCCTTGTGTTACGGAGAGTGTCAGTCTCTCTGCAAAGATTTATTTTCAGACAAATAATAGTCATTGCCTGACCTTCCAGTAAAAATTTGCATTTGAGCTCTTTGAATATGACAATTTTCAGCATGAATTTTTAACTTAATAGCTTTACATTTCTTTCTGTTGTTTTTTTTTTTTTTTTTTTTTTTAAAGTAGGACCATTTAGGATGATGAAGGAGCAGTGAAGCCTGGGAATGAGTTTATCTAAATGACTTTTCACAGCTAAACAGAGATACAGAAAAGAAGCATAACAGTGACAATTGAATGAAGCTTTTGCTATCTCACATACCAGTGAAGGCTCCCAAATTTTGGATTTCATCAACAGAAAAAGTTGTGTTCAAAGACCCAAAAAGAAGATGGAAGGATTGCCTCATATAGGGGGACACATGGTACTTTTTTTTTTTTTTTTTAATAGCAGCACACTAGGAAATAGCAGAACTGTCTTCATAGTGGTGTGGTATTCTGTCATCATTTGAAAGAACTTTCAGCCTCTACACCCTGCCAATACATGTGGTGATAGTTCTATATATACATTTTATACAAATCACATTTTTCCATTCCAAATGCTGCCTGGAATGGGATACCTGCAAGGAAACAATGTGTGAGTCATCCTCAAGAGACGTGAAACTGAGGCACCTCCTTTGGAACAAAGTCAAGTATATCCAGCTAAAATATCCAATTATAAACATTATTATGTTACTCACATAATTGTCCAATGACCTTAGAAGCAATCTGTTTTTTTTTAATGACAGTAAGGATTAATATTGAGTTGTTGATGTTAAAAGTTAGAATAACAACACATGAAGATTAAAATGCCATTTCAGTGATAGCTTGTTCTGGCTTATATTAAGAAGTATGAGCTTGGAATCATTTAAGACTTGTAAAACTTTTACTTCTCGTTAAACACTTGCTTGAATGTCTGAATGTAAAAGATACTTTCTAAAGGTTAATTCCTGTGGGAGCCTCAGGGTGGACAGAGAATTCACTGTGAATTTTGGCGAGTAAGATTGTGGGCACTTACAAACTTGTGTGGATTGGTTTTTTTCCTATGTATCTTTCTGTATTGTGAAAAAATGATTACAGAATAGATTTTGACAAACTTCCAGTCATACATGGGCTTAATGCCGTCTGTGTTTCTCACCTCCTTGGCTCTAGTTTTCTTTTTCCCACTCTGTGAGGTATGGGGAAACTAGTGAAAGGAGAGGAAGGTTTAAGAAGAGGTTAGTATGTCTTAGATCCTGCACGTTACAGGTGCAGGACAGAGGATCACACAAGTTGTAAACAAATAGAATGGCTTATTTAGTGTTGTGGCTACTAACCTGCCCCAAATATCTAAGAGAGGATGCAGAGTACATGGGACACTCACCCATGGGCCACAAGATACACTTACACCATTATGGTGGATGCACAAAATGGCGTTTATTGCGTCAACACACAGACTTATATACTGGTGAGCGATCTTCTTCTCCATTTGCAGCTTCCAATCAGGTCACTATGCTTCGGTTGTTGCCCATATTAGTACATGTCTTCTATCAATCCCACCATTACTTCCCTATACGTCACTACCGCTATATTTCCGTATCCTAGATCTCTCTATATCATCTATCAAACTTGCTATAGCTATTATATCTAAAGGGAGGGGTTATTTTACTACCTTTCCATAATATCCCAAAATCTTCCAAGTGCCACATCCCTAATCTATACAATTTAGGAAGTGCAAAATCATTTTGTGTGACCTGATGCCAGAAATTCAAGGAGTATGGCATCCATATGTCCAGCCAGTGGGTCCTTTACTAGGCTGTAATACTTTCCTGCTATTCCCACTTTTCCACCTTACGGCTAGAACAGGTCCTGTTGCTGTCTTTATTCCTGAGATAGCATGCATTTGCCATAGGAGCTAGCACTGGGTGAAGCTGAACTTCACCCACTCTCCAGTGAACTGACAGAACCCTGGGTCAATAATAAGGGCTGTAGAAGGGAACTGAGAAAACATTGGTTAGGAAAGTAAAAGGACTACACAGACAAGCTCCATCACTCTAGCCCCTCTAACTCTTCCCAGTTACCCACTGGGATGAGTTTTTTTGGAGTTTTTTTTTATAGCATGGAGGTGGGAGATCTTGAGAGCCTGGGAGCAGCTTGGACTCTGAATGACTGCTGAAGTAGCAGTGATCTTTGGTGCTAGAAACGTGTGTGTTACTGAAAGTAACTGGCTTTGAGGGATCATCTTAATACGACATTGACATATTTGTCATATTTGTTTGACTGTGTATTTATTTTGTGGGTAAGAAGCAGCTGATCTTGAAAGAAGCTATTAATGATGATTAAAGGCATCTGTTCTGCAGTTGATTGTAACTGCTTTCTGGAGCAGATCATGAGAGCAGTTGGATTGCTGCCTTTCATGAGTCATCCAGTGACAGCGGTATCTCCCTATTTCCCTACCTGTAGTATTTTATGCTTTTTCTTTTTGGTGTTCTTCCTTTTGGATCCTCTTGGAGCTCTTAACTACTTCTATTCAACAATCCTATGTCTCTTAATTTTCCCTTCCTTTATTTTGCATGGACTTTCCCACAGCTTCTGGTCACTACTTAAAAATTCTCCCAGAAGCATGAGCGAAGGTTATGCAGCTAGGTCATATTGGGTTGGATCCTTGGCACACAAACAGCTGAACCATTGCGGGGGGTGACAGAAGAGGTGACCAAGACAGGGCTGAAAGGCACACTGGATAGGAGGTTGCAAGATGAGCTGAATCTGTCTGAATCCAAGCCCAGATGGTGCTGAGTACCTGTTGCAGGGATGTTGGGAGTAATGTGGCTGTTTTCAATTGCATATGATATTATCTCTTCAGAAAATAATCTAAAATTCAGACATATTAATATAAGTCTTTATGAGTACGTAAAGGTTAGACAGTGCCTGTTACATGTTGACATATCTCACTTCTTCAGTCATGGCAATGTGTCGCTATCTCCCCAATAATACCTGTGTAACTGGGATATAATAGGGTTTTTACTGATTTCCACCAGGCAGTGAGCAGGGCTATGGCACAATCACTAACCCATTTTTATCTGAAAGAAACAAGTCTTCTCTCTGCCTGCCACAAACAGCAAGATTGACAGATCCAAGGCCAAACTGGTGTTATTGTGAACAGCTGCAAATCCACTGATGTCAGGAGAGCTATAACCACTTAGTAAAACAGTAAGTCCAGTTAGTGGAGGTTTTTTGATGAATTTTAATGGAACAATTGCATTCTATCCATATAAAATTCTCCTTAATTGTTCTTTAGATGGAGACTTTTTTCCTGTCCTGGGTAGTGCTGAAGTGTGCTGTCAAGCAGCTGCTCATGCCATTTTAAGAGATTCTTTGAGCTCTCTACCTTGCAAAGCAGGTTAGAGTCTGGCTAGATGAACTAGCTACATCATGGAAACGCATGTGATTGTAAAAGGAGAAATAGACCTTTGTATCTCAAAGGATACAAGAAACACCATGTCCCACAATGCAAGAATTATGAAGCGTAATAGAGAGGTGCAGGCCCTACATGGCCAGCAAGAAGCATGACTGTGGTGTTCAAAGAGCCACTCAAAGTAGTCTTAATCTTACAAGGTATAGTCCACTAGTCACATTGACAGAGTCACACAGATCTAAGTGTAGCAGAGAACCCTCACTGTAGGAGTGCAAGAGCAGTCACTTCTGGTTGCAAGGGCTTATGTTTTTTCTATAATTCCGAGAAGAAGGGAAACTCTAAATGGGAATGGAGACAGTACTGGGAGGGTGTAATGATCTCTGGTGGCTTCAGCACCAGCCTGAAGTATGGTGGAGCAAGTTGTTTGACCTTTGGCACAAGAAATCACTTCTGATGGACTAGGTCTACATTAGGTTAGGTTGTGCTGATCCTGTTCCCTAATCAGGTAGCTGCATGGGAGTTGCACTCCAATTCTTCCCATTGAAGTTTCATCTGTTTTAGGATTTTGCATTCTCTATGCTGAAGTGGGAGTTAAGTAAATAGGATCTTTCAGAGGAAACAAACCTCAAGTATAGCTGCTTCTGATATAGTCAAAATGAGTTTCTATATGGACATTCACATAGGTAAGAAATTCAGTTAGTGTAAGAATGTTCACTGTTCTAATCTTCATTGAATTTATACAATGAAGTATTTACAGGTGACTAAGATGGACTTTCTAAGGCTGACATGAACATAATCCAACATCAGCAATTGGGAGTCTGTTGATGATGTTCTTTGTGCAGAGTCACATTTAGGCTGAACTTTGATCCAAGCAGTGTGAATGACAGTGGTCTGGAATGCTTACAGTGGGTAACTAACAGAAATGAGGAGATGGAGTACAATTCTTAGCACTAAGATAAAACATTTTGATGAAAGATACATGTTTGAGTAACGGAGGGAAAACACTTCATGTACATCTTCATCTTGTTTAGCCCAAGGCTGTAGGAAGTGCAAACAAAGAACATGTACTTGTTCCCACACAAGAACAGACAAGCCAACCTTGAAAAGATAATGAGTGAAAGTAGCAGGATTCTGGGATGTTACATGCAGGCAGTCAGAGACCTTGAAGATCAGAAGGAGTCAAACCACTTATAAACCCTTCAAAGAAGACACAGGAGGGGAAGATCACCTTTCAGAAGCTCCCTGTGGAGACAAACTGATGGAGACAGAAGGAAGGAGATTGCAAAGGGAATTTTAATACATGCAGCCTTCCTAGACCAGGAAGATGGCAAGCCTAACAGTTGTATGTGTGGACAGTTTCATGGTTTTAGAAATATCTTTCATATGCAAGTAACAGACAATAGATTTTAAGCTGGCCATTCATTACCTCTCTTATTGATACTACAGAGAAAAGAAGTATATGTCTGAAGGACTATGGGAGTGATAATTAATGGCCAGGAAGGTGCAGACAGGACCCCAGCAGAAAGCAGAAGCATTGTGATAATTCATCACACACAAAAGAAAGGTGACAGCTAGAGGCTTAGGCTGTGAGAAGAAAGCTGCTCAAACTGAGGTCAGAGGTACTTTTCAAATATAGCATTGCTAATGAGCAGCTTTCTCCTTTCTTTAAAAAAATGGAATGTGTTCTTCCCTTCCTGTCTTCTTCCTGTTCAGTACCTGTGACTTTACCTTTTTCTGTCTCCTCCTTCTGGATAGATATAAACCTACTAAGCCTAATATTAATTTTATGTATGGGGGCAATAAATAGTTGCACATACTTGTAGTTCTTGTACTCCAGCTATGTGGGGGATGTCCTTCAAAGAAACGGAATACATACTGCCTGAAAGTGTGATTTAACTTAATTGTTGGCTAAGTGAAGTGATTTGAAGAAGCCTTTTGTAAAATCTCTTTGAAGCATTTTTTTCCCTTTTTAATAGGGGTACATTACTTACCAAGGGTGTGGTAGTTTTCTTTCAGGGCGTGACTAGTACCTTTTGGCAGGTTTCTAAGCTGCCAAACATTGAAAGCATGTTTCTAGTCTGCCAACACTTATACCTTGGGCAGTAGATGATGGCTTTTAGCAGCAGTTGTCTGCTGCCAAATTAGTTCTGAGTCTTAGACAGTTTGCAATTCAGGACAGGCATTGCTCAGGAAGTTTGACAAAGGGCACATCAGGCTTCCAACCTATTGGTAGACTGAGCAGCTGCTTAGCATGTGTTATACACAGCATGCTTCCTTGTTGGCCTGCCAGCCACAGGACGTTGTTTCCTTACAGTTTCTCTTGTGTTATCACTCAATGCTGTCAGTGATGAGCTATTTTCGCAGTTTATGTCCTTTAGTGTATCTTTGCCTAGCGCCAAGATCCAGGGCCTTGCCATCAAAGCCCCCTGTGGTAGCCACACCAGTCTCATTTCCTCTCATCTTGCTTTCCATCACATTTCTCTCACCACTGATACCAACGGCAATGATTCTGTTATGTTATTCTTCTGTCTTCACCTCTCTCCATTATTCCAGGAAATTTCCTTCATGTCGAAAAATTTCCTGATTTTGTATGTTGTGATTTTTTTAAAGAATTGCTTAATTTCAGACCTCCTGCTCATCTGCAGGTACCTGTTGTTTCTCTTCCTGTACAAGAAGGAAAGGAGGACTCCAGGAAGCAAATGAACTTCTTTTCTTAAATAAAAATCTTTTTTTGTTAGTTTTTTCTAGTGAGTCTGCCTTTGTGCAGTGCTTGTGCTGGAATTTTATTTGAGCAGGACTAGTGTGGTTTGGTTTGGTTTTGTGGCAAAATCTGGCCCAGTGTGTGCATTTCTTTCTGAGGAAATTCTTCTATAAACTCATTCAGAAGCAACATCCAGAATCCATGTGCCCTCTCTCCATCCCAGACACAGCCTGAGCCTGCAGATATCACCAGCTAGCACACAGCATTTGCCCCACATCACTATTCTCTGCGCCTCTCCATTGAAAAGGAATATAATGAAGTGAACAAGACAATGGATAGACTTGGCACATGCCATCTCTCATGCAGGCAGTGGACTTCAGGCTGGAAAGAGGCTGCCAAGTTGTAGCCATAGTCTGGCAGTGATTAATGGGTTTAAAGTAAGTGTAACTCTGCAAAATTTTGTTTGGAGAGAGCATTTCAAATATTTGGTGACTCCAGTTTTATTGGAACAAATTGCAGAAACTAATTTCCAATAAAAGAAGTTAGATGTGATGCTTCAGAAAACACATTCATTCTCAGTTATTCTTTTCAGTTATTGTGAAGATCTATTTGCATTTGCAATTATGAAGTAAAAATGTGGCAAAAAGATACACTCTTTTTTCATGCAAATACATGGTATTTTTATTGTGGAGAAAATGAAAAACTTCTCATGTAAAGCATTGCATATGTTTTGTTTTCAGTTTATACCGTTTTGCATAACTGATTTCTGATGTTTAAAAAAAAAAATCCCACGTTTCAGATTTGCATATCTTTGGAGTGCAACAATACTAAATAGTCTTCTAAAGTTAATGCTTATTTATGTTTTTCAAAAGATATTGTCAAGTTTATTTCATTTTCATGTAATAATTTAAAATTATATGGCTGGGCTATTTTAATTTACACATATTAGATGAGGTTTGACCCACTTCCTCTAATCCTTTTTATCATATGTCTCTTGAGGGTGTTGCAATTTAAAATATATAAAACACTGACATTGTTTTGTAGCTTTCCACATATTTCAATACTGTAGTAGCTCTTGGCGTGTGAATATGCACCACCCCTGCTGATGTCAGAAGCATTAACGCTTCAACAGAGCAGTCTGTGTTCCACCCTATTCCCTCCAGTAGGTGTCACCGTGACAATGAGGAATATTGCTGGGGATACTGGTGATGTGACCTGTGCCAAGGCAGGAAAACCACTCACCTGTAACCGATTGTTCCTGTCAAAACAAGGTAGTTCTTTCAATTCTTAGCATTTATAGAGAGATTTTCATTGGTAGAATGCTTTGGAAAACATGGTGACTATTAAAATGCAGACATCAGTCAGGTCACAAAGGGCCGTGGTCCATGCCAGCGGTGTCTATATGCTCTGATGGTGGCCATAAATATACATAGATAGGAGCAGACATACATGTACAATACTCAGTTTGTCAACTGCTTTTCTTTGTCTATTTTTCTCTCAACTATATAGGTTCATTTGTATGCCACCTTTTGCTCAAAGCCATCACATCCTGTGTGTTATAGTCCCTTCCCGGTCCCCTGCCCCAATGCTCTTTAGATGTAATTTATCCAAAGAAAAACCTAAATCCTCCAACTTAATTTGCACCAAGAATGAATCTGTCCACACTCATCAGCCCTTGAGCTGCTGAGCATCCAGTTGGCTTCAAGGTTTACAGCTGCCTGTGTGAGCGATGGTTACTATGTGGTGAGTAAATCCATAAACCTGTATTATTACTAGGTATAATTTTAATCTGTCAAACAGGGAACAATCCCCAGAAAAGGCAAGAGACAAGTCAGTCACTGGCAGTTTTACAGGCACAAGGACTGAAAAGCTGCAACTTCTACAAAGGAATCTGAAAAACGTGTTGAAAATATGTTTAGCTATTGTTACATAGCTGATCCAAGATTCTCAGCAAGATCATGAAGTTATGGGTTATAAGAAAAATAATCAGCTTGTCTCACCCTGGGAATCTCGACAGTTTTGATCAAATATGGGATGCATATCTAGTGTGCATTGTCTGTTTTTAATGTCCGCCAGTACTAGACTTGTGTTCTTTATGACAGAACAATAAGATGTAAGAAGTCATCAGATAAAATATACTACAAACTCAGCCAACTGAAGCAAGAAAGCTGCTGAGCTGAAATGTGACTTTCTAAAAATCAACAGGGTGCAGCTATCTCAACCAATAAGCTCATACTTTGAATGTTCTCATTTGTCTAGATAGTAGTCATGTGAACAACAAGTTTTTCTTCTTCAAAAATGTTGGGCTTTGGGGAAGAAGACAGCATGAAAGCAGAGTGCTAATGGCCTGATTAACTTAGGATTCTGTTTTTCCCCCTTAGTCTGGTGTTTGAGACTGAAGCAAGCCTCTGTGATCATCATTATACATTCTAGGGAAAAGGGCCAAAAGATTAGACCAAATTTGTGACCTCTTACACTAAGAGGAAAGGAAGTCTTACTGGCAAGGTTTTTTTCATTGTTCACATTATTAAAAAAATCTTTGGCTGGAATTTTGTCCTTGACCAAATGGAAAGGCTCTCTGCTGGCAGGAAAACAAAACGTTTCATCAAAACAAAGCAGCTGATGCTCTTGAAAAAGCAAGACCAGACATCTGTCTGGCTGTTCTGAGTAACCAAAACAATTTCAGATAAAATATCATAAAAGCCCCATAAAATTCTATGAAAATAAATGGAATAATCAGAGGAGTGCACTTGTTTCTCTTGATTCTCTTATCTCATTTGGGCACTGTCAAAGTAGTATAGAATCAGGGAAAAAAGCATGTCTTTACCCTCAAGAAATTCAGAGTGTTTTATTATTAAAGTTAAAAATGAAAACAGACTATAAAAAAAAATCTACATTAACATTTTAAGAACTGGAAAGCTATAGCTATAAAAGCAGGAGGCACACTTTACTATAATCTATCAGAAAAAGTAACAAAGAGATGTTTGCTTTGGATTTTGCTTCAAATATATGAGGTTTTTGTTACATATATATCCCTATTTAAGAATACTTCTGTTCCCATTAGCAGTGTTCCCATAGTTATTCTAAAAGCATTTCATAACACTGTAATTTAGCACTCTGAGTTTCACTTACATCTTAAGATATTCAGTCTGTAACCCATTAATTTGAGAGGAGAGAGTGTGGTCGATAAAAAACCTAGAAGATAATAATGAAGAGATATCACTCTCAGAGACTTCATATGTGTCTTAAAGCTGGGTCAGTTGTACCTAAACTGTTCTTAAAAAGCTGAACTGATGGTAATCCCACATTTTCTTCCAGTGATCTGCTCCAATTGCATGCTATCTGTACAGTCAGAGCAGGACTTCCTAATGCCTGCCTTCTCTCTCACTTGCAGTTTAGCCCCATGATTTGTCACCCTGATTTAAAATAAACATAATCCTCTCTCAGTGTTATGAAACTTACTAATATAGCCAGAACCTTCACTTTCACCAGGGGAATTGCTTGAAATGTGGTTTCTTCAGACCAGTGCTCGTTCTTGTACGCTGGAAGAGCTACAGCTAGGCGTAGGATAGAGCCATGCCAGTGGAGTTGGACCAAATAGATGTTTCTGTACAGATACACTGATCCTGCTTTTCAGGGCTGCTTCCGCCTTTTCTGTATGGAGTTAGTGACAGTATGTGTGCTAAGGGCTTACTAACACAGGCCAGGTGTCAGGGCATCCAAGCAGAGCATCAGGCTGCTTCTCTGGGTTCGCAGAAGACACATGCACTTTATAGACAGTTCTAGTGCCTTGTTTTTGGGGGCTAATGGGATTACATCAGAAGGGAGGGCTTCCATTATAAAACCGTGTGCGTATGTACTTCTAGCACTTGTGATTCAAAGGAAAAGCTGACAAGCACGTCCCAAGAGTAAGCAGAAATGAAATGTCAGCTGCCAGCTCTGAGCTTAACCGCACCCTCTTCATCAGCTCACCACATGCCGAGGGAGGAAGTGGTGAGCAGGCCCCGGGCAGCCTTGCACGGGCTGACACCCTCCAGGCTGCTGAGCGGCCCTGGCCCTGGCCAGGCAGCCCCTGGGTCCCGTGGGAGGCAGTGTGTGACATGGGTTGGGTTGCTCACTGCAAACGACTGGACTGCATGCATCTGCTGAAAATAATACGCAGTTCTGAGCTGTTCTTTTTTTATGGTCATATAAGTAATAAGACAATAATTACACTCAAAATACTGCCCACACATCCAGGCACACATGGTCCGTGAGAGGAATTTTCTGTAGGGGTAACAATTAGTGAACATCTGAAGAACGATGAAAATGTTAAAAATCCTTGGATTGCCTTGCACCATTTCTTCCTCATCTTTCTCCTTTCTCACAGCATCCCCATCAGTTCTCCCAGCAATTCCTTGTCTATGCAGCAAGCAGGAGCCTGCCAGTGAGACACCACCAACAGTTGCGGTTTGGGAGAGGAAACTCAGCTCACCTGTAATAATTAAAATAGCTGTGATACTTTAACTGACCTGCTAATACCAGTGCAGATATATTGCATAAAAGACTTAGTGGTTAGCGGCTTTTCTTTCGGTACTTCACTGAGCAGAGAAGACTATAGTCCTGCAGAAGGAACTCACTGGAGGTGCTGCGTTGGATCCTCATCACCTTCTTCCACCTTTCCTGCTCTCACTTCTGTCATGATGCTCCATGTTTGGTTGTACTTTTTATGACAGCAACCTCCACATAGTTTTCCTCTTCCCCTCCCTTACCTCAAGGTCTTGTTTGATTCTGGGCTACATGGGCTTTGATGAAATGCTTGTGTCTTTCCACTCAATCTTGTGAACTACTGTGCTTAGGAACCTACATATGTGCTTTTAGCCTCTGCTTTTAAAGTGTGAGGAAGAAGAAGTAGTAATGGATTTCCTAGCTCAGACGTAGTGAGGACAGTTTATGCACTGTTTATGTTTAGTATGATTTGGTTGCTGTGTGTTTTTAACAGTAATAGTATAGTAAGAAAAAGCTTTTCCCATTCTCAGATCCTCATAGTGACTTCTCCTTAAAATGTAATCCAAATGAAGAGCTTTTACATTTTCTTTTCTAGTGTTGTAAGCATCATCCCTTAGTGCGGAATACTTAGAAATAGCAGAATAAATCACCTATTTTGTTTTTCATTCCACTGTACTGTTTTTGTAATAATTCTTTGCAATATTGGCAAAGCAAGGCACAGTAGCATTGCGCTTGTGTTTTGCTAAGAAAAACTACATGAGGGGATTCAAGCAGAACTCCGTGCTGCCAAGAGAACTACAGGTCAGTAAAAAAAAAGAGATAAAAGCTATCTTTATCTAGAATAAATAAAACTTGTCATAAATTATGAAGTCAAGGAAATGGTTTTTTTATAGTTCTATGTCAATATACAATTTTTAAAATCTGAAGCTCTGATCCAAACATTTTCCTTTAAAATGTTTTGTGATAATATGAGTAATCTGAGACCGAGACGGTGAGATCTTCAGTGTCTCAGAGTCAAACAGAGCTGATTTTTCACTTTCTTGGAAAATCTGGCAAAGAGCTTTCTGCTAGAGCAGAACACGATGTTGATAAAATGTAACTTTTTCTAGGAAGAGATCAGTTTCATTTATATTTTCAAGAGAAAGCTATCAAAATATTTTATTTGTGGTTGAGTCTTGAAGATTAAGAGGAAAAACATATGTCAAAACTAAACATATGACTGTCAAAATATTTTATTTGTAAAGTTGTTTCAAAGTTCTCAAAATAAAAGTTGCAGAATTTGTTTTTTTGCAGAAAGTGTTGACTTCTTTTGATTTGAAAGGAAATTTCAGAATATCTGGGTTTTGTTCCTAGGTCAGCATCTTTTTCATACTTTTTCCCTCTGACTTTTTACATGCTTTGGTTACTTAAAGTGTTGTCATGGAGGATATAAAACCAGGAGTCTCTAGAGCCCTCTGCATTTGATACAAAGCTCTCGGATCTCTGCCAACTTGATGCTTCAATGTAGTCCCAATTAGTGGAATTATCAAAGGCTCTGTAGGAGAGCAATGAGAGTTCTGGGCATCCTTGAAAATGCCAGCTGAATTTCTAATCAGGACTATGGACCGCTCTTAATCCTGCTGTGAGCATTACTGCATCCTAACCAAAACAGAAGGGCTGCTCCACAATGGTACTCCCATCCATCTAGCAGTGTGTGCAGTTGGTATGGTCACAGCCAGCCTGGCTCAGGCTGGCACTGGAACAGAGGACCAACAAAAAGTCACTTCTGGATCTCTGTCATTCTTCCTAAGTGGCGCTCTTCTCATGGCTTACAGGCTGCAGATTTGGTACGAGATCAGATGACTGGAAATAACTACTATTTTTTTTCCTAAGGTCAAGATGTACTCTTTTAAAAATGGACTGTATGTTGAATTGACCTTTAAGAACGTGGCCATATGACAGATTACAGTTGTTAAGTATTTATTTATCAAGGATTTCTATTTTAAAGAAGCTTAGCACTCCATTATAGCTCACAATCTAAATATAAGAACTTAAAATGAAAAGCCACAGACCAAATATAATGAAGCATGCAGGAGCTGAAGGTTCCAAATCATGTTCCAGAGCAATAAGGTTTTATGAAATTCAAAGGCAACTTCTGCCTCGAAATACTGTGTCTGAAACAACGCTGAGCAGCCCTGAGTGTTGGGAAGTGGAACAGACATCTAATTCTTTGTAGCCCTCCTCTTAGAGGGCAATTTGAAATGGCTTGCTGATGGCAAAAAAAAACCTGCCAGAAACACAAGCCTAAAAGGCTGTAAGTGAACCCTATGCAGAGAAATATAAACACAATAAAATGTACTGCATGTGATTTTGTGCATTAAGAATATTTAAGGCTAATGTAGTAAGAATGCATTGAAATAACTTAGGAGTTAGTAAGATCTGTGTAAGTGAAAAATAGTAACTATATTCTTTTGATAATGTAACCTGGCATTGCTGAACTGTTAATGTATGTCATATGCTGCGTGTGAGGAATTTGCCTGCTTTTTGTGGATGATTCATTACTTTTACTAATCATTAGAGTCATAACACATCAGTAACGGTAAATTTAATAACTAATGCCAGTATGATCTCAGTACATCTCTTTGCAATTACTGATGTCACTTTGTATGTCATTTGTGTCACAGGTCACATCAGTACCCAATTTCTCTCCTAATACCATATATGTACTGGGTCTGAGGATGCAGGCCCACACACTCCCCCTGCACTGTTGTATCTTGGCTCCCATTGCTTGTTCTTTGGTCCATTATGAGCTCAGAACTGCAGGACTGAGCAGTAAACCAATTCAGGGAACAGAATCCTGGGCGGAAAAAAACCCACAACCCACCAAGCAACAAACTCGGTTATTCTACTTGTTTGTCTTCGAACTGAATTGATTTGATGCTTTATGCAACCTTTGGATGACAAAAACCAGAAGGGTCTAAGGAGCAGGTACAGAGAGCAGGTGGGAAAGACATTGTGATGGGAGTTGCACTTTTGTTGGTAGTAACAGTGGTGCAAATGCAGACACTCAGGTAAAAAGCTTAAAGCCCCAAACCGTTACATATTCTGGCTATGATTCAGATGTATATTCTTTCTAAGATAGAAATTTGTTATCTTGCTGAAAGTTTCATTTAGTTGTTCCTAAGATTATGACATTTAATTGTCTCTCTTCATAAAATAATAGATCTCTCTTACACCTTTGTAGGAACTAATGTCATCTTGCTCTTCAGGAAAACAGACCTATTTTATCCAGTGTCATAGAAACTGATTCCAGAATTACTATAGACCATAACACAGTGGGAGTATTCTAAAGACAAATGGCTTAGTAAGAAAGGCATTTATATTCTAACACCAGTTTTTATGTATCATAATTTGTAATATAAAAGATCCTTGAAAATAATGCATACATTTTATTGCCATTGAATTAAAATGATATACTAGAAACCTATGGAATGGGATGTAATACCAGTACTCCAGACAAAGTCTGGATAGGGCTCAGACAGAACGATACTGGTGTACATACACAGCATGGCCGGGAAATGTTAAAAAAAAACTCCTGCCATTTTCTCAGGTTTGAGGCCCCAGGAATATCAATAAACTTTTTTTTTTTTTTGTGTATGTGTGAACACATTACCCTCTTGTACAAAATAACTTAGGAAATTAATGCTGGTAAGGCACAGAAGAGTGTGGCCTTTACATTGGGCCAAGACTTTGTGACAGTGTTGGTGGAGCTAATTTGAGCTTTGTCATTACGTGGTATTTGATGCTGACCAAATCACAGCCTCCTTGCCTTGGTTTCAGCACACAGCAATTAGATTACTGATTAATTTAATCTTTCTTAATCCTGAAGATTACCATAAGCATATGCTTCTGAGAATAAAAAATTAATCCATAAAGCAAAACTGCCAAGAAGCTCTGGCCGTAACAAAAAAGAGAACAGAAAATGTCAGTTTTATTTCAGGAACACTCTTCAGAGCAATCAAAGGATGAAGTCAGTAGGAAAAAAAAAAAAGGGGGGAAAAAATAAAAGCACTTGGTAATTGAAAAAGGCTTTAGAGCGCTGTGGAGTGAGACTTGCCCACAATTGCTCCACTTTGGGAAGGCTGGTAAGAATCCAGTATCTAAATAACAACAAAGACAGGCCCGATAAAAAAAAAAAAATTAAGAGCCGTTCAATTAGGAGGCATCCTCCTCGAGGTGCCTGGGAGCATCCCTTGCGGAGCTGTCAGCCAGGATAACTGCCTCTTCGCTACGGCTGGGGAAGTTAAGAGACTTTATTTTGCTCTGTGGTCTCACGAGTCAGCCAACCGCCAGCTCTTTTTTTCTCAGGATCCTAAGCGACGGCAGCNCCCCCGCCCCCGCCCCCGCCCCGGGGCGCCCTCGCAGTCCGGCGGCCGCCACCGCCCGCCCTCGGAGCGGGGCAGCACCACCCATTGGGGGAGAGGAGGGCGCGGGTGCCCGCACGCTCTGCTCTGCCGCGCTATTGGCTGGCGTGACCGCGCTTCGCTTCTCTATTGGCTGCGGCAGGCGCCGGGCGGCGGCGGCGGGGTCGGGCGGTTGCCAGCCCGGCAAGGGAGGGAGCGAGTCCCCGTGCGGCCGCAGGGGAGGAGGCGCCGGGCGGCAGCGGTGAGTTTCACTAGCGCCCGCTCCCGCGGGGACGACTTTTGCCGCGCGGGGCCGGGGCAGCCCNAAAAAAAAAAATTAAGAGCCGTTCAATTAGTAGGCATCCTCCTCGAGGTGCCTGGGAGCATCCCTTGCGGAGCTGTCAGCCAGGATAACTGCCTCTTCGCTACGGCTGGGGAAGTTAAGAGACTTTATTTTGCTCTGTGGTCTCACGAGTCAGCCAACCGCCAGCTCTTTTTTTCTCAGGATCCTAAGCGACGGCAGCCGGGGGAGGAAGGGAAGGGAAGGGCAGCCGAGACACACACGGCTCCGCTGCCGTGTCCCTCAGCCCCATCGCAAGCGCCGCTCCCGCCGGCGCCCGTGCGGCACTCCCAGCCCTGCCAGCGCTTCCCCGCGGCGGGGCTGGCTGCTGCCCAGCGCGGGAGTCGCGCTCCCCACGCGGTCCCTCCGCGGCTGNCGGGGCCGGGGCAGCCCCGCCGCGCCGGCGGGACGGTTGCGGTCCTTGTGCAACTAACGGCCGGCTCAGGAGAAGTCGCTCTGGCTCCGCGCCGCGCCCTGCAGCGGCCGGTACCCGCCGGAGCAGGCGGCGGTGGCTGAGCGGGGCGGCGGAGGTGCCGCGGCGGGGCCGGGGGAAGGGCGAGTGACGGGCTGTCCCGGGAGAGCTGGTCTCTGCCTCCCGGGGCGGGGTGCGCGGGGACCCGCGGAGCGACTTCAGCCATTCCCCCGCCGCCGCGGGTCCCTCCGGAGCGCTGCCGGCATCCCGGCCGCCGGCCGCGCTCCCCCCGCGCCCGGGCGGTGATGGGGGCTGGGAGCGGGGCTGGCGGGACGGCGGCTACTCGTGTCACACGGAGAAAGGCGGCGTCGGGTGCGAGCAGCCGCCCGCGGGCGAGACAAAGGAGCTGCCGCCGCCCGTGTCCCCGGAGCAGCGGCAGGGAGCGTGGTGCCCGGCGGCTCATCCCCGCTGCGCCCGCACGCCGCCTCTGCCTGTCAGGGGAGGCTGTACACGGAGTTCACGCGTTGTTCTAACTCGTCTTTTTTTCTTGTTTTTGTTTTTTTTTTTTTCTTAATTTCTTTTTTTTTTGTCCTGTCGCGTTGACTTCGGTGTCCGCGGGCAGGGATGCGAGAGCTGGCGGCAGCAGTTAGGATTGCTGAGAGCTTGCGGTTGAGGTTGGTAAGTAGGAAATGCTGCAGCCTGCAGGTGGTTGTGCCTCGCGTGGGTTTCCTTATTTAGTCTCACGCGCGTTAAATTGAAGGAACTTTTCATGTGCTTTGTGCTTAAAGGTAAAAGGAGAGGTAGTGCCCGTGGACTTACCTTGTTTCCTGTAATCCCCAAAGCCACGATGTTTGTCTCCCATCCAATTCAATTCTAATTCTATCCTGAGAAAGTTCCTGAAGTCTGAAGTTACACAAGGAAGAGAGTTGTGTATTTGAGAGGGATTAAGTCTCGCTAGCATTGGTCTTTTGTAAGTTTTAATAGACACTGCTAGTGAGAAGACAACTACAGGAGAACACAGCATGAAAGTTTTTAGGAAGTGATTGCTGCTAGGTTTGGTAGCTTTACGTTCAGATTTGGCAATTAAACTGTCTTTAAAAAAAATTAACAAATCACGTTGCAAAGAAGGAAAAGTGGATTTATGTAACAAAGTGTAGAATGATGTCAGTGATTGCTTTTCGTGACTTTTCTGCATTTTATTTTTCCCCTCCAAAAATACAGCTAGATGCTAGTGCCTTTTCAGGAGGTTGTGCTGTCCGTGGGACACCTCCCTCTATGACAATACATTGCTTTTGTTGTCCTCTCTACCTTCCATCAAGCTCGTGTATGTTGTGACAAGTAAGTAGTGTTGTAAAGCTTGGTCAAATCAGCAAAATCCTTTTGGCAAGAGTAAGGTACTTGGATGTTGGGTTTTGGATCCATCTGGCAACATTCTTGGATGTATTTTTTACTCTAGCGTAAGAAGACAATATGAAAATGCTACTTTTGGAATGCCAAGCTCTGCTGCTTCTCTTTTGTGATAATGTCTTTGTGAGCCAAGGGATTTTGACAGGCCTCTTATTGGAGAGGTGACAATTTTCAGGAAGTTCAGTATTGCTTCTGATGACTTGTTAACTGTAGCCGTTCACTTCCTTTCAGTGTTGAGCTGTTTTAAAGGTACAAGTTAAATTTACCTGTAACTCCTCTTAAAAGGAAAAAAAGGCTTTCACGGGCTGAATCTGCTGTAGTCTGCTGAATGGGAGGATTTTCTTTCACTTGAGACAGTTAGTCTATGGTAGACGTGTTCACAGGCATAGCTGGGTAGTTAAGTCACTTGGATTCTAATTTTGCAAGGGCTTGTATCACAAACAAGCATGCGCATGTGGTATCGCAAGGCTAGCCACTGCAAATGGTATGTGTCATCTGTATTTCACAGAGCACAATGGGACTGGCCCAAGCTGGGAGAAGAGCCCATTTACTTGTGCGTACGTTATGCCTGTATCAAACCTAATAGTAAGTTGCTGAGTTGAAGTCTAATTCTTAGTACGTGTTAGTGTAAAAACCCCAATATCTTGAACCTTCTCTGTATAGTTCATGTCAGGAGAAGCATTTTCATGCAATCCTGCCCTGAGATAAATATTCTCTTACGTTTCACTGACTCGAACCCATGCAATGTAACATTACCTTGTCCATTCTAGATGCATTAGTTATCAAATGTTGGCTAATGACTGGCTGTTTAAATTAGAAAATAGTTGTACATTTTATGGCCCAGTGTGACACTGTTTTGTTTCAGGTTGTGTGGAAGATGCATTGTAAGAGAAAAATCAGAGTTCTCAAAGTTTCCTTCAAGACTAAGAGCCTGTGGAGTACTCTTTGTATTTGAGGCTTTCCAGTGAAACTTTGAGGCTGAAATGTTTATGCTGATGACAATATTAAAATGCAGTAGCACCTAGACTTTTAACAAAGATCACCTGAGCAGTCTGCAAACATACAAAGCCCATATTGGGAACAGCTTAGCCTTAAATCCGTTAGGTGGATCACCAGGTTGGGTTTCATTCCCAAGCCTTCACTTCAGCAAATAATGCTGTCTGTGTAATCTGGCATGCTTCCTCTCTCGTGAATGCAAGATTGGACGCAGTTTATTCCTAAGTCTGCTGTAGAATTTGTGTGGGTGGTTTTGTTAGTGTAAGTGAAGATTGCGTGTATGAATCGCTGCACTGGTGTGTTACTTAGAGCATTACCGGTTACTAAGCAGTCACTCTTCCTGACTGAAGTTTAATCAAGAGATCATGCTGTACGGGAGATGAGAAGCCTGATGGTGCGACCTTCGCTGTGTGTACATTCTGTCAGCTTTCAAGTTAGGAGATCTAGAGTCCAAATCTCATATGCTTTAGCAAAACTGAAGTTAACAAATTTGTATTTATCTTCTGAGGTGTAATAGCTTGATGACTGGAGTGACTCTGTCGTCTCTCAAGATTTTTTTTGGTGGTATTAAGAAAACACAGTATGCTTTAAAATCTGCATTTTTAGTGCAGTATTTTACAGCATGTTGGTTTGGACTTGGTAGGATGTGCTTGAAAGTGTTTCTAGCTTTACCTGAATTTGATTGGTTCTCCTGCTTAACAAATTACAGCTTTAATTTGTTAATGCTGTTCTGCTTAGTTATGCAAGTATAAAAATCATCCGCCTGATTTATGTTTGTAGGCATGGTATCTTTTCTTAACTTAAATTGAACTTAAATTAAGGAATTAATTTCAATTAAGGAACTCAAATTGAATTAATTTAATTGAAATACTTCTTGAGATAGCTTCAGAAGGCAATAACAAAGTGGTGTCGGGAAAAGGAACAAAATCTGTGTCAGACCAGTGTTGTTAAAGGCAAGGAGTACTATAGTATGAAAATGTTTTGAACGTGTAGCAGCTGCATATTGCTGCAACACCACGTTTAAAGCTTCTATGCTGTTCAAGCTCTGCATGCAATGAAAATATTTTAGCAGCTCATGCATTGACCAGAGTCTTCCCTGTACTCTGTAATGTGTAAGTGTGCACATACACTTCTCAGGTGATGTCCTTTCATGCTCTCAAGATTTTCCTTGTAAATAACCGACACTTAAAATATTTGAAGTTATTTGAAAATGCTGGTGAAATCTGAAAAGTTTTCCGTGAGGCTTGAAGGGTGGAATGCTTCTGCATTTGTTCTTGATGTAAGTCATCACAATTTGTACTGGAACTTTGTTATCACGGAAACCCAAATACTCCTGAATTAGATTTTAAACACAAACAAACAAACAAAAACCCCAAGAAAACCCAGACCAACACTTGAAAGGTTCAACAACCATAATAGCTTTCAATTTAAAACAAATATAAAAAAATGCAGGATATGAAGCATTTTGTCACACTTTAGGTGAACCGTTGTGAGGCCTTTGTCCTTATTAGGACCGTGTTCAAGAGCTGCAGAATAAAAATAGAGTGTCAGTTTAGTCTGGGAGGGCAACTGTTATTTACAGCGATTTCTTTATAGACGCATCCCGACATGAACTTGCATAGTTTGGTAGCAACTGGGAAGGCAGCGAATGAAAGCAGCATAACTCGCAGACCAAGTGAGTGCTAGAATTGTCTGAATGTGACCCTTTCTTGTCACTGGTGTGCCAGAAATGGGAGGATGTTGGTGTGTTTGTTTCAGTGTGATGAATTAAAGGCTCTGTTTATCAAGCTTTAGTGTAACTACTAAAAGGTGTACAGATTTAATCCAAATGGGTTTGATGAACAGTTGTTACTAGGAGTATTATATATTAGAACTGGAATCCATAAAGAGTGTGGAATTTGGACAGATACTTACTACTCATCACTCTTCTGTATGCAGAATGCCATGAAAAGCGAGGGTGTGCCTGAGAACATTCCTCAGTTTATTTTAAATGACCAACATTGCTGAAGAATTGTCTGAGTGTTGAGAGGAAGACTGGAAATGGGTTATCTGTGCAAAACAGATGTGTGTTGAAATAAATGCAGTGTAGTGACAAAAGCATAACAAAGAAATTTAGGAAAAAGCATTACTAGATGAGTAGTAAAACATGCCTGTTGCTAGTGCAAAAGTCACTAAGCATTTTTATTCCATCCTGTTTGGCTTAAGAGCTCTCATTCTAAACCTAGTGACAGAAACTATACATTTTGGGCACTTAAGATCTATTAAAGTTGTCCATCTTAGGTAGGAGATATCCTTTACATTTTGTTACTTTTTTTATGTTTGGAAGATAACCTTTAATTAAAAATAGCATTGTATGCTCTGAAGCTGCACTGGACACTAATTAACTCACTTCAGTGCTTAAAGCCATGCTTGTCTTCTAAGGTTTCGTGCTGTTTGCACTGTATAAATATTTATGCTTCAGCAAGGCATTAACTTCAATTTGATAAATAATGTGTACCATTTTGATACTGAACACCACGATTCAGTATTTTATTGCAACCCTGTTTTTAAAAAAAACAGGAAGAAGCCCATTACACTTTATATATAATGTTAAAGAATTAAATGTAATGCTCAGTAATTAAGCTGACTAGCAGTGCAGGGTTGTACAGAAGCTAACACCGAGTAATATAAGGTCTTCATGAGTCTTTGATGTAGTACAGCCTTGTCCATTAACCATTGTTTTTAAGTTCTTTAATCCTGTTCTTAAAAGACAATTGTTTAGTACTTTTAATTCTTTTTAATCCTGCAATATTTGCTATATTAAAGAAAATTAATACAATACATGTAAAAGCATGAAATTGACCTAATAAATATTTTTAAAATTTATTTAACAAGTTTTACTACCAGCTACCCTCTCTGAAAATTAAGACACTGTAAGTATTTTCAGACAATATCATATAAGACGTTGAGTATGCTATAGTAACATCTCTATTTGAGGAAGCAGGCTGTAAGATCTTCAGGTACTAAAATGAAAACTTTTTTTCCCCAGTAATGCTCTTTTTCTGTCTTTGCTGGCTGAAGGAAACTGCTACTCTTCCAGAGTTGAAGAAGGATGTAAAATCAGAACACAGGGTTGTGTATTGTGTTAAGCTGCTGAAGAGAAATTTCTTTGAAAGCATAGGGAGAAGTAATAATAGGGAATTACTTGGCTTTGGGTGCCTAGTGCTAGAGAAACAATTTCATGTTCCTTACAGTGACCTTACTCTGGATTTTATCAGGGAAATTCTGAGGATTCTCTACAATTGTGACTAGTAGCATATCTGGGTGAACCACTTAGTGTCTCCTCTGTTAAAATATTGCCTTTCCTATTGCCTTTCTTTTGGTTGTGCCAAAACACTTTACCTACTTTGTCACGTGCTGTGGACACGCTACTGCTATTACTTACGGCTTTTAGGCTCAATAAGCTGTAGTCTTTTCACTCACATCTCTCATGCTCCTGATTATATTGACTCAGATTAGAAACAGATTTTGACTACTTTGTTGTTAGGCTACAGAAGTATTTGTCAGGCTCTAAATCATGAAGTCTGTACTTTAAACCAGGTCTTTTATTCACAGTATCACACAATCTGAATGGCTGGAAAGGACCTTGAAAGATCATCTAGTCCCACTCCCCTGCCAGAGCAGGACCACCAGAGTGGTCATGCAGGAACTCATCCAGGGGGGTTTTGAATGTGTCCAGAGAAGGAGACTCCACAACCCATCTGGGCGGCCCATTCCAGTGCTCTGTCTCCTTCATAGTGCGGAAGTTTTTCCTTGTGTTTGTTTGGAACCTCTTATGTTCCAGCTTGTACCTGTCGTATCTTGGGATATCACTGAGAAGAGCCTGGCTCCATCCTCCTGACACCCATGAGATCACTCCTCAGTCTCCTCCAAGCTGAAGAGCCCCAACTCCTTCAGCCTTTCATCAGAAGGGAGGTGCTCCACTCCATCATCTTTATGGCCCTGTGCTGAACTCGCTCCAGCAGTTCCCTGTCCTTCTTGAACTGAGGGGTCCAAAACTGGACAAAATATTCCAGACGTGATCTCACAAGGGCAGAGTAGAGGACAGGGAGAACCTCTCTCAACCTACTGCCCACAGCCCTTCTAATACACCATTGACCTTCTTAGACATGAAGGCACGTTGCTGGCTCGTGCTCATCCTGCTGTCTCCCAAGACCCCCAGGTACCTTTCCCCTGCACTACTCTGTAAGAGTTCATTTCCCAACCTGTACTGGTAGCTGGGGTTATTCTTTCCCAGATGCAAGACTCTACACTTGCCCTTATTGAATTTCATTATATTTCTCCCTGCCCAACCCTCCAGCCTGTCCAGGTCTCGTTGAATGGTAGCACAGCCTTCTGGTGTGTCAGCCACTCTCCCTAGTTTAGTATCATCAGCAAACTTGCTGACAGAGCCCTCTGTTCCCTCAGCAAAGCCACTAATGAATCTATTGAACAGTACTGGTCCCAGCACTGACCCCTGAGGGACTCCACTAGATACAACTAGACCCTGCCCCATTGATCACAACTCTCTGCCTTCTTCCCTTCAACCAGTTCACAATCCACCTCACTGCCTGATCTCACTGCCCACACGTTCTCAGTTTTGCTGTGAGGATGCTGTGGGAGACGATGTCAAATGCTTTACTGAAATCAACATAAACCACATCCACTGCACCACCACCATCTCTCCACCAGGCTGAATCTTCATAAAAGGCTATCAGGACAAACTGAATATTGATGTACTGCTCACTTGTATAAATACTAGATATGTAAGTCTCAAAGAATGCACTTAAAAACCAGGCCTGTCTTGAGTAGAAGACGTCTTGAGATTTAATGAGAATGCAAATAAACAGGAAAAGAAAGTGAATGCATTGTTGTTTTCAGTCTTGAACCGCTTTCTGCTGCGTAAGTCATATCAATATGAATTCATTAGAAACTTTCTGTTGTTATGGCTTTGGATTACTTGGTACCATGTACCTGGAGTAGATGTGTATTTCTTGAAATAATTAGTTTCCTGACCTTTAGATGCTTTCATGAAATGTGAACTTTTTACTTGGAGAGCTTTTTCATCTAATATGAATTGAAGCCAAATGAACTTGCCCCACAATGTAACACAATTAATGCCGCCTTTTGCTTTGCCACCGTGATGCTTTTGAGATTTTACTTTTTTGAAATTACAATGTAGAGCAAGACATACAGGATAGTAAATTGTCTGAGACTTCAAGTTGCATACATTTTGTACTACAGCATTGGTGTATGTAGCAATAGAACATTTTATGTGTTGAATCTGTCTTTTCTGAATAAGACAAGTATGAGTGCTGCTGTGAACTTTTAATTTTTTTTTTTTAGGTAAAGAAGTCATGCTTTTCTGTTTCATATAATTTATGTAAAATCCCACGAAGTTGCTCTTAGGTGCTCTGAAATGCTCTTCAGGTTAACATGTCCAGTTGTGTAACAGACTTGTGCAGGAGGGCAGTTGTGGAGGGTGGGTGAGAAGGGACGAGAAAGAATGAGAAAATTGCCTTGGAGGCATAAAGCATACTTTTCCTGAAGGCGTTTAACATAGCACTATATGTATGTATTGATGAATCGTCTTTAATTCTGTAACTTATCAGGGAGCAATCATCAGCTACTCAAAGGAAACTAAATCCTAAGATTATTTTCAGTATTGATGTATCCCTCCTCTGAAAAATGTACCTTTTTGGAGCTTTTTCTTCCTGTTAAAATGAGCTACTAAACCAGTTATTAATAGACCGACATAACCTCTTTTTGCTATAAAATCTGTGCTGTGTTCCTAATAGCAAGGTTCCTGCTTTTCTCATGATCCTTGGGGAAATGGTATACTGGAGATAATATTTACTAAAAAATTGAGAAGAAAGCTAATGCTGCTGCACTGGTGGAATCAGAATGATGGGACATATCATAGCACTCATATCATTTATTTATTAAAATAAATGCTCTGGAGTAAAAGTAAAATCAGACCCTTCTGTTACGGTCATATTTGATCACATCTGATGCTGTTACACTTTTGTAGATCTGCCCTGGGTAAACATACCATAATGATTATTCTTGCATTGTACTAAGTTCTTCAAAGTCTGTTTCTGGGACATTGAAATTGTTGACCTGTCCCAGGATTTATGCCATAAGCACAATTTCATGCAATGAAATACAACGTGTTGGACTTTCCCAGCTACAAGTGGAAATGCTTTGAAAGGATAGTTCATGTTTGTGAGTACATGAAAAATTATGAATGTTGTGGAGTAGGAGTCCAGGTTGTAGAAGAAAATTTTAACTGAACATGTACAACTGTTGAAAGAGGGTATGATTTCATAGCAGACAGAATCTTTAAGTGCTTTTTATGCTAGTGTTACTATTTTCAAAGGTTTTGTGACTTATTTTTATTTGCCAAAATAGTAATTATAAGTCACTTAAGAAGCACTTGTAATTTTTGCAACCTAATTCGCAGTTTGTGGAGCTCCTTATATTTTGTGGAGACAGAAGGAAGATTTGGTTGAAGTCCCAACAGCTGCTACAAAATGTCTTCCTCATGAGGCTTGTGTAGTGCCTTCTAGAGTCCATTTCTGGCTTGCAGGTAGCCATCTCTGCCTTTAAAATTAAATAAGGTGCAGATATTTAGAATGGGCTTGAAAATAGGAAGAATCTTTCAAAATCTCTCAGCCACATTTGGGAAGTTTTGTCCAGAAGTGTTGCATTCTTAACATTGCTACTAAAAATTAGAAGCTGAGGAATATTAAAAATGCAAGGTGAGATGCCCACTCCAACTCTTGTCCCTAACTTGTGAACTGAGTCTTTTTACCTTGTGATAAGTCATTGCTAAACTACTTGTCAGATAAATACTTCTCCACTTGCTGTAGCTGAAACTACACTCTGTAATGGTAGAAAGTGTTGGAATTGTCCATTCAACAGTTGATGCCCAGACATGAAGTACAGCCTCTGCTAAATTCTCCCGTGTGCTTTTTAGGTCACACTAAAGCTATTGCACAGTATCTGCATATGCATGCTTTACACTGAGAGTCTTTCCAACAGCTGATTTATCTGACACCCTTTTTTGATGTGTGAAAGTTCTGAACAAACTCTAACTTGAGAAGACTTGCAGCTTTCATTTAGAAAATAAAATGTATTTTTAAAGTTAGCTTGCAACAAACAGGTTTCACAAACAGCTAGATTAGAGTAACTACTAGTACAGATAGAATATGCTAGCACTGAAGTTTGAGGGGGCAAGGAACTGGATGTCACAGCATTGCTGCCAAAATAATGCTCTGTTCTCTTGCAGAAGACCATTGGTTGGTTCAAGATTTGTATGCAGCACTGAAACAAGAGCTGCAATGTAATTATTCTCTCTGTATAGTTTATTCTATTTCACTGCTTTTAAATTGGTTTTGATTTTTCAAAGAGACTTCCTGGCTTCATAGGATTGTAGTGTACAATCCCATTGGAGTTTACTCTTCTCACGTGTCCTAGTTTCCCTAAATTTATTTTGCTTAAGGTTCTGTAGAGATTGCTGCTTTTAAGTGGATAACTTCTGTAGCGCTGCCCTCCCTGCACTGTCATGTACTGTGGTATTGCCTGCTCACAGATGCTCATGACACAAGTTACAGGAGTGCTGATACAGAGAAGGCAGACAAACTTTGTAAAGCTTTCTAGTTCATTGTTACATGAGCGTGAAGAAGATACCTTTATTTTAGTACTGTGAAACTTTGTGGCTAAAGCAAAAACAGGAAAACCTGTGTGGATTAGGTCACTTTTGTAGTGTTAGCATACTGTTCTCTTTTACACATTACTTTTTGTTGTTTCAGTTATATTTGATTAAGCTTGTCATTTTATTTCCTTTACTGTTGCTTCAAATTAAATTCTGTTTCCTTATGATGCACAGAGTTATTACCTTGATTTTTTCCTTTGCATATATTAAACTGTTAACTATATTAATCCAGAATAAATAACATACTTCAAGATGAGGTTTTTCAGCTAGATGTGCTTTGTTTTATCTAAGTCTAGGCTGTTTATATCTGTTCTTTCTTAAAGATTTAATAAGATGTAAACAATAGTGTTTGCGTAGAGTAAAAAGAGAAAGCAAATATAGTCTATCTGCTTAGAGAAAATTGTTTTGAAAGTAGTAGCTCTTACTTTGTTTTCTTATAATGAATAAAATGGTGTATTACAGATGATAGAAAAGCTAACACTTGAGGATTTGCTACAAATTAAATAGCTTTGAAGAGAATAGGGCTTCTGTAACCTGGAAAATGGGGATGTAACAAGAGTAAATTGGCTAACAGTTGACAGTTCTAGCTTGCTCTTCAGTTTACAGTGTGGGAATGTGCTGTTGTGCAGAAGGCACCAAGGAAGAAATAGGAAGAAATAAAAACAAGTAAATAAAAAACAAGTAAACATGTAGTCTTACATCTCTGTCTTGGTGAGTTATGTAGCTGTCACCAGTCATGTTCTTGTCTTGAAAGAGTTATCTCCTTTCTGGTAAAGCACAGGTACAAGGTTAGTTGTATATAAAGGTGGTTTGTAATCGTTTGCTAATCTGAAGTTGAGCAAATACAATTGCCATGAGTCAAAGGTCACGATTAAAATCTTCAGCAGCCTAGGCTAATGGAGGAGATCTTGCCTTCTGCTCAAGACTTTCTAAAAGCCTTCATCATTACTGTTTTGTGTCACTTGTACCATGTTTGCCAGTGTTGTAAATGATGTTATGACCTCAACTGTTTGGTTTTGTGTGGATTTTCTTGATGGTTATTTTTTCCCATATTGACAGAATTAAAAGGTTATAGAAAGCTGAGTTGTAGGTTTCTGGGTGGCAAGGCTTCATTATTCTATGTTACTGAGTCCTTTGGACAAGAAACGGCCACATTTAAGACGTTTATAGTTTCTATATGGTCTAGTTAGTGTACACATTCTATCTTTCATTTAACTTTTTTTCCCCCTTTATTTGCGGTCGTTAAAACTGAATTGAGATGTGGCATCTGTGTCTGAATATTAGTCCTATGATTTAAAAAAATTCTATAATGAATATCATTCAGGAGGGCTTTTCACTCTCATAACTCAAGTGTAAACTACTCAAGAAGCATTGTGCACAAGATCAGGACATCTTACGTACGTCTATATCATGGAGGAGTCCAATGACCTCTGACTCTTCAAGGCTGATATTCCATATTGTGATCAAAAGCGTAAGCTGCAAATTAGATGGTTGCTTCTAGCAGTGGGGCAGGGAGAGGATAGGAAGCAGCAAAACTGAAAAATGCCGTTGGTAGAATGAAATTCAAATTGACTGAATTTTCAGTTACTAAGGTTCAGTAAACTATACGAATCGCTGGGAACATGGTCAAAACAGTCACCTTTGTAGGTTCACTACTGTATTGTGAAGGCTGCAATAATGACTGTGCTGGATCAGACCAGAGTTTCTGAAATGTCCTTATCTAACAGTGGCTATTAAGAGAGGCCTAGAGAGGAACTGATAAGGGAAGTTGGAAGAGTGCTGTAGGGGAGCAACTTCTGACTTGAACTTTCTGATGAACCGAAAGAAGTACTGAATGCTATAGTGGCTGTGGATGGATTCTTCCGTAAATGTAGTCAGGCTTCGTCTTTTGTGCATTTATGTGCAGTTCGTGTACATGGACTTGGGACTCAAAACATAATTCCTTTGCATTGTTTTCGGTAACTACTTCTGTTTGTTCTAGGCATGTTATCTGTAGTTTCACTGAAGAATTGTTACTGCTCCTGTTAGAAGATGCTGAACAGCCATCTCTTTTCATTTTAGGAATTTTTGCCTGAATCAGTGATGCTTGGTGTGCTATGGCTGTCTTTTTGATGCTGCTTGATTTTAAACAGAAGGTAGCAATTATCAAAGAATATTTGATACCGAGTCTTTAAGCGCTGCTTGCATTGTGTATTTGAATAGAGCATGTGACTGTTTCAGGCTTAGCACAATGAGGTTTTTGTTTCTTTGTGCAAGTTTGAAAAATGTCAAGAAGTCACGCCTGGCCTTTATGGGTTTTAGGGTTCACAGCAGCTTCAGTTTCTTTTTTCAAGAGACTTTGAATGATTTACTACGTATTACTGCACCTACAAGTATCTGTTTGAATAGGATAGCTTGACCATATTCAAAATTATACAGTAAATGAAGAGATCATTGTATCCCTATAATGGCTCGGGCATGAGCATCAGGGAAAAAAAAAATCTTTTTTTTTTTTTTTTTTGGCAATTTATTTAAGAATACACTTGTCTGAGTGCTGTTTCATGTTCTGAGGCTTGTCAAGAATTGTCTTTGTCTCTGAAATAAGTTGGGAGAGGAAAGGTTTCAGCAACACGAATTTTAAGTATAAACTGTAGTTCCTAAGTGAACTTGATATATGATGTAGATCTGGCTAGGAAGTTTTTAATACTATTTGTACAACTTCAAAGGATAAAGAGAGGTTTCCCTGTTGTTTGTATACAACTGCTGTAGAATATAAAGTCAAAATGTACAAGGGACTTGATCTCACAACAATACATCCGAACAAAATACTCACACGTTTACTTTGTTCCTTTTCTGGGATGAGTTGACAAATTTGACTGATGGTCCATAAAAATCTTAACCTTCTGCTACACATTTTCCTTAGGCCCAAAAAAATTTTCTTAGCAAATAGTACAAACATCCAAGTAGATACTTTTCAGATTAAATAAGGATGCAGTATGTGCTTTCCCTTCTCTTTCAGCAATCCCCAGAGGATGAGACTTGAGTGATTTTTTGGCTTCTAGTTTTAGTTTTTCCAGCTTTTGACTTCCACCAGCAAATATCTAATACTGTGCATCCAGAAGGTCAGTTCTGCAGAAGTCAAGAATTTGTTTTGTATCCAAGTCCAGCCTCCTTGCATTTAATCCAGATTTCGTTTACATGCATGCGTTCTGTGGATGACTTCTGTGAAGGCTGGGTAGCTTAATAGATGCCTTTCCTATTCTTTATCAAGAATTTCTTTTTAAAGAAAAACATGTGCATGTGTTGTCTCTGATTTCATTCAAGACTATACTTTGATACTAATGTATTAAAAAGTCTTAAGTGACAGGTATGAAAAACTGAAGCCATTTAAGTAAACATGCCAGAGACTACATCTTAATTCATCTTGTCTCGCCCTCTACCAGTTAGATGCACAGCAATTTTTTCTTTCCCATCTATTAAAAACCGTAAGCTCAGTAAGTTCCTGTTGTGTTTTTTGCTGTAATGAGAAAAAGAATTGTCTTTGTAGAATTCTCTTCAAGTCACAGAATCATAAGGGTTGGAAGGGACCTTGAAAAATCCTCTTGCCAGAGCAGGACTTCCTAGAGTAGTTCACACAGTAAAGACTTGCTTTTGTTAAGCTTGCTTGATATCTTATTTCAGTTGTAGTACCCATCTAGAAACAAAGCAAAAATTGGTATCTCCTATGTAAGGAGAGTGTTATTATACTACTGTGATTGATCTTGCTCAATGTACAGTGCTCCGAAGCTGCTTATTACTTGGGAACAGATCCAGAGAACAGTCTTACCTCAAGCTACATCAAAAAGTATTTCAGACCTGGAGTTCAAAGCAAGTTAAGCGTGTTCTCCTGTTGCTCATATTAGAGCTCAGGTTGCATATGTCCAAAGGTTTCAATGTTAGAGATTGAGGAAAGACTTTATGGCTTTATCTATGCTTACTTAACATAGATATTCTACTAGGAAAGCTAGTTTCTTAATTTGTTGTTTAGTATTAGTCCTGCTTCTTGCTGCTAATCCAAGTTGAGAATCTGGTGTAAGAGACTCCAAAGTGCTTTTAACTCCAAGACATGAACACACAAAATTTTGCAGCTGAAACCATGCGTGCTTTCAATTGTGTGGCAAAGGTGAAGTAATGTGATAAGAACTACACTGAAAGAATGTCATCTAAAGTTGCTTTACTTCATGTATGATGTAAGTTAAGAAAATATATGTATCTGAGAAAAGTTCAACAGAAATGGACAACCTGTTACTGAAATCCACCACAAATAATTTTGTGATATCATTGAATCTTTGAGACTTTTTCTTTTTTCCCAAAACTGTCTTCCATCAGGATATCCAAGTCTCTGCCTCTTAATCTCTTGGAATGAGGAGCAGGGGGACATTCAAAGCTGCTAGTCAGTTGTAGTCAGTATTGTTTGATTTGTGGGGAGAAGAGCAATTTGTTTTAAAAGTTGTCAAACTCTGCTCATCTGAACACTTTCCAGGGACTTAAAAGGAAGAGACCATGGAAAAAAAAAGTCTATTCAAAACAGACGTTATAAATTAGACCTTATTTTAGCCCACTTTGTTTGTAAAAAAAACAACCAAACAAACAAAAAAAAAAAAACAAAAAACAAACCCCAAAAAAACCACCACCCCTCATTTTAGAGTTACTTACTGTAAACTTTCTATGGGCTTCAGAAAAAAACCCAATATTGTTGACTGATAGTTATGAATCCTTCTGTTAGAACAGTCTTAGGTTTGTCTACTCCATCCATGCATTGTTGCAGTCCAACTTGATCTATTATTTAATTAGCACAAAATGTGACAATCCTTGGCAAAACAGTAGATTTGTGTGCCTGTTTTAATAGGTGGCACATAACTGATGTAAGGCTTTTTTGCTTTAGGGAGAGATCAGTCTAACAGATAATATCTTGTCTTCAAGGATATGTGGATGCATATGTGCTTGAGGTTAAACAATGTATTCAGAAGGGTGTATGCATTTTTTAATGCATTAAAGTAAAATAAAGGTATTCACATGAATCACAGAATCCTTCAAGTATTGTCCTCAGTCCAATGGATAATGCCAACCAAAGATGCTCTTATGTTTCTATTGGTCAAATGGATCCTATTTTCTCTGGGAACCTTTAATCCATACTACTTGATGGATCAGTAGACATAAGTGGGGAAAAAATGCAACACTTGGATGAATATGGTGTTACCATGTACTTAGAGTATCCAAAACTCCTCTGGACAGTTTTAAATCAGTGGTTTCTTGCTTTGAATAGTCAATATTAGCATAGGCATTTGTGCTGTTAATGAGGCTCAGAAGGGAATGGTTACTGTTGTCGACACTGCTGAAGCATGAGGCATTGCAAAAGCCTGTAAAGGCTGACAGGCCTTTACAGAATTGAAACTAGGTCTAGTAGATTGTGTGATTCTGTAGGAAGTGATAAGGTCATTGCTTCAATAATTGTAGTAGGACTAGCCTCTGTGTTGGTTAGTGCATAGTATTATCCTTAAAAGCTTCACTTCACAGCAAGGTTTGACACACAACCTATACCATTCATACCTATACCAATCCATGTTGTTGTTACTATACCTGTAGAGACCATCTGTATTGATGAGAAAGAGTTGCTGTTTAGCTGTGTGTTTCCTTCATGGTAATCCATCTATTTCTTTAATACACGATGACAGAATGGATGAGGTTTGAATGGACCTCTGGAGGTCATCAAGTCCAACCTTCTTTGCTAAAAGGAATGAAAATTGGAACCAGTTGCTCAGGGTTTTTTCCAGCTGGTTTTTTAATATCTCCAAGGATGAAGATGTTTCAGACACTATAATCTGTTGTAGTGTTCAGTAACACATAAAATTCTACTTGAATTCTTTTGTATTGTATTTCAATTTATGCCCATTGCCACCCGTCCTGTCAAAGGACACCAATAGGAAGAGCTTTGCTCTGTCTTTACTTCTTCCCATCCGATAATTATTTACATTGATAAAATTGCCGTGAGCCTCCTCATCCTCAGGCTTAAGAGTCCTGGCTATCTCAGCCTCTCCTCATGTGAGAGATGATTCAATTTGTCCATCAGCTTTGTTGCCCTTTCCCAAACTTCCTTCAATATGTCCGTGTGCCTGGTGAGCCCAGCACCCTGTCTCACCAGGGCTGAGAACAGCAAAAGATCACCTCCCTTAACCTATTGGCAATCCAGGGGCTGTTGGCCATCTTTGCTGCAAAGGTGTGTGTGGCTGTCTTGCCATACCCGTGTTCCTGAAGTACTTCAGTCTTTTCCATACCTCCTCTGAGCAGATCCCCTTCCCCATTCAGTTAGACGGCCCTAGTAGTCTTCCTATATGGCTGATGATATTTTTGCAGAAGTCTCTGAACTATTCTTGATCATTTTTTATCTTCCTGAATTGATCCTTCTTTCTCTTGGGATCCTATGCTCTACTACGTCATGGTCACTGTAGCTATAGCTGACTCGACATTCACATCACTACCCAGTTTTTCCATGTTTGTAATTACAATATTCAGCAAAGTATCTTGCCCTTGTTATCTTCTCAATAACGTCTTTCAGGAAGGTTATACCCCAAAAACCTACTGGATTGCATGCTATCTGTTGTGTTGCCTTTCCAGGAGATAACAGGGTAGTTCATGTTCTGTGTGGAGACCAGATAACTGTAAATGTGAGGCTGCTTCAGTTATGTGAACAAAGTCTTATATATTTAATCTTGATCAAGGGATGCGTAGCAGATAATCTGCCACAACATCTCCCAAATTGGTCTGTCTTCTCATTGGTGACCCATAAGCTCTCAGTTGATTCATTGTTCATTGCCAGGTAAAGCTTCTTGCATCCCTGCTACCCTCTCAAATAAAGGGCATTTTTCCTTACCTGCCATCCTAGACTGTCACTTAAGAGCCCATATCCATTCATGGCAGTAGTTTGATTACGTGAGCTATGCTTCTGTGTCTTAGTGATCCCGTTGAGATCATAGCCCTGCAACTGCACCCAGCCCATTAACTCCTGCTGCTTGGTCACCTTGCTGCATGTATGTTGGTGTTTGGGCACTTCACTGAAGCACCCAGTCGTACCCCTCAGGTATCAGAGTTTCCTGCATCATACTGTCTTGCAGGCAGGGCTTTATGTATGTACTTATATATTTGAATTGGGGCCTTGGTTAGCTGTGTAGTTTTGTTTATGAACTCTCTTGCCTGTGTCACTCTGTACACTTTGTTTGACAGCCAGGTCTGTCAGTTGCTCGCTTGGCTTTAGGTTGTCATCTATCTACCCTGTTGTTGCTGTTACCAGTTTTATGGAGTTGCTCCAACTCTCTCCCTGCCAGGAGAAGCCTTTTACTGAAACTCTTGCTGCATCGTACCTCCTAGGTGTTTACAGCAGCTACTGCAGTTTCCTCCAGAAATTAAATCTGTCCCTGTGTGGCATAACTTCTTAACCGTTCCTTGTTCCTTTCATCCTCAGAAAGCACTGCTCTTGTGTGCTTGCGTATCTTTCTGGGGTTGTCAAAGGAGATTACTCTAGCTGGTTCTCTGGTTTCAGCTAACCAGGTCTTCAATTACAGTGCTAGTGTGCGTGGGGAGAAATGTCTGTCTGCTTTCACTATGATGGTGTATTAATATGTTTCAAGAAGTTGCTGGACAGTCTGAAGTTTCTCTCTTTTGGAGTTTCTCTGGATAATCATTTCCTCACAACCATGTCCTATGTGTTGAAAGATTTTGATTGCTTTCTCTTTAAGTAAAATCTGACAGGTGTTTTTGCGCTTGCTTTGGAGGGTTACAGTGAACTCTCACTATTATCATATATGGTAGGTCTCCCCTTAGACTTCTTAAAATTCCCTGGATATATTCTACTGCAGTCTGGATTTCAGAACAAAATGTTTGTATTATACAAGGCAATACTTTCCTTCTCTCTTTTCCTCTGTTGTCAATTCGTCAATAAGTCCATAGTTGAATTTCAGTTCTTCATAAGTAACTTCGAACTGTCAAAGCAAAACTTGATGAGATATAACAAAAAGTTCTACTTAAACATAAGGAAAAACTACTGTGAGGGTGAGGGAGCACCGGAACAGGCTGCTCAGGGAGGTTGTGGAGTCTCCTTCTCTGGCAGTTTTCAGAACCCATCTGGACACATTCCTGAGTGACCTGGTCTAGGGGGACCTGCTTTAGCAGGGTGTTGGACTAGATGATCTTTAGAGGTCTCTTCAAACCCCTACCGTTCTGTGATTCTGTGACTGAACATTTCACCAATTAAGTGTTATTTTTTTCCTCAGATGAGTATTCAACCTTATCATTGTTTGAAATCCATGGTCTCAATTTGGGTTAGCTTATGTGTATTGTGTCACAGTTTACCTGTGCCAATGGCATTCCCCACAGCATGCCCTTGTAATAGTTTTGTATCTTAACAGTATATTGCTCTCTGTTTCAGAATAAGCTGTTCCAAGGGACAAGTGTTTTTCAGTGTTTTCTCAGAAATTAGAATCAGAAACAAATTCAAAAGCCTCTCTGTGTCTCTTGCATTCAAATCTTAGAACTGATGACCTTGCTGGGTCTGAGATTGTGTGGGCTTTTGGGCAGGGGAGTCTGTCTTAGGCTACATGCTGAAGCAGCAGGCTCATTGTCTTGCAGTTGCCACAGTAGGGGAGGATTGGCAGGTTTTCCATCAGCCTTTATTTCAGTGACCTTTTCCAAGATAGGAATAGTAGTTCACTAAGAGAAACCTAAGCAGTCATTTCTTTTCAGTGAGTCTATACAGTTTTCTTTCAAGTTCTGCAAGCTGAAAAAGAAATTGAAATTGATAAGGTAATATTTTCTGTTTTCAAAATGCCATTTCTTCAGATCTGTTAACTTTTTGAGCTTCCCACGCAATATGCACTTGAAATTTATTAAATTGCTGTATGTGAAGACTTCCATGCTTAATGCTTCCAGCAGCTTGCACAAGTGAAGTAGAAAAAAAATTCAAAGTAATTCTAACCTATGAAATGTTAACAACAGATATTCACAGGGAATTAATTGTCTTCATGTGCTTAATGCAGTGACTGTATAGTTTTCACAAACTGTGTTTGCATATTCTTTCAGGCTGAAGGTTTTTGAACGGATGTTGGAAGATGTTGGCTGTGGATACCGGGATTGTGGAGGAGTGGTTATCAGAGTTCAAGGTAATATACTCTCAGATATGCAACCAGTAGTGTTTGAATTGCTGTTGGAGCAGTATGCAAGAGCGCCTGATTGCTGTAGGAAATGAAAAACAACTTGGATTTCACTGAGATAATGTGATGTATACAAATGTTTGCTTGAAAGGATATTTTCCTTTTCCTCTTTGGGATTACATACTTCTTGATACAAAGCAGTGCAAATACGTATTGCAGATGAATGGTCTTGTTGATTTCAGTACAGACTAGACTTTCTGATCTGGATAGTGGACTATGATATCCTTTGAAGGACTCTAGATAAGGAATACTGTAAGAGCCATGTATAGTAAGTTTCAGTGTGCAGCTTCCAAAGGGTTGTTTAAAATAGTATGTTTTCACCCTCTTAAGCACTGGTGGAAAATCTGCTTAGTGTTGGAGAAGAACTGTTGATGTCAAATGGAATTTGTGTTCTTTCAGAATATTGCTATATCTTGAATAATGTTCACTAGCTACATCAGCCAATCTTCAGAAGACTCCTTATTGATCTACAAACAGCCAAATTTCACAGTGAAATTTCCGTGGGGCTGCACCTGTGAAACTGTTTTTATCTGTTTCACATCTACTCTTATTACATTCTGTATGAAACTGTCTGCAAAATGATGAAATGCAGTTTATCTCCTGGCAATTTTGTTCTGAAAAAAAATCATTTCTGCAGTGAGGATTTATTTGTGAAACAAGCTTTAGTTTTTAGTAAACTGATAAATAGTAACTTGTAATGGAAAACTTGTTGAAATAGCTGTTGTATTTTAGTGATAAAAAAATATTTTTCCAGTAGTTATTTTTTATTTCAGACACTGCCAGAAGCATCCATATCCAGCTATGCTACAGGCTTGAAAGACAAGACTGCTTTGATTTCGTCTCTTTACAAAGTAATTCAGGAGCCACAGAGTGAAGTGAGTATATTGGATCTCACTCAATGTCTGATGTAACACCAGCAGAATAAAATAAAACCTTGCACATGAGTTAACTGTATTCTGACTGTATGAACTACAGAACTACATGCAAGGTCTCCATCAAAATGTCATTCTACTATGGAAACAATTTATAAGTTTTGTTAACCTACTGATCATAGTTAAGCTCGTAGATCATACTGATGGGCTCTGGGACATGGGTATAGAGAAATATATTAAGGGTTTGAAAAGATATTTGAGACTGAAAAATTGTTTCTATAGTTCAGGGTCTCTTGAATGTGACTCTGGCTATCAGTAGCTTGCTTATTACAACCCAAGAGAACAATTTTAGATAGGTTTGCAGTCCTGTTTTTTGTTGTTTTTAAACACATGCAAAATATGTGCATTTATACAGTCTATGTATGCTGCTGAAATGATGAGGGGGGAGGTTTTAAAGTGAGCGGGTGCGTTTAGAACACACTGAGTTGGTTTTAGTTGCATCTTGTTAACTGTATTGTCTCACTTTCTACCTTTCAAACCTTGTGTGTTTTGTTTTAAAATTCCTCTTCTGACAAGACCAGACATAAGGAACCTTTCCAAAGTTTGTAATGATACCAGTAGTGCTCAGAAGATACAATACCATCAGTATATACATTTTAAGAGAGAATGCTGGTAGGAAAGTTCCCATGTTGTCCATGTTCTTTGTTTCAAAGAAGAAATGTAATTTTTACTTTGCTGCTTACAAAAGCATTCTGAGTCATTCCAACTACTGAGTCAAGCCTGTCAGGTCTCCAGAATGCATATCAATATGTAAATTACTCTGAGTCTCCCTGTTGATTGCCAAATGAATACTTTCATATATTCTTTCATTTCTTACTACTCCTGGTTATCACAAGGTTTCTCAGCGATCTTAGTAGTCAAGGCCCTGCAAATTCTGCTTGAAAAGTTTGTTCGGATAATTCTGGCGACGAGGTATTGAAGACTTCCCTGTGAATGAGAATGAAATGTTTGCAAATGAAAAGCCAGTGCTCCATGCTGACATGGAGTTTTGTGCTGCGTCACTTTGTGGAAAGGTCTACTTGGAGCTTTCCACACTATCAAAATACTTACAAACTAGCAGTTTAAGAGAGAAGTTGAATCTTTCAGTTGTTATTTGAGATCTGTTAGCTGCATTGTGTAATGACAAATTGCTTTACAGTGTAGGATATCTGCTATAATTTCTTATGTATGTAACACAAAGTGGAAGGATTAATGTGTAAACACTACAGATATTGCTGAGATTAAAATCAATCCCCTCTGTATACCCTTGAATGTGATTGTAATATTTTTTGATGCCTTAAAATTGTCATTATTCTCATTTTGTGGGTTTTTTTAAGCATTTGAAAAGCTGTCATATGTATTTGCCCCTGTGACTGTTTTCTTGCTGGTTCAGGTTTGCTTTTCATGTGGGTTTTCATTTGCTTTTCCAGAAAATTAATGATTTAAGATAAATGAACTCCTTCTTTGCTATAGCAAAGAAATATCTATTTCATAGCACCTTAGTCAGTAAAGACTTTGTTAGTTACTTTTGAGGCTCATGGGCCACTGATAGGTGAAAAATGTAATTCAATACAAAGTGAGTCTTCAGAAGGTGCAAAGATTTAATGGACTTTTAATTGACTCAGGAGTCCAACATTAAAATAATAAATCCTGAGATTTGTTTCTTACAAACTCAGGATTTTTTGCTGTCTACCTAAACCACTATTAACTGTCCTTTTAGATAGTGGCTGTTCAGCCATTTGCATTAGGAAACAGAATGTTTGGAGTGTCTAATGCATTTGAATGGAGCTTAAAAGGAAGAGGGATGAAATTGCTGGGACATTGTTCTGTTTGAGCATTGAAAAATACTTCAGTGTAGGTAGCTTTTAGAACTGTTTTAGTATAAAACAATATCTTGGAACAGCAGCAATCATTAGTGTGTTTTGATATTAGGTTGTAGCATGTGGTGGCATTTTGAGGAAGCAAATCTGAATTTGTACTGATTACGCATTTAAACGTGCTGATATAAAGCTGTCTCGACTGAGATAATGATGTGAATATGGATACCTGTCATAGCTATTTATATACCATTTGAAGTTCAAATACATCATTCTGAGCTGATGTTTCATTAAAGGAAGCATGCAAAATATGTGAAATATGTAAGCTGAAGATGGAAAACACTTGTCTGGGAAAGTTTTCTAGAAGGGTCTTTGATACTCAGCTCTTAAAACTGACTAGTTTAGCTTGGCATAATGTTTTGCCTTTAAGTTGTTCCCAGATTATTTTTTCAGAGAAGCTTTATCTATCAGAAGCTAAAACTTCTTAGAAAGCTTCTTAGAAAGAATCCAAGCCTAGTAAGATTGTTTTTGTTCAGAAGTAACTTTTGGGAGGTAAAAAATGTTGTCTCAGCTTTTTTTGTACTTGGGAGGAAAATCTTAGGGAAAGCAAACATATTTAATTCTTTTTTTTCCCTGCATGCTCTCGTGGTGGTATTGCCACTCTTGCTGCAATAAAGGGAGGAAAACAGAAGAATGGGTTTCTTACCTTTTTGAAAGTGTGGTCCATTAGAAAACTGATGATGTGACCTAGACAAATAGCAGAACTGAGTGTTGGAAGAGTTAAAATAAACTGGAAAATGTGATCTGCATGTTGCTAGCAGTGAAGTTCATATACTCTAGCTTTCAACTATTTTCAGAAAGATGTGGAGTAATACTTCACTTTCTGAAATGAAGTGCCATGGCAGTTCTAGTGATTATGGTATCTTACCTCAGTGCAATCTTTGAAATACTCTAAAATGCACGTCTAGCATAGATTCCATCATTTTAAAATTGAAACTTTTGGGTATTTTCACACAGCATCACAGAATGATGAGGGTTGGGTGGAACCTCTAGAGATGATCTCTCTGCTAAAGCAAATTTACTTTCATCAAGTTGCACAGGAATGCATTCAGGCTGGTTTTGAAAACCTCCAGAGAAGGAGACTCCACAATTCTCACAGGAAGGATTTTTTTCCTCATGTTCAAGGGGTAACTTCCTGTGTTCCAGCTTGTGCCTGTTACCCCTTGTCCTGTCACTGGGCACCACAGAAACAAATACTTGCTCCAACCTCTTGACCTTTGCTCTTTAGGTATTTGTAAGTGTTAATCTCACCTTAGTCCTCTATTCTGCAGCCTGAAGAGCCTCGAGTCTCACAGCCTTTCCTCATAGGAAAAGATGCTCCAGTCTCTTCATCTTTGTAGCCCTGTGCAGAATTCTCTCCAGTGGAGAGTTCTCTATCTGTCTTGAACTGGGGAGCGCAGAACTGGACACAATGCTCCAGATAAGGCCTCACCAGAGTAGAGGGGGAGAAGAACATCCCTCAACCTGCTGACCACACTCTTCTTGACGCATCCCAAGATGCCATTGGCCTTCTTGGCCATGAGGACTCACTTCTGGCTCGTGTTTAGTTTGCTGCCCACCCTAACTCCCAAGTCTCTGCAGTGCTGCTCTCCAGCAGGTCAAGCCCCAGCCTGTACTGCTGCATGGGGTTGTTCATTCCCAGGACTCTGCAGAACTTTGCAGCTGCCCTTGTTGAACCTCACGAGGTTCCTCTCTGCCCAACTCTCAAGCTGGTTGAGATCTCACTGAATGGCAGCACAGCCTTCTGGGGAATCAGCCAGTCCTCCCAGTTTGGTGTCATCAGTGAACTTGCTGAGGGTACACTCTGTCCCCTCATCCAGGTCATTGATGAAGATGTCAAACAAGACTGGCCCCAGAACCGATCCCTGAGGAACTCCACTGGCCACAGGCCTCCAACTCAATTCTGTGCCGTTGATCACNATAGAAAAAAGGGGATGCCCCAACCTCCTGACACCCGTCATCTAGATATTTGTAAATGTTAATAAGATTCCCCCTCGGTCTCATTTTCTCTAGACTAAACAGCCCCAGTTCCCGCAGCCTTTTCTCATATGAAAGATGTTCCAGTCCCCTGATCATCTTGGTGGCCCTGTGCTAGTCTCTCTCCAGAAGTTCTCTGTCCCTCTTGAGCTGGGGAGTCCACAACTGGACACAGGTCTCCAGATGAGACCTCACCAGGGCAGAGTAGAGGGGGAGAAGAACCTTCCTTGATCCGCTGGCCACACTCTTCTTGATGCATCCCAGGATGCCATTGGCCTTCTTGGCCACAAGGATACATTGCTGCCTCAGGTTTAGCTTATTATCAATCAGGGCTCCCAAATCTCTCTCTGCAGAGCTGCTCTCTGTCTGCAGAGCTGCTCTCCAGCAGGTCAATCCCCAGCCTGTACTGGTGCATGATATGGTACCTTTGCATCTCGTCTTTAAGAGATTTGCAATTGGAGAATGTTACGTTTTATGTAATGCTTTTTTTAATATACTGTCTGGAACTGATAAAATGAATTCTCAATAGTTAGAATTTCAGATTTCGTTTTGTAAAGTTCAGTAATAGAAATGCATTAACTGCCTAGATTCTTCTTGCAGGGGTAGTTTCTTAAATGATAGGATCCTCCTATTTGTTTCCACTTGCAAAAAAAGTGATTTGTAAGATTTAATTAAAAATCCCCTTTTCCCCTTCCCTACCCTACTTAGAAAAAATCCTATTACAATTCCAGAGTCTCACTGGTGGCTTGCTATGTTGCTGTCAAAGAGTATTTTTGAATATGTCCTTTTGAGTTTTCACTAGAGAATTCGGTGTGTGGTTCAACTGGCTTCGAAAGGGCACTTTGCACAATATTTTCTACTTGGGCTGTGAGATCTTCTGTCTAGGTGACAAAATTAAAATATAACTTCTATACATTGATACATGATGGTTAACACTGTCATCTATTTAGGGTATAGGTAGTAGCACAAGAATGCACATTGACTCCAGAAACCCAGTGCAGGCTGCTTGCTTCATTGTTCTAAAGTATGTTTTTTAGTGTGTTCTAGCTCAATGTATTACTTCCAGCTCAATATATTTCTTCCATTTTTGTCANCACACTCTTCTTGATGCATCTTCCATTTTTGTCGGTTTAACAAATTTGATTGTAAAATTATTCTTGAGAGTTCCCATTTCTGTCTCTAACCTTTAAATACATTGAAATTTGTAGATTTTTATGAGAGTGGGAACAGTGAATAATTCTACTGTACACTAAATTATTGTAATATTTGAGTGCTGTACAGCTGTTACCACTTGGTGGGTAAAAGCTCCTGGATTGTTTTTTCCTGTACACTGTTGCAGCTCCAGAAAATAGCAAGCTCTTTTGTCAGGTACTTTTCCTGTATATTGGAGATATCAAGGGCACGGTATGAGGTGTGGTGACAACAGCTGTTCTCTGTTTATGCTTTTGAGGCTGGAGGAAGTGAGCCAAAAATTAAAGGAAGGAGCCATTGGATGGAAGGCTCTACTTTTATCTGAAAGTATAAGGGATGAAAAATGTGTAAGCTGACTTAGGCAGTTATGCACAGTTATTGCATCAGTCACTCCCCAATAGCTGAAATGCAACATTTATCAGTTCAGTTTTCTCCAAAGGACTGATCCACGCAATGCTGCAATTCCTTGTAATATTTTACTCATTAACAATTGTTACTTCTATTTCAGCTTCTGGAGCCAGTTTGCCATCAGCTCTTTGAGTTCTGTCGCAGTGGTGAGGAACAATTACTACGGTTTACACTGCAGTTTCTACCAGAATTGATGTGGTGCTATCTTGCTGTCTCAGCCAGCAGAGATTTGCAGAGCAGTGGATGCATAGAGGCCCTTCTCCTAGGAGTTTATAACTTGGTTTGTATATGCATGTAATTATTCATGCCTAAAAATATGAGTGTGCTTTTGGGGGATGCCATAGAGTATTTTACTGGGGAAAAATTAACATTTTTTTTTCAGAATTGAAATGGATCGAGTAGCTCGGTATTGAGTCTGCAAACTGGTATCCATGTCAGAACTGCAACGTGAATTTACATTCTTCTGTTGGGGCAAATGTTTTCTTTGCTCTTTTTCTGGTTCCTGGAAAATATTCATGCCATAATGGCTGAAGATGCTAAAACACTCTTCTTGTTAATTTTTTTTTGTTACTTAGTTCTTGTTATGATGATCACGTTCTGCTTGAGAGCTTTTAGAGGCATTGCTTCTGAAGTGGTTGCCCACATTTTCTGAGGTATTTTGACTAGCTTGGCTAGAAAACACAAAAATAACTTTCAGGAAATTCTTAGTACTTGACTGCTGAACAGATTGTTTAGTTTTGGGAAATTAAAGGTCTCCTTTAATTTTGTAATAACCTTAACAATTTTTTTTCATATTTTCTGTGAAAAAATGTAATTTGTTATTAAATTACTGCTTTGAAGAGAGCTATGAAGGAACATTTTAAAAGCACTGTATTTTAGTTAAGTGTTTAGTCTTTTTATGGCTACTATAAAAAACTTAGTGCTATTATGTTCATTGAGATTCTCTTCAGTGTAGATTCTGGATGTTTTAGGAAGGCCTTTTGAGACATGAAGCAGTGATGAATTGCAAGTCTTCTCTTTCTGTTCTGAAAATCTAGAGAAAGCTTCTGTCCTAAAAATCATCTCAAGTATCTTTACCAAGCAAGTGAAAAGTTTTTGATCTGAGAGTCTACTTAAAAAGACCTGAGCCCTTATTTTCAACTCTTCTTTAGGCAGAATACAGGCTTCATACATATTCTGTGTGCTTCGTTGTATGAGAAGAAAAACATTCCCAGAAAGCATTTGGTATATTTTATGCCTTAAGTCAATTCAGTCCTTTATTTTTATGATGAATAATGCAAAATGTTTGATGAATGTAGCTATAATCACTTGTCAATCACAGAATTGTTTCGGTTGGAAAAGACCTTTAAGACTATCGAGTCCAACCATTAACCCAGCACTAACGTGTCCACCTCTAAACCATGTCTCTGAAGCTCTGCATCTACACATCTTTTGAACATCTCCAGAGATTGTAACAGAGCCACTTCCCTGGGCATCCTGTTGTGTTTTCCCTAGAAGAGATTACATTTGCAGTTAAGCTTGAAACCAATCCAGTAGTATCTTCACTTAGTTGTGAACAGTTTCTTCCTCAATTAGTATCGTAGCCATCCATCTCCAGCTGCTTGGGCTTTAAGACTATCGAACAGCAAGCTTCTGCAGGAAGCTGTAGCTAGATCTTTTTCTTTCTTCTCTCCTCTGATGTTGTATAAAGTATGTAACTTAATTAAGATGGTACTGTTCTTCAGTATACAGTGTTGAGAAGGTAGTAGATGATCTTGGACATGTATACATACAGCTACTTTATTGTTTCAAAAGCAAGAGGAAAGATGTAGCCTAATACAAATAGTAATCCTTCTGTAAATATTTTAGATGGTCTCTTGGAAACTGAGGCAACTAACATGCTCAACAGAGTCCTGCAGTTTCTTACTGAAGAACCTGTGTTTGTTGTGCCTTCAGTTTTGAGACATACAGTGGCAGCACATGCAGTTTTGGCTTTCCTGACTGTAGTTATTTTTTTCCTAATAAGCGTCAGTCCTTGAAATGCACTCCTAAAACTTAATTACAGATCTGTTTAGAATGAAGAGTCAAAGTATTAATACTTCTAGATTTTAAATGTTTGGATGTAGCCAGTTTCTTCCCTTCTCTTCCCATGTATTGAGGAAACTGTTTTTCACATTGATGCAGAAGCAATGTTGAAAAATAAAGTGTCAATAGTTTACATGGAGAGTGGAGAAGCTGTATAACTCTTCAGACAGAACATCTCAGTATGCCTTTTAGATACTTCTTAGTCTTCCTTCTTCACCTTACGTTCTACTTGAGGACAAGAGTTTTAATTCTTACTGTGTAAAGGTAGTCCTTCAGCCTGACAAGGCACGAGTGTTAAGAGATGCTTAAGCTCCTCTCTAATATCTGCCTTTAGATATATGAAATCTGCTGCTGAAATGTAAGAACAACAACAACAAAAAGTTCAGGTGTGTGTAGTGTTGTTTATCAGTCAGGTCTGCTTTGGGACTCCTGAAGTGTGCTACTTGAAGTACATCAATGCTCTTCTGTGATATGCAGGCACATCTTTTTTTGCCTTACTCATTAGTCTTCTGCTAATTTATAGGAGTCAGAAGTCTGCCAACATACTGCTATGGTTGCAGGAAAGTAGCTTCTTTAAAGCTTTACATCCCTGCTTCTTGTATCTCCAAGTATGGGATTGTCAAGCTTGGACTTTTTCAAATGCACTGGTGTCTGCTACTGTCAAACTATATGATGCTGCAGTCGTTCCAGAGCTATGATATTTCCAAAACAGATTACTTGTGGAGTCATTGCTTGATGGGTAATAGTTTTCTGAACAGAATTGTTGAGTGTTAACCTTCACGATTAGCAAATACTGTATAATTCTGAAAAAGATAACACTGTTTAAGCATATTGAGATTTCCAATTAATGTCTTTTAGATGGACTATGTATGCAAATCAGTGTGCCCTTTGCTAAGTCATTTGAATAATCAGAAAAAAACCAAATGCACTGTGGTAGAAAGCAAATGTAACTCTAACTGGTAGCTCAAGATTGTTATAGTATCCCACTCTGTCTCGATGAAGTATTGTCTGTCTTTGTCCGTTCACCCCCACCTGACATTTAACACTTTTGAATGTGTGGCTTCTGTAGCACCCTGTAACCATTGTTATCTTCTGTCTTTTTCCAGGAGATAGTTGACAAAGAAGGACATAGCAAAGTGCTGAGTTTCACAATTCCATCATTGTCCAAACCTTCAGTCTATCATGAGGTAAGTGATGTCTACAACATAAAGTTGTTACTGATTGACAGAAGCAATATGCTTTGAGGGCTTATTTGTTAAGAATAAAAGTGAAAAGTGCTTTGAATGTGTTGCATGATGACATAGGAATGTATATATCAGTGTTACGAGTACTACTAACTGGTCTCTGAGGCCTCTTCAAGACAGAGTAGTCGTAACTCCAAAATATCTATGCACCAACTGTGTCTTTTCTACTCAAAAGCCGTATACCTTATCTGCTGTAAAATAACTTCCAAATCTAAAGCAGCTAAGCAATTAGATAACCTTAGGCCTGTTGAAAAGTTGTATACAAATATGGTGCTGATTGTTCTTTATTTTCACTTGTGTTCTAGCAAGACTTCAAGTTTTGAATGACCTTTTTTCTTTTAGCCTTCCAGCATTGGCTCCATGGCTCTGACTGAAGGAGCTTTATCACAGCATGGTTTGTCCAGGGTTGTATACAGTGGACCTCATCCTCAAAGGGAGATGTTAACAGCACAGAACAGGTGAAAGTGTATAATAGGATTTTACTTGAGAATCACTAATGAATCTTATTCTAATTTTTAGTATAGTTATAGACTGAAAGTGAATAGATGTATTGTGTTTTCTGATGATGTTGTCTTGTTTGTAAACACATGTAGATGCAGAAAGAATAGCAGCGCGTATGACTAGGCGAAGAGGAAAAGCTTACAGAACCAAACTTCTCAATTACCAGCTTCATTGAAATGAAATACCAAATCTGTTCAAATAACTCTTACAAATTTCTGTGTAGACTTGTTTTCCTTTCAAAGATAAAATTGGTAATGTAGTTCTAATGTTTCTTATAAATCCCAGGTTTGAAGTGCTGACATTCCTTCTGCTCTGTTACAATGCTGCCTTAAGCTACATGCCTGCAGTTTCTCTTCAGTCGTTGTGTCAGATTTGTTCAAGGTAATTTCAATCAGTTGACTACACTTACAATTGCATTTTAGAGTTGAAACGCAATCACTTTGAACTTTTCTTTTTTTTTTTTTTTTTTTGAAAAAGAGCTTCGTGTTTCCAAAAGCTGCTTGGAAACTTGACTTTTTTCTTAAGTGTTCACAGCTGCATTATTTGCTTTTAAAGTATCTCTTGTATAACTTTGGGTTGAGATTTCAAAATGAGGAAGTGGTGACTTATGAGGTTATATGCTGTGCTGCTAAGTGGAGAGTTCAATTCAAGGGAAAGGTTTGTTTTCAATCAAAGTAGTTGTGTGTTAACTGTATAAACCAGAAAAGTTATCATCTTAAGTTTTGCATTGCAAGCTTATGAAATATATTTGGATGCTATGCAAGTTGAGACTTTCTTGAAATTGTAGTAGATCTTGAAAATAGAAATACGTCTATTCTTACAGATACTTTGGATATTTCCAAAATCTGCTCTTACTTCAACAAAAAAAAACCCACAAAACCACAAAAATCCCTTCTGAGCTTTACATACAGTGTCTATTTTTGATCAATTTCTTTTTCAAAAGAGCTAGAACTTGTAGTAAATGTGTTGGTCTGTAGATTTTTTTGGAAGTGGACTTTGAGTTAAGGAGAAGATTAGCACAACCAGAAAACCCAGGAAAGACTTACAAGTCAACTGCAGAAACTTTTTACTAGCCCTGTAGTGAAGGGCTTAGGGATACGGTGCAATATGCACTTGGAGCCCAGAAAGCCAGTGGTATCCTAGACCCCAGTAAAATAATCATGGTGAGCAGATTCTTCCACTATACTCTGTTGTCACGAGACTCCACATGGAGTACTGCATCCCGTCCTGGGATCTCTAGTAAAAGAGAGACATGGGCCTGTTTCTTGTGCCTCAGAGTCCAGTTCAGAGAGCTGGAACACTGCTTCTCTGAGGAAAGGCTGAGAAAGTGAGGTTCTTCAGCCTAGAGAAGACTCCAGGGAGACCTTATTGCAGCCTTTTGATATGTGAGGGAGGATTATAAGAAATACGAGGCTTTTTACCAAGACCTGTAGTGACACGACAAGGGACAACAGTTTTAAACTAAAAGAGACTAGGTATAAGGAAGAAATTTTTTATGATGAGAGTGGTAAGGCACTGGAACCAGTTGCCCAGAGAAGTTATGGAAGCACCATCAACAGAAGGTTTCCTTTATAAACATCTCATAGTGTTTTCATTTCCTTGCATGTTGTCATTGGCGTGGCTTCCTGTCTTTCCTGATGAAGGGTTTAAAATATTTTTTTGCTGTTTTTATTTGGAAACACGGTGATTAATCTATATGAAGAGTCAAATTTAGATCATACTAAGTACAGAGAGAATTGTGGAGCCATAGAGATCTCCAGGGTGCTCTATGTGGGTTTTTTTATGTATTTGTTTTGTGGTTTTGTTTTTCTCTAAGTAGTCAAAGTAGAAGGTGAGTTGTAGGATAGAGAGGAAGAAAAAAGTGCAGTAGCTTAGTGACAAAGCATTAGTACAAAAAGGCTCCTGATATCTCTTACAAATGTAACTTGGAAGATACTACGATACAATCTTAAGAAGTATCTGAAACTCTCTGGTGCTGAGGCTGATGAATTGAAGCTTTCTGAGACTGAACCTAGTCTATGCTTTGGAGGAGGAAATACTATGGTTAACACCATTAGAGATCATTCTAGAAGTCCAGTAATAGCCCATGAATTAAATATTTAACTACTCGGTATCTTTGACTTCCAAAATTATTTGGCTAGAGAACCTGATGTGAAATTTAATTCAGATCTAAATTCTAAAGCTGACTTTTACTGAATTTTCGAATAATTTCATGAACGTGACACTTCTGATCTTGTGCTGTAAAACTTGTATGCCACTTTTACTATCTATGCAATGGTGCTCAGGCTTCTGTCTGTAATGTTAGTAGTTGCTGTGATCCTTATTTCCTTAAGTGGGGGTTGAAGGTTGGTCTAGATGATCTCTAAAGGTCCCTTCCAAACCATACCATTCTATGAAATACCACTAACTTATTTTTTTGTCTGTTCTCAAGCAAAGTTGTTGGTTCAGAATGGCTTTTGCTGGTAGTTTTCTTTCATATTCAACCATAGTACAAATGTAAGAGGAGTGTCTGAGCTAATGTCTGTTTGGAAGCATTTGACCTGTGTTGTAAGAGGGCATACCCTTCTGTAAGAAGAAATAGTCTGCTTCAGCACAGGGTTGTTGATGGATACTTTCCTGTAGGGCCATTGTCTTACAATGTACTCTAAACACCTAGCTTTGTAGTCTTCTGCACAAAAGGGGTTCTACATGATTTGCTAATGACAAATGCATGATTTCTTCAGAATTTGTGTCTGTGGATATCCTCGCCAGCAAGTGAGAAAGTACAAAGGAGTCAACAGTAGGATTCCAGTTTCATCTGAATTCATGGTGCAAATGCTAACAGGGATTTATTATGCCTTGTAAGTTTGGGTTGTTTTTTTTTTTTAATGTATACATACAAAATAAAGAAATGTCAGCTTGATTTTTACACTCATTTAGACATTCAGCCTTTTAAATGTTTTATTTTCTAGTGAACAGATGCTGCATTTATCAATAATAAGATCCTCAGGAGAACATAGTTCTCCAACTAGTTTACCTGTGTCATACTGGGGAAAGAGGGACAGAACAGCACTTAATAGGTATAACTGCTGATGGGGGAAAACATCTTCTATAAATCCTTTTTCCAACTGTTGTTTTCTGTTTGCATTTTTGCATGCCTAGTTTTGTCATCAGTCAAGTTAAGGAAAAAAAGGCCTTATTTCTCCTCTGAAATGCTCATGTCATCTACTCTTTGATGGTCATGTTAACGTGTGAAGCTCTCTGTTAACTTTAGTAGAGACTAGTAACACAAGAATACTCAAAAGGGGAAGCAATATTAAAACAATCATGTTTGAATTTCAGACTATTACATACCACTACATAGCTGATCAAGGTAATCCTGCTCAGGATGGTGGACAAAAATAACACTTTTTCTCTAGATGCTGCTTCAGAACAAATTCTCTAAGTAGCAGGCTTGCTGCTGATGAGCACAAGTAGTTCAGCTCTTCTAAACTGAGCTGTCAAGGAACACTAAATCTGTGAAGCTTATATGTCCAACAAGGGTTGTTGGTTGATGCAGATGCTTATTATGTATATATTTACCTTTGTAGTTATAATGGAGAATGGGATCTGGCTCGTAAAGCTATGGATGACATTTTGTATAGAGCACAGCTGGAACTGTATCCAGAACCTTTGCTGGTAGGTATTATATTTCACCACTTTCTTGGAATAGAGTTTTTAGTCTGGGCAATTCTTTCTGTGAACACTTGTGATGCAGCTTGACATCGGGAACTATAGTCCCACAAGGTCTATGTGGCCGTGCTCATGTGAATAGCTGGATATATATGGAAGTGTATACACGGATGCACATGCATTTTCAATGTACTCAGCGACTTGATCATCTTCTCTGGTAAAGAAGCTGTTTTCAGTAGAACACTTCCAAGTCTTAGAAGTTTAAATGATAGTAAAGAAGCACTCTGCAGTAGTAGCTGCATCTTTAAACTAGAAACTTTGTTTTAAAAAGTGGCAAGTATTAGTTCTGAGAAGTAATTGGCACCCAGCAATCTTTATAGCCTGTGTAATAAGCTAGTGTGCTTTTTTGATCTTGAATTGGGATTGTACACAGTATTCTTCCTGGAGTAATAAGAATCCCCTGACAGAATTCCTCTTCTAAAATTTGGATCTTCATATTGAGAATTTAACTGCATCTTTCCTGTTCTAGGTGGCTAATGCAATAAAAGCTTCACTGCCTCAGGGTGCCATGAAATCTAATAAAGAAGGTACAAAATGCATTCAGGTTGAAATTACACCTACTTCATCCAGAATATCAAGGAATGCTGTGACTAGCATGTCTATCCGAGGGCATAGATGGAAAAGGCATGGTAAGAAACACTCAGCTTTAACTGTGTTTAAAACAATATTGCAAATCCTTACTCCTAATAAGCAAGCAACTGTTGGGAGGTTTTTATTTTCTCAGCTGGTGAATTGGAATCTTAATGAGGTTCAAATGAAGTATATTCTTTATTTCCTTAATCATGTCAAAAACAAAAACCCAACTAACCAAAACCACAACCCTTGCTTTTGTTAAAGGGAAATGTACAAAGTTATTATTATTTAAAGAGATCAGTGTTCCAGTTTTCTTAGAAAAGTAGTTTATGGTACCTGAAGCAAAGCAAATGTTTAACAACTTTACCACAGAACCTCATCTGTCTTAAATTACTTACGTAAAAATTAGATTTAAGGATAGAGACATAAATTATTAGGGTTTGATGTTGTGGTTTAGCTTTGGCTGGCAGCTAAACACCATACAGCCACTTACTGTCCCACAGTAGGATGGGGGAAAGAATCAGAAGAGTAAAAGTAAGAAAACTTTTGGGTTGAGAGAAAGACAGTTTAATGTGTAAAGCAAAAGCCACACGCACATGCAAAGTGAAACAAGGAATTCATTCCCCACTTCCTATGGGCAGGCAGTGCTCAGCTATGCCCAGGGCAGAAGGGCTCCATCATATGTAACAGTTACTTGGGAACACAAACACTATCACTCCAAGTATCCCACCCTTTTTCTTCTTCTCCAACTTTGTGCTGAGCATGATGGAGCTCATGGTCTGGGACATCAGTTGGGCTCAGCAGTCCCAGCTGTGTTCCCTTCCAGCCTCTCCTGTACCCCCAGTCCACTCACTGGGGGGTGGGGTGAGGAGCAGAAAAGACTTTGTGTAAGCACAGCTCAGCAGTAATGAAAACATCACTGAGTTATCAAGGCTGTTTACAGCACAAATCCAAAACATGGCCCCATACTGCTACTGTGAAGAAAATTAACTCCATCCCAGCCATAACCAGTATGTTTGGGCAGACTAAGGGCATCCATAAAGTAGAACACAGGTCTGGGATGAGAAGTAGAAAAAAATTCTGCTGAATGTACTGCAACAGCAGAAATGTTATATTCCACTTTTATCATCTTTAGATGAGGAAACTGCTGCTGGACCAACGACCACAGTTGTCAGTGGCCTGTTCTGCTGTGCTTGTAGTTGTGATGAGAGGCTAAGTGAGTGAGTGTAGATAAGAATGCTGTTCTAATAGGTTCAATAAAGATTTATAAGGAGCAACATAAAAATTTCTGTATAATGTGCACTCTGTGAGCTTTTCTAGTATACAGACAGTTCTATTTCAAAAATATTGCTGAGCTACATGTCATAAAGGACCAAGAGGTAATTCAGGTAGGTGTTGAGAATATAATTTTAAATATGCTGGTAGAAGACGTCATTACAATAATGACAGAGCACATTGGTGCCAACAGTAAGCTGCCAATGACACATTGGTACTAACAGTAAGCTGCCAGAGGGAGTGAGGGGCAAAGAAAGGCAAAATAACAAAACTTCTTTTAAATTCATTAAAAACTACTTAAAACAGTCAGACAAAGCTGAGGAGCAACACGTTAGTGTCTGACTTGAGTGAGGTGCAATAGTAAATTCTGACTGAAATCCTAAGACTCCAAAGGCCTATTTTGGTCTTTATCATTTATTTTCTTCAGTTTTTAAGCAGATATTATTAATCAGAAGCAACAAAACTGTATGATACGTCAGCTTTTAAGTGGACAAATGCCCTCTGAAGCTTGAAAATTTTGTCAGGTGTTATTTTTGAGTGGCTCTGGTGCATGTTCAAATGATGTGGTGGTGGGGAACACAGATCAGGGATACTGAGTGCTCATTCAATCAGAGGATTTGAAATTGTTTTGAAATAAATATTCCCTTTGTCTTTATGTTTAAAGAAAAAAATGAAACTAAAATGTTAAATCAATATTAGTACTGTACTTGCAAGAATGCAGATTTTTTAGCAAATACAGAAATACAGAAGTTTTTACAATTATTGTCGTCTTGTGGGGTAGGGGTGATGCTTGGTGAAGTTCAAGGGAAAATGGGTGAGACAAGCATGCCCTGAAGCAGATAACAGCAGGGTGAGAAGGAAATACTAGGACTCAAGGAAATGGGGCATAATGCTGTGTTTTATGGGAGTCTCATAAAGCAGGGAAAGTTGAGAGAAACAGTGATAACTTAGTTAATATCACCTAAGTGAGGAGTAGTCAGTGTTTAAGGATGACAGAAAGACTATGGACTTCTAAAAAAAAAATCACTCAACGTTTTGTTTGGGTTACTGAGAAAACTTTGCATTGGCCTTAATGATACAGGGTTTAAGGAAGATGAAGAAAATCACTTGGTGTAGGAGGAGAGCTTGTATTGCAGGTTGTGGGAATAGCTGTAAATTTGAAGATTGTATAAATATTAGACTAGTTTACAGGCCAAAACTGAGTCTATGATGTCCATAACTAACTGATAGTCTGATGGTAAATGTTCCTTGCATAAACCACTGCAGCTAATCTCCTCAAAATTTTCATTTTAAAATGCAAACAAAACTGCTGTTAGAGACTTTAAAAGCCTTTTGAATTCAGAGTGAATGGTCTCCTGATTTAAAAATTCCTAATAACAGAATGCAGTGCCCCACAATTCCTAAGAAAAGCAAGATATGGAATAGATCTTCAGGGTCAACACGCAGAAAGAATAATGAGGCTTGTGCTTGCAGATTGTTTGAATTAAAATGAATACTAGAATTGGTAGAAATTAGATGACAAATCTTGTATCTCCTGACCATTATTATTCTCTCTGCTATGATGTAAGGAGAAAAATGTATTCGGGAGGTTTATTTTCATGCTCTAGTATAATAAAAATAAGTTGTACAAATGGATAAGAAAACCAGAGGAGACAGCTGAGATGTAGTTTGATTTTACACGTTACATGGACCAGAAGTGAAGTGTCTCTTGGGGAAATAAGGGCAGCAGTTTTAAATCATTAGCTATTTCTGTAAAAAAAAAAAAATTAAAAAAAATCACATTTCCAACAGAGAAACATTTTTTTTTTTTCTTTTAAAAAATTCAGTTGAAGTTTTTCAGACATTAGATCTTGCTAGCCTTTGCTAGAACTCTAGATTGAAGTCAGTGTTGAAAAAGCTTAGCTTAAAGTTTAATTTTGTTGTGATACTCGACACAACTTGTATAGCTCATGCATTAGAGTTGTTACTTAGAAGATTTTTTTAAAGTATTTTTAAAAAAATTAAAAATGTTAAAAAATATTTAGCAAAATGATCAGCATTGTGAATTTAGACTTCTAAGGTAGGTACATTAGAGATACGAAAGGTGAAGTTCATTTGCAAAACAGAGCCATCTAATCACAAATGGATAGCATTTATATAGTTAGTTGATACTAGCCACCATTTATGTACAAATTATGTAGTGATATTAAATTGGTTTGCCTATAAATCATAAATCTTAGAGGAGGATTAGCTCCTCTATCTAGCATCAGGTTTTTGTACAGTTCATATTTTAAAACAGTCCTGAGTGGCATCTCCATTTATGTTCACAAATAGAGGAAAACCAGGAACATCGTAGAGTGTATAAGTGATGTAAACATCTAAAGGGATGGTTATTTATAGGAACCTGGGAAAAGAAAACAAAGCAAACCCTTGCAAGGCTTTCATTACTGATGTAAAGTCTTCCAAAGTGCCCTGTGAAAGGATTACTTGGAAAAACTCCTGCATGTGGAGGTAATGCATACAAGGGAAATACTCAGATGTAACAAACTAAGACCTAAGTAGATGTCAGGTACATAACAGAAACCAAAAGACAGCAACTAGAGAAGGACATGATGTTATATGTACTTACATGTAGTATACAAGGTCTAGAGACATCAGCCTTTAAATGTCCGTGGAGAGAATTTTCTTACACTTTTTGAACAGTGTTAATAGTTGAAATAGTTATAACTTCCTGGAATTTGGAATGAATGTTAATGTGGGGATTTAAGCTTGATGCTTGTGTGAATAATTCAAAATGCTGACATTGTTGTGTAGGAAATGCAGCTTGAGCTTGTGATGGTTAAAACTTAATTACAATTAAAATGGGCAGTTAGGCTGTGCAGCCTGAGGTAAATGATGTAGATGACCATAATAATAAGGTAGGCTATGATTGAAATACTTTTCAGTTCATTCTAAGCAGCTAGTAATCAGGAAATGCATACAACAAAGTTGGTTGTACTACTCAAAACATTCAGAAACATGACTCCAAATGTCTTTTCCTTCAACTGCTATGGGCATATTTATATTAACTTTCAAACTGACATAATGATTCAATTTTGTCTACAATATTTTGAAGTGTCCTTTTCCTTATTTATACATTGCCTTGTAGACTCAGTATTTATATCTCTGTCTCAAATGACAGAAAACCAAACAGTGTGGAGCTGAAGGTTTATTTTTGGTGTTCTTAAAAGTTTAAAATAAGGAGGGAGTGCTTCTATGAAGGACATGGATTGTGTAGTCTTATCCCTTCCACAAGACTGTAGATGCTATGCTAGACATTGTTAGCAGGAGTTGAGATACACCCTGTATCCCCTTTTCTTTTCACTACTATCCTCCTGTAGCTCAATGTTAAACTCAGGGAAAGCTATGGGGGCTTTCATTAGAAGTAGTTAATACATTTAGAAATGCATACCAATGCAAACACAAATAACTAAATATTGTTCTTATAACAAAATCTGTAACAAAAAAAAAAAATCTTCTGTTCCTCTAATTTCTGCTGTGCACTCTGAGTCTCCTTTCTTTGGAGCTGGATGCTGTTTAGTGCTTTTCTGCCCTTAGTGGGGAAGGAACTAACAGTAAGCTCAGTTCTGCCTTCTCCCTTCTCTGCTGTTCTGACTCTAAATGAAGTTTCTAGCAGAATCTTCTTGTGCATATGGAGATCAGTGGATCCTGGGAAGAACTTCTGCTGAAATAAGGTGCCAGTAGCTGCATGGATGGGGTAGCAGAAAGGAGTTTGAAGATTGCCAGAGAGGCACAGGTACCTCACCCTAGTAAAACTGGACAAATGAGACCAGTGAGAGCACTGAGCTTCTCACTAACCGTTCTGTTCCTACGTTTTTAGAAAAAAAGCTATATTTAATGGTGTCATTATCATTATTTTTATTATTTATTATTATTGCTATTGCAATTCATGATTCTTGGTTGTTACTTTTGTTACCAATGACAGAACACTTGCAGAAAGTGCTGTTGGGAGTAAAACTTGGAAACAGTTCTGACTTGCATTTCCTGACAAGTATCAGGAAGTTAGTGGCTAAAACCAGCAGTTTTTAATGTAATTTCCTTTGGATAGTACAACTTGTTAAATAGATACTTTCATTAGTAGTTGACTAGTTTGAAAGAATTGCGATACTTAGCATTTGTAGGTAAAATTGGGGACAGATCTCACACCAGATGACACTGATTAATCCCTGCCAGAATACCTTTCTAACTGAGATTTGTTTCATTGTCATAAGTGCAGACAGGACAAATGCCAGCAAAAAGCCTAGTGCTGTAGCCCACTTGACTGACCCAGAGGTACACTGTGCCTGCACAAGAGTTCTCTGTGCAAGGACAGGGGGAAGAAATTATTTCCTGCAGATAAGAAGCATGAGAACTGCTGCTGTGAAAAATCAAATCATCGTAAATTCCTCTGGTTTTGGACTTCACGTTGTCAGTTAAAATGTCCATACTGCCAACTTCTGTCACATGCAGTGGCAAACTGGCCATGTAGTCTGTGTGGTTCTTACTTAATCCTGAAAAGAGCTGCATTATGAATAAAACACAGGGGTTCAGTTGAACTTCATTCTGAGCTCTGCTTTTAGTGCACTTTTAGTCATATCAAGTTTGTGGCCATAGTGTTTGTATATAGTATACATATACAACACCTGTAGAATTTATAACTATATGGCATATAGTGTAGTTCTTGCTCTTCTTTGCTTGCATTTCTGTGGTATACATCTTCATGGAAGATGTGCCATGACTATCTGTAATTGATAGCTTCTCTTTTTTTTCTTCTCCAGGTCATCTAAATGCAGTTTTGTGGTTGTAGAGCTAGTGCTGATAAAACAGTTGTGAATACTTTTAGAAAGACCTTCAGATACTGAGAATACTTCAAACACTGTGGAGCTGACAGGTCTCTAGGATTGTAACTTGTTATTGCATATACTTGGAATTTCCGTAAAGTTTCAACTCACATTTTAATTTTCACTATTTTTTATCTCAAGAGTTCATCCTTCTCAAACCTGTCTTCATCTAATGTAGACAGACATCTTTTGAGTTAGGATTTGTATTACCAGGACCTTGTAGGAACTATTGCATTCTTATCACTAAATGTCATTATTGAATCTCTTACAGTAACACATAGCTGTCATTCTCACACTTTGAGTAGCAGTGGAGTTTTCTGTTTGCTTGGGCATTTTTGGCTATGTCTGCAGGAATCACTGATTGTCTTAAAAATATTTTTTTGGACAAGCTGAGCACCTGTATATCTGCTGTTTATGATTTTAGGCAGATGGAAAGAAGTAATCTTAGAACCAGGTTGCAATGGTTTTTGCTGCAACTTATTTTTTTCTTTTTCCCCAGTGCTGCAGAAAGTTGTGGTGCTTTCCCTTCCTGCAGCTTAATCTATGTTTTCTCAACTGTACTTAGTAACTGACGTGTGTGACAGAAGTTCATTGCAAACTAATTTAGTTGTAAGCTTATGTAAGAAGCTTAAAAGGCTGAGGAGATGAACATTTGTATTATTAGTAGATGGCAAAAACTGCAGTGTAACTCCATAGGTTTCATCTGAATAAGTTGATTTTAGTAACTGCAGAATTTTCCTACTTATAAATATCTCTCCGGTTTAAAATAGTTTTTGGAAGTGAACAAAGAAGACAGAAGTCAAAGTGTACATAGGTTGTCTTAGTTGTTTCACTGTAAGAAGTTTTCAGGCTGACTGCTGTGTCTTACGTGATAACACATGAAGTTGATATGCCATTTCATTGTGAAAGGAAATTTTACTTTAGCATGATAGTACAGAGAATATAGTCATGAAAGTGAGCTATGGAGAATTCTTTGATTTCTTATAATATCTGAATGTTTGTTTCATGATCCTCAGAAACCTCAAGTTTTAAAGATCAAGTATGGGGCTTTCCAGTATGTGGGTGCAAGCCAATAATTGGAAGATTGATGCCTGAAATATATAAATAAAGCAAAATTGCATAGTCACTAATGTTGCTAGTTAACAAGAGGTTAATATGTGAACATCTGCTTTAATTTATAATACTTTAGTCATCTGTATCTGTTGGCTTTTGTTTCATGTTTTGTTTCAGACACGTTTTGTTTTGTTTTGTTTTCTTATCCATCTTTAATTCTAGAACAACCAGAGAATGGTAATGATGCTACTGAATTGGGCAACTTTATCATACCTGAGATTAGTGTCACAAGTGTGGCTGGAGAGAGGACCGGGAATGGGGAAAAGAGCAGAGCACTAGCAGAGAATGATGTTCAGCATTTACAGGCAGTACAGGAAACAGCTACAGACCCTAGAACTGACAGCAAAGGCATGCCAGAAATCAGGAGGCAAAAATCTGTAAGAAAAATGATGGAGGATGGAATAAACTCATCTGGCAGAGTGCAGTTTTAGCAGAGCACTTGTAGCTGCACTCTAAGGTACCCCTGTTGATTGAAAGAGTCACTGCTGCATGTTTGGAGAATTAAAGTATGCAGTTGATATATTTGCATGTGTAATAACAAGAATGCATGTATTGCACACAGCTTCGTCTGTGCCACAGACAATGGTGACATACTCACAAATAGGATTATTTGATCTGGAGAAAATGCACTGTGAGACTCAACATACCTTTGAGTTTCTTAAGCATATTTATTGCATTTACAAAATCCGGTGATCAATGGTATGAAGAATCCATCAAAATGGATGTGAAAAGTATCTCACTGTGTACCTCATATTTCTCAAATTTCGCTTTTCATGGTATACTGGAGACCTCAGGTTGTGCTTGAGTTTCCAACTCATACCACCAGACCTGTGATGCAGAAGGTGACCTTTCAGTCCTAAAGCATTCTTGGGTTGCTAAACACGCAGGTGCCATCTTGGGTGTCCTGGAGCATTGATCACATACTTTTATAGTTAATGAGCTTTGCAAAATCATGTATTGGAACACTTCTTCCAAATGAGATTTACACTTTTTTTTTTTCTTGTTCTGTGTGGTATCTTCTAATCTATAAGTTTCTAATCTCCTGCATGAATTAACAAGATTGCTTTTTTCTTTTCCAAAATCACTACAAAATGAGATTGTGGGCATGCTTTTTGATCTAGTGAATACAACATTATTTGCTGTAACTTTAAATCCTTAATGAACTTTAATTCCAAAAATGGAATAGGTAAGTGTCTTGTCTTCTGTTCTCTGTCCAGTGCTGTATGGCTTCGTGCTTGCAAGTATCAAAATCTAGCAGTACATAAAACCAATAAATGTGAGACAGTTAATGACTGATTTTTTAATTTCTTTTCCTACCATACAGGTAATACTGATTTAGCCATTCAAGAAGAACTGATAGAAGTATCTGAAGCTGATGAAGGGTTTTACTCTAGAGCTACTTCTAGTACGAGTCAGTCTGCCCTATCTAACAGCAGCAACACAAGCAGTAAGAACCTTTTAGGGAAGAGCCAACGAAGGTCTGGAGGAAGCAAAGCTGGAGGAAAAGAAAAAGAAGGAGAAACCTGTAGAGAACACTTGTCACGAAAACAAACTCAGAGAGCCATGAGTGAGAATCTAGAGCTTGTCTCTCTGAAGAGACTGACACTGACCACTAGCCAGTCCCTGCCCAAGCCTGGCAGCCATAGTCTGGCCAGAACAACCACTACTGTGTTCAGTAAATCCTTTGAACAAGTCAGTGGTGTCACAGTTCCAAGTAATCGTGGTGGTGTATCTGGTACAGAGGCAAACAGATTTTCAGCTTGCAGTCTTCAGGAGGAAAAACTGATATATGGAACAGACAGAACAGATCTTCCAATTTTGAGCAAACAGCCTAATCAGCAGCGACCTCCTAGTATTAGCATAACTTTGTCAACAGATTGATACTAAATTGGCGAGTATGCAAAATAAAATACTGAGGATTTGTGCTGATATTGGTCGGTTGGTGCATTAAACTCATCAATATGTTATACATTACTTTCTTAAACCTCAAGCCCATACATTCTTATTTGGCTCACATTTGACAGTAATACGGAATAGACAATGGTTGTAATTATTTTGCATCAACTTCTCATAGTAGAAAAAGTTTTTTTTTTACTTACTGTATGTATACATCTGACTGCTTACAGTTTCATGTGAAGTTTAGAGCTTCACCAGTATAACAAGCATTGCTTGGTTGCTTAGCCACTGACCAAGGAGTGTGGCTTTTTTCAGGTGCACAGTACAGCTGGGAACAAATAGAGCTTCTTACCCAGATTCTGCTTTACTACTTGGCATAGGCAAAACTGCAAGTACTGGTTTTATTTAGGAGGAGTCTTGCAGTGTGGGCATGAGACTTTGTAATGGCATTGTAAGAGCAAACGTACTCTTACATTAGCTGTGGGAAACCTGTGCTTACATACAAGGTTAAGACTAGAAGCATCGGTTCAGTGTTTGATGGTATGGTAGTTTTTGTAATGGTAGGTAGTGCACATTGCATTGTTCATTCTTTATGCCTGTGTGAGTCTGAATTATTAATGCATTTTGGTTTATCTTTACATATTTGAAATTGGGCCCAAAGTCATACCGCAGCAGTACTTGCAGATGAGAGTTCTTATCAGTTGCTATAGTAGTCACTCTTTAGATTTGCAGACTGTGACACACTCTGCCTTTCCTTCAGATTCTTAAATGGACACAAAGTTACTCATTGAAAAATTGCTGTTATCAGTATTTTTATTATTTACGAGGAAGAGATGTGCTTATGTAACAATGTTATGTAGGAAATAAGGTATGAAACCTTTGCACTAACTCAAGCAAATTGGGATTGTGAATGTGTTTAATATGAACGTCTTACTTGAGACTAAGAGAATGCTACCAAAGGATATGTACTTTCAGTAACTCACAAGCACAAAGGGAAATGATAATGTAAATATAACTAGCACTGAATTTCCTAGTCTTTTGTACTTATTATTTTTCTAGTTTGAAATTCTAAACCAGCAGCCTGTTCAAGGTGACCTGATTTTTAACTTCAGTTAGTCTGGTGACCTTGTTTGATACCAACTTTTGTAACATTAAGATTTTAATTTAAAACAGATGTTAAAACTTCTAAAGCAGAAATTGGGAGAAGCAATAGCTGACAAAACCATTCCAGTAGCAGCAAGCAACTGATAAATGGACAGTATATTATTATTATGAGTGGAGAAATAGGGTGAAGATCTACGGCATAGTCATTCCCAAATGTCCAGATTTCTGCAGCTACTGATCGCTTGTTGTCAAGCACCTTGTAACAAAACAAACACTAAAATTCTGGTAGACTTTCCTGTTTACCTGGCGATAACTTTAGATATCCCTTTTTTTACTTAAATTGAAGCACAATTAACTTGTAAGCAGCTAATGTCATTCAGGTTTAGAGCAATTAATAAGCTGGGTAATTAATGAAAAGAGATAAGAAGACGTACTTGATTGGGACAAATTGTTTAATTCTCCTTCTGAGTCTGCAGACTTGATGTGTTCATTTCTTAATACTCACTGAAATCTCTGGAATAGCTGCATCACTCTGTGACTATTTGTCTTCACCTGAAAGTCATTCTTCGGTTTGTTGTGTGACACTGTTCTGTTCTAGTAATGCAGTGTTTCTCCTTTTCACAAGTGAATGGTTTTCTTAATTGTACATGAAAACTTACATTCCTAATGTATAAACTACAGGTTTGTCTACTTAGTGTTTATTACTTTGGCCAGTGAAATAAACTGTTTTTTTGAAGTTCTGTGTTTTCGTAAATACTTTGTATGACATAAAGTTTTGCCTTTTTTACAGATTTTTCTGCAATACACATTAGCACATTTGTTTCAAGATTGACTGATATGTGTTATACATGCTGGAGCATGTATAACCACAAGCAATAGAAGAGCTTTAGGCAGTTGATAGCAGATGTTGGCTAGCATTATGCATATATGTTCTAGATGTTACCAAGAAATAACTTGCAGAACTTAAGAGCTGCCTCCTCATCTGCTCTTGCAGTGTGGCATTTAAGACTACTTTGGAAACACTTTACAATAGTTTTAAATTGAAGCATGAACTCAAATAGATAAATGAAATTGCAATTGGCAAATGTTTGTTGTGAAGATAGGAATTGTGAGTTAATGTTAAGGGACTAAAATTTTTAAGTAATTCTGCTGGTTTGGTTTTCTTTCATTTAATTCACGATTGTTGTCTGCACATTAGACACTGTTTAAAGATGGATGTTGGTATAAAGATGTTCATTATACTGGCAGATTTAGCTATAATTAGAATCTCAAAAGATCTAAAATTCAGCTATGTATCATGTTTACAGTACTTTTGTCTACAAGTCAATAAGTGTTAAGTTAGTTTATCCTTTTGTTTTATCCAACTGGTAGGGCTTGAACCCAAGATACATGCTCATATTGGTACCACTGAAGTTACATAAAGCTTGATACTTTTTTTGAGAAAATTACAAAAGGAAAGGTTCTTGGTACTAAAGATTGCTGGGTTTATGTATGTATATATGAAGCCACATATGTATGTGTTGATCTCTGGAGGAACTGACACAAGTAGGATGTTTTTGTGAACTGACGTCACACCTTGATACTGATTGAGTCTAAAGAATTTCTTTCCTGATGTGAGTAATAAAATACTCAGCTGTGCTTCTTTCTTTTTACAAAAATGGAAAAGAAAAAAATGAGATGGGGAGAGGGAGGGCAGAATTATTTGTTGTCCAGGTATCCATGGTGTAGGACTGTCAGGGGGAGCAGAGGGAAGGAGGAAAATGGGTCAGAACGCAGATATATTCATGATATTTCTAAAATTACCAAGCTCTTGGGTTTTTGAGCATTGTGTGATCAGTTTAGGCTGATGAATGAAAAATGTATATTAGAGAAGCAAAGGTCTTATGAAAACCTTTTAAAACATCCCATATTGTAGTCTACTCACGAGTGGATAGTTCTGATGAATACACTTGAAGCATCATACGTGGCTGCAACATTCTGCAGGAAAAATGTTACACAGGAGTGAATCATCTGAAGTTATAATAGAAATTGCTTTAATGCTGACATTTATAACTGACCTTCCTGATTTAAATCAAAGGACACTGTTTCCAATGATGGCTTTTGAATAGCAACACTTTTCTAAACTGTTGAAGGTGAGAAGGATTATTTTTGTTGTGAGAATTGTGACATTTGTGCAAAAAGCACATGGCCACTAACCACTTGCCATAGAGCTGCAATGACCTTTCTGAAGGGGGTGAAATGTTCTTGAATTATCTTGAATACCTGACAGACTTCACAGGTACAGAGATACGTAGCTATTATAGCCACGCTTCTCTCCAAGGTGGTCTGCTTTCTGTAAGGATTCTAGAAATTTCTAACTTAATAATTATGTCTGATACCTTTTGTCCAGTGTTGGAGGCTTACAGTGCTGTGTATAGATTTGTAAATTATTGCCTTTTGTATTTGTATAATTCTGCTTGTAAGATTAGATGTGTACATTTGTTAATTCACGGGTCTGTGGAATAGCTGCATCAGTCTATTGATGTCTCTCTTCACCTGAGAACCTGAGTTTAAATGAATGTGCCATACTTTCTCATATTCTCCAGTTCATTGTGTGACACTGCTCTGTGATTTACTAACACAGTGTTTCACCTTTTTTTTCAGTGAAGTGTTTTCTGAAAACTTACATTCCTAACATGTAAACAACAAGGTTGTCTTGTTTGGTGTTTAACAATTTGGGCAGTAAAATAAACTGTTGTTTTTGAAGTTGTATTTTTTTGCAAATACTTTGTGCAGCAGAACATTTTGCCTTGTCTTTACAGGCTTAGTTGAAATACTCATTAGATAGCAATATATTTGTACACTTTACACATCTAGAAGTCACAATAAGGCATTTTTTTAATATATGCTGAATACCAGTTTCACAGAGTGTAGGCTCTGCAATTGCCTTATCAGGTGAGACACAGTGGCTGAGAAGCACTGACTGACAGGTTAAAAGGAGAGTTCAAGCAAACAAGTTGCAAACTGGTTGATGGCAGAAGTAGGTGGCTGTCTTGTCAGTAGTGTCAGCACTGGTTGGGTGACTTGGGGTTTTGATGGTCTTCATAGAACAGTGGTTTGATACACAGCTATTATCTGCAATGTGTCTTTATTAGGTCTTTTATCCAGCAGTGTTAATTGTGTTTCTGTCATCCGCTGGCAATCCAGGGGCTGTTGGCCATCTTTGCTGCAAGGGTATGTGTGGCTGTCTTGCCATACCCATGTTCCTGAAGACCCCCAGGGCTGTTTCTGCAAAGCTGCTTTTCAGCTGTCTGGCTGGTGTGTGTGCAAGTGCCTGGGGTGGTTTGTCCCACGGGCTGGACTCAGTGTTGCCCTTGAGCCTTTCTGAGAGTCCCATGTGGGCTCAGGTCTGCTGTCTGTTGATGTCCCTGGGAATGGCAGTGCACCCCTCTGGGGTATTGACTTCCCTTTCCAATTCGGTGTTCTCTGCAAACATGCTGAGGGTGAGTGCTGCCCCGTCACCCACCCTCGTTAATGAAGAGGTTAAATCATCCTGGCCTGGGTATTGAGCCTGGTGTACAGCGGGGGAAGGCCAGGGCTCCAGTTGGGCTCTGGTGCTGTTGAGAGCCCTTTGAGCCCGGTGGCTGAGGCCATTTTCTGTGCTTGAGGCCTGGGGTTCCCGAGGGCTGCTCTTGCTGGTAACAACAGAAGCAAAGGTAGCAATGAGTACTTCAGTCTTTTCCCTGTCTGTTCTCAGCAGGTCCCCTTCCCCACTCAGCTGTGGAGCCCTATTTTTCCCAGTCTTCCTGTTGCTAATATCTCTGCTAAAACTTTTCGTGTTGCCCTTTATCTCCTTTGCCAGATTCCACTTCATTTGGACTTTGTCTTTCCCAACCTCTGCTTGGGTAGTGCATGTGTAATCCTCTTAGGTTTCCTGCTCTTGCTTCCACCTCTTGTACACTGCTTTTTCATGTCCAATTTTAGTAGAGAGCTCCTTGTTCACACATCCAGGCCACCTGCCACCTCTGCTGGATTTTGTGTGTGTTGGGATGGACAATTTTTGAGGCTGGAGATGATTCTCAAATGTCAGTGAGCTCTGTTGGGACCCTTCTCTCTAAGATGGTCTCATATGGGCACCTACTAAGCACATTCCCTGTGCCAGGCAAGTTCTGTTCTTCTGCAGTTCAGGGCTGTGATCCTGCATATTTTCATCAAGATTTCTTCCTTTTTCCCTCACAACTGTAGTCTCTGGTGCAATGCCATAGAGAAACTTGAGTGGGTGGAAGAGTTGTAAGTGATGGCAGCTGTGGGAATCTCCCTGTGCAACTGTTTTGTTGGTTTTTTTAATATCGGTCATCAAATGGTTCTTTTGAATGGGCAAAGCTCAGTTTCCCTGTGGGAGAAAGGAGGTTTCCTAACGTTTCACTCGAACAAGCCGAAGTTGTTCAAAGTTGCAGTGTTTCGGGTACAGTGGGTGAAAGGCAGCACAGAGAATGGGCTCTTACAAGGCTCTTACGCTGGTTTCAGCTCAGAGGTGTTGCTGGTTAGTGAAAGACAACGTGAATTTGAATATCTCCTCTCTTCCTAAAATATGGTAGGGAGTACAAAAGAAAGTAATGATACCCCAAAATACAGCTCTTAATGGAAGTGGAGATTACCTGAGAGCCTGCTGGACAATTAATTCAGTGAGATGGATGTTGGAAGGGAATACAAGCAATTAGTAACCAGGTACAGAAATTACATTTGTTTCTGCAGACTTTACAGCCAGTTGCCTGCTCTGAGATCAAACCAATTCTTTTTCCTGTTTGGTGTTAGTCTAGCTTAAATTAAATTAAAAATGACAACAGTTTGAGGACTCTCTTGCAACCCACAGCTGCCAGGTAAAACGTACATCTGCTCATTCAGAGTAGTGGGAAAACTGTCACTGTGACAACAGAAACCTTTGTGAAACAAACCTTTACATTGCACAGCGCTTGCTTCATTAACTCGATTCCTAAAAGGTTGTGTTTAACCATCTGTTTCTTTAAATATGCTGGGACAATGCTGAAATGTAATGGTGTGGAAAGACTTGTGCGAGTTAGTCTGAGTCACATCCTACTGCTGACAAGCTACCTAGCACTTGTTCTCATTAATACTGACTAATACTGGTAGTCCTCTGTGTGGAGTTTCTTGGTCTGCATTATGATGGTAGGTTTTTCTAGTGTGAGAGAATATACTTCAGAGGAGGTAAGGAAAAAGTACCATCTTTTACCATGCACTCCAAAGTAAATGAAGGCGTTGGCACAAGAAGTCTTCAGTAGTATACACAAGAAGTGTAGGTGTGATTTTCTTCTTGTGTTTCTGCAATACAAATGGTGAAAGAAAATACTGAACAAATGTTTGGTGCTTTCTCTGGAAGGATATTTTGCTTGTGCATGGAACTTGACTGACAGAATGGTGACTCATTAAAAATGTACACATAAAAACATAACCTATGTTATATACGTGTGTGTACGTACTTTTATATAAACACGAATGTCTGGCTTCCTCTTCAGCTAGTCAAAGTGTGGAGGTTGTAGAAGCATTGGGGAGACTATCAGAGCTGGCAAAGGCTTGGGCCTACAATACCACCCAAAATACATGTAGCTTGGCACTAAAATGTGGTACTGTCACTGGGGTGTTTCCTTTGTGGTGTTATGTGCCAAGAGTAAATTTATTTCAATTGAAATGGTAAAGGATCTTGCACTGTTCCTTAAATATGTTTTCTAAAATCCCAGTATTTATATTTGTTCAATTGTTTTTTTTAATGCTAAAATGCCTTTTGGCTTAATTATTGTTAATAGCTTGTAGTTCAGACTTTGATAATAGTTCAGATTGAGTTGGGCCAATGTTACATACAGTAATATTTTGAAATCAAGTGCAAGACAACAGTCATACCAAATGTCAGCATTCAGCAGACTTTCCTGCTCCTGAAGCGTTGGTGTTTGAAAAATCTGCTGGAATAAATCACAAAATAGACTTTTGCAAGGTAGCAGCATTGATACCCCCCAAAAGATTTTTTCACTTGTTAGTTCACTGAGATTTATATTCCCCATTTCAGCCATTAATGACAACCAGTCCAGCTGCCGATTAGCTAAGCCACTCGTTCCAGCTCTCCCAATATGGCTGGAGAAAGATGCAGACACTGTCAAACTGATGCAGCACATCCTTGGGTAGGGAGATCCTCTCTGACACCTGAGAAGTGTTCATCTCATCTCTCTCTCATTCTGAATGACTGCTTAGCATTGCTGCTTCCTACTGAGCTGAATCTGTACATCCCACTTCTTGCTGCGTGAAGCCCAAAATAAGCTTTAGCGCAATATCAGTTGTTTCAGCGCAGCTCTGAATGTCAGCAGCTGTCCAGTTTTTACTTAAGGGCCCACAAACAGGCAGATGTCTAGGAAAGATAGATCACAGAATCTTAAGGGTTGGAAAGGACCTTGAAAGATCATCTAGTCCAACCCCCCTGCCAGAGCAGGACCACCTAGAGTAGGTCACACAGGAACTCATCGAGGTGGGTTTTGAATGTCTCCAGAGAAGGAGACCCCACAACCCATCTGGGCAGCCTGTGCCAGTGCTTTCTTGCCCTCACAGTGAGGAAGTGTTTCCTTATGTTTCTTTGGAACCTCTTATGTACCCATTGCCCCTTGTCCTATCATTGGACATCACTGAGAACAGCCTGGCTCCATCCTCCTGACACCTGCCCTTTACATATTTGTAAACATTAATGAGATCACTCCTCCAGTCTCCTCCAGGCTGAAGAGCCCCAGAAGAAATGACAATGGATTTCTCCAAGACCCCACGCTATAGGTGCCATCTTTTTCATAACATCATGATACGTACTGCAGCGTGACACGTGCTCTGTCACAATGAAGGGCAGTGGTTCTGTACCTTAGGAGCAGTATTGGGTAAAACCTCCTTTGTGATGCTTTACAAGCACAATGAATTTTTATGCGTTCTGGTAATGGTGAGATGTTTAACTTCTTAAACACATCAGCAAAATTAGTTACTAGGTACATCCACTTGTAAGGTATTTGGTGCTATAATTTAATTTCAGGCCAGAAAGCAGGGCCTTGGAAGAATCTTTACTTCATCTTGAGATAGTGAACAGCTTTAATATGCCTTGACATTCAATACTACATTCATAATCCCTGCAATTATTCCTTCCTACTCTAATAAGAGCAGGCACTGTACAGCACAAGTACTGAGGGACAGTTTTGTTTCACGCTTGAAAGGAGGAACACGGTGTATAAAGCACACTTTGTACTGAGCTGTGGGAAAAGAGCTGAATGGGAGGCTAAACCAGAAGCTTTAAAAGCTATTCAAAATGTCTGGTGTGTTTCCTCTCTGCCTGTCTCTGTAGGCAGTTTTGAATGGATGAAGAAGCTGCACAAAATGAGAGGCATAAAGCTGAAAGCTTACTGGAAAGGGGAGAGCTTTTGGAGAAAGCTCTCCCACAGCTCCCACCTGACACAAGGGCAGACGTCTTCCCATCAGGCAGAGCTTGTGCTACGGTGCTCTGTCTCTTTCCTCCCTCTGCCTAAAACTTGTGCCTCTGTCTCTTCCTTGGAGAGGCACCTGAGCACTGATACTACCACAGTAACAAACACAAGAAATTAATGCTCAATCAATCTGACATGAGACTGGAAGAGTATTTATGGGCAGTAGTGGTGGCTGTGGTTTGATGATTTTCTTGTCATGTTTTGGTGTCAAGAAATTCTTGACTGATACCCCAAGCCAAAATGTCAGGAAGTTCTGAACAGTTTCTGGCAGCAGGTTAAAAGGAGAGACAGAAAGCGGGTCTGAAGAATTGTTTTGCTTTCGTAAAGGATATTGCCCCTAGGCTGGCTGTCAGGTTTGCCCTTTAAACAATGGGATTCAGAGGACTTGGTGATTGTACCAGCCATCAACTGGATATCTGTGAGGGCATTTATGGAAAAGACCGTGCAAGGGTGTTGTGGTTTGGCTCAGCTAGCACAGCAGCACCACGACAGTCTCTCGCTTGGTGCCCCCATTCACCCCCACCCTCGTTAGGATGGTGGAGGCCCCAGCAAAATGGGAGTAAAAAGATAAGCAAGGTTGTTGTGGATTGAGGCAAGGGCAGGGAGGGCTCACTGACAATTACGGTTCGGGGCAAAATAAACTCCAGTACTCGACTTAGAGAGGAAAGTAGGAAAGTTTATTCTACAAGACACAGAATGGAATAAAAG